>OU015469.1:26937936-26960228 GCA_907164805.1 Brachyptera putata | reverse complement strand
TTGGGAAAAGTTTTAGATGGAAAAGGGTCAATTAAAAATTTATTTGTCAGAATTTTCCGAAAATATATTCGAATTTTCCAGTTTTCTGGACACAGGATAGGACACATGCCCGCAATTGAAACATATATTTAATTTCAATCCATTGGTCCAGCGGTCTGAAAATGTTATTTCATGCATGAGAGAGGATCAATTAACAATTGTTATTTGTCAGAATTTTCTGAAAATCATATTCGAATTTTCCCGTTTTCTGGACACAGGGTACCGCACATGCCCGCGATGGAACATATATTTAATTACAACCATTGCTCTCAGCGGTCTGAAAATGTCAATCCATGCATGAGAAGGATCAATAACAATTGTTATTTGTCAGAATTTCCCGAAAATCATATTCGAATTTTTCCGTTTCTGGACACAGGGTAGGACTACATGCCCCGCGATTGAAACATATATTCAATTTACAACCATTGCTCTCAGCGGTCTGAAAATGTTATTTCATGCATGAGAAAGGATCAATAAACAATTGTTATTTGTCTGAATTTCTGAAAATCACATTCGAATTTTCCCCGTTTTCTGGACACAGGGTAACTAACATGCCCGCGTTGAAACATATATTTAATTACAACCATTGCTCTCACCGGTCTGAAAATGTTATTCCATGCATGAGAAGGGATCAATTAACAATTGTTATTTGTCAGAATTTTCCGAAAATCATATTCGAATTTTCCCGTTTTCTGGACACAGGGTAGGACACATGCCCCCGTTGAAACATATATTTAATTTCAACCATTGCTCTCAGCGGTCTGAAAATGTTATTTCATGCATAAGAAGGGATCACTTAACAATTTTTTTTTGTCAGAATTTTCCGAAAATCATATTCGAATTTTCCCGTTTTCTGGACACAGTGTAGGACACATGCCCGCGGTGAAACATATATTTAATTTCAACCATTGCCCTCAGCGGTCTGAAAATGTTATTTCATGCATGAGAAGGGATCAATTATCAATTGTTATTTGTCAGAATTTTCCGAAATCATATTCGAATTTTCCCGTTTTCTGGACACAGTGTAGGACACATGCCCGCGGTGAAACATATATTTAATTTCAACCATTGCCCTCAGCGGTCTGAAAATGTTATTTCATGCATGAGAAGGGATCAATTAACAATTGTTATTTGTCAGAATTTTCCGAAAATCACATTCGAATTTTCCCGTTTTCTGGACACAGGGTAGGACACATGCCCCCGATGAAACATATATTTAATTACAACCATTGCCCTCAGCGGTCTGAAAATGTTATTTCATGCATGAGAAGGGATCACTTAACAATTGTTATTTGTCAGAATTTCCCGAAAATCATATTCGAATTTTCCCGTTTCCTGGACACAGGGTAGGACACATGCCCGCGGTGAAACATATATTTAATTACAACCATTGCTCTCAGCGGTCTGAAAATGTTATTTCATGCATGAGAAGGGATCAATTAACAATTGTTATTTGTCAGAATTTTCCGAAAATCATATTCGAATTTTCCCGTTTTCTGGACACAGGGTAGGACACATGCCCGCGGTGAAACATATATCTAATTACAACCATTGCTCTCAGCGGTCTGAAAATGTTATTTCATGCATGAGAAGGGATCAATTAACAATTGTTATTCGTCAGAATTTTCCGAAAATCATATTCGAATTTTCCCGTTTTCTGGACACAGGTTAGGACACATGCCCCCGTTGAAACATATATTTAATTTCAACCATCGCTCCCAGCGGTCTGAAAATGTTATTTCATGCATGAGAAGGGATCAATTAACAATTGTTATTTGTCAGAATATTCCGAAAATCATATTCGAATTTTCCCGTTTTCTGGACACAGGGTAGGACACATGCCCGCGTTGAAACATATATTTAATTACAACCATTGCTCTCAGTGGTCTGGAAATGTTATTTCATGCATGAGAAGGGATCAATTCACAATTGTTATTTGTCAGAATTTCCCGGAATTCATATTCGAATTTTCCTGTTTTCTGGACACAGGGTACCTCACATGCCCGCGTTGAAACATATATTTTATTACAACCATTGCTCTCAGCGGTCTGAAAATGTTATTTCATGCACGAGAAGGGATCAATTAACAATTGTTATTCGTCAGAATTTCCTGAAAATCATATTCGAATTTTCCCGTTTTCTGGACACAGGGAACCGCACATGCCCGCGTTGAAAAGTATATTTAATTACAACCATTGCTCTCAGCGGTCTGGAAATGTTATTTCATGCATAAGAAGGGATGAATTGACAATTGTTATTTGTCAGAATTTTCCGAAAATCATATTCGAATTTCCCCGTTTCTGGACACAGGGTAGGACACATGCCCGCGATGAAACATATATTAATTACAACCATTGCTCTCAGCGGTCTGAAAATGTTCATTTCATGCATGAGAAGGGTATCAATTAACAATTGTTATTTGTCAGAATTTTCCTGAAAATCATATTCGAATTTTCCCGTTTTCTGGTCACAGGGTTACCACACATGCCCGTGATGAAACATATATTTAATTTCAACCCTTGCTCTCAGCGGTCTGAAAATGTATTTCATGCATGAGAAGGGATCAATTAATATTGGTTATTTGTCAGAATTTTCCGAAAATCATATTCGAATTTTCCCGTTTTCTGGACACAGGGTAGACACATGCCCGCGATGAAACATATATTCAATTTCAATCATTGCTCTCAGCGGTCTGAAAATGTTATTTCATGCATGAGAAGGGATCAATTAACAATTGTTATTTGTCAGAATTTTCCGAAAATCATATTCGAATTTTCCCGTTTTCTGGACACAGGTAGGACACATGCCCCGCGTTGAAACATATATTTAATTCCAACCATTGCTCTCAGCGGTCTGAAAATGTTATTTCATGCATGAGTAGGGATCAATTAACAATTGTTATTTGTCAGAATTTTCCGAAAATCATATTCGAATTTTCCCGTTTTCTGGACACAGGGTAGGACACATGCCCCCGTTGAAACATATATTAATTCAAACCATTGCTCTCAGCGGTCTGAAAATGTTATTTCATGCATCAGAAGGGATCACTTAACAATTGTTATTTTTGTCAGAATTTTCCGAAATCATATTCGAATTTTCCCGTTTTCTGGACACAGGGTAGACCTCACTGCCCGCGATGAAACATATATTTAATTAGAACATTTGCTCTCAGCGGTGTGAAAATGTTATTTCATGCATGAGAAGGGATCAATTAACAATTGTTATTTGTCAGAATTTCCCGAAATCATATTCGAATTTTCCCGTTTTCTGGACACAGGGTTAGGACACATGCCCGCAATGAAACATATATTCAATTTCAACCATTGCTCTCAGCGGTCTGAAAATGTTATTTCATGCATGAGAAGGGATCAATTAACAATTGTTATTTGTCAGAATTTTCTGAAAATCACATTCGAATTTTCCCGTTTTCTGGACACAGGGTACTTAACATGCCCGCGTTGAAACATATATTTAATTACAACCATTGCTCTCAGCGGTCTCAAGATGTTATTTCATGCATGAGAAGGGATCAATTAACAATTGTTATTCGTCAGAATTTTCCGAAAATCATATTCGAATTTTCCCGTTTCTGGACACAGGGTAGGACACATGCCCGCGGTGAAACATATATTTAATTTCAACCATTGCTCTCAGCGGTCTGAAAATGTTATTTCATGCATGAGAAGGGATCAATTAACAATTGTTTTTCGTCAGAATTTTCCGAAAATCATATTCGAATTTTCCCATTTTCAGGACACAGGGTAGGACACTGCCCGCGATGAAACATATATTTAATTACAACCATTGCTCTCAGCGGTCTGAAAATGTTATTTCATGCATGAGAAGGGATCACTTAACAATTGTTATTTGTCAGAATTTTCTGAAAATCATATTCGAATTTTCCCGTTTTCTGGACACAGGGTAGGACACATGCCCGCGATGAAACATATATTTAATTACAACCATTGCTCTCAGCGGTCTGAAAATGTCATTTCATGCATGAGAGAGGTATCAATTAACAATTGTTATTTGTCAGAATTTTCCGAAAATCATATTCGAATTTTCCCGTTTTCTGGACACAGGGTAGGACACATGCCCGCGTTGAAACATATATTTAATTACAACCATTGCTCTCAGCGGTCTGAAAATATTATTTCATGCATGAGAAGGGATCAATAACAATTGTTATTTGTCAGAATTTCCCGAAAATCATATTCGAATTTTCCCGTTTTCTGGACACAGGGTAGGACACATGCCCGCGGTGAAACATATATTCAATTACAACCATTGCTCTCAGCGGTCTGAAAATGTTATTTCATGCATGAGAAGGGATCAATTAACAATTGTTATTTGTCAGAATTTTCCGAAAATCATATTCGAATTTTCCCGTTTTCTGGACACAGGGTGGGACACATGCCCGCGGTGAAACATATATTAATTTCAATCATTGCTCTCAGCGGTCTTAAAATGTTATTCCATGCATGAGAAGGGATCAATTAACAATTGTTATTCGTCAGAATTTTCCGAAAATCATATTCGAATTTTCCCGTTTTCTGGACACAGAGTAGGACACATGCCCGCGGTGAACATATATTTAATTACAACCATTGCTCTCAGCGGTCTGAAAATGTTATTTCATGCATTAGAAGGGATCAATTAACAATTGTTATTCGTCAGAATTTTCCCATAAATCATATAAGAATTTTCCCGTTTTCTGGACACAGGGTAGAGCACATGCCCGCGGTGAAACATATATTTATTACAACCATTGCTCTCACCGGTCTGAAAATGTTATTTCATGCATGAGAAGGGATCAATTAACAATTGTCATTTGTCAGAATTTTCCGAAAATCATATTCGAATTTTCTCTTTTTTTTGGACACAGGTTAGGACACATGCCCCCGTTGGAACGTATATTTAATTCCAATCATTGCTCTCAGCGGTCTGAAAATGTTATTTCATGCATCAGAAGGGATCAATTAACAATTGTTATATGTCAGAATTTTCCCAAAATCATATTCGAATTTCCCGTTTTCTGGACACAGGGTAGGACACATGCCCGCGGTGAAACATATATTTAATTTCAACCATCGCTCTCAGCGGTCTGAAAATGTTATTTCATGCATGAGAAGGGATCAATTACCAATTGTTATTTGTCAGAATTTTCCGAAAATCATATTCGAATTTTCCCGTTTTCTGGACACAGGGTAGGACTCATGCCCGCGGTGAAACATATATTTAATTTCAACCATTGCTCTCAGCGGTCTTGAAATGTTATTTCATGCATGGAAAGGGATCAATTAACAATTGTTATTTGTCAGAATTTTCCGAAAATTATATTCGAATTTCCCCGTTTTCTGGACACAGGGTAGGACACATGCCCCGTTGGAACATATATTTAAATTCAACCATTGCTCTCAGCGGTCTGAAAATGTCATTTCAAGCATGAGAAGGATCACTTGACAATTGTTGTTTGTCAGAATTTTCTGAAATCATATTCGAATTTTCCCGTTTTCTGGACACAGGGTACCTCACATGCCCGCGATGAAACATATATTATATCACAACTTTTGCTCTCAGCGGTCTGAAAATGTTATTTCATGCATGAAAAGGGATCAATTAACAATTTTATTTGTCAGAATTTCCCGAAAATCATATTCGATTTTTCCCGTTTTCAGGACACAGGGTAGGACACATGCCCGCGATGAAACATATATTTAATTTCAACCATTGCTCTCATCGGTCTGAAAATGTTATTTCATGCATGAGAAGGGATCAATTGAAAATTGTTGTTCGTCAGAATTTTTCGAAAATCATATTTGAATTTTCCCGTTTTCTGGACACAGGGAAGGACACATGCCCGCGGTGAAACATATATGTAATTACAACCATTGCTCTCAGCGGTCTGAAAATGTCATTTCATGCATGAGAAGGGATCAATTAACAATTGTTATTTGTCAGAATTTTCCGAAAATCATATTCGAATTTCCCTGTTTTCTGGACACAGGGTAGGACACATGCCCCCGTTGAAACATATATTTAATTTCAACCATTGCTCTCAGCGGTCTGAAAATGTCATTCCATGCATGAGAAGGGATCAATTAACAATTGTTATTTGTCAGAATTTTCCGAAAATCACATTCGAATTTTCCCATTCTCAGGACACAGGGTAGGACACATGCCCCCGATGAAACATATATTTAATTTCAACCATTGCTCTCAGCGGTCAGAAAATGTTATTTCATGCATGAGAAGGGATCACTTAACAATTGTTATTTGTCAGAATTTTCCGAAAATCATATTCGAATTTTCCCGTTTTCTGGACACAGAGTAGGACACATGCCCGCGGTGAAACATATATTTAATTACAACCATTGCTCTCAGTGGTCTGAAAATTTCATTCCATGCATCAGAAGGGATCAATTAACAATTGTTATTCGTCAGAATTTCCCAAAATCATATTCGAATTTTCCCGTTTTCTGGACACAGGGTAGGACACATGCCCGCGGTGAAACATATATTTAATTACAACCATTGCTCTCACCGGTCTGAAAATGTTATTTCATGCATGAGAAGGGATCAATTAACAATTGTTATTTGTCAGAATTTTCCGAAAATCATATTCGAATTTTCTCTTTTTTTTGGACACAGGTTAGGACACATGCCCTCGGTGAAACATATATTCAATTTCAACCATTGCTCTCAGCGGTCTGGAAATGTTATTTCATGCATCAGAAGGGATCAATTAACAATTGTTATTCGTCAGAATTTTCCCAAAATCATATTCGAATTTTCCCGTTTTCTGGACACAGGGTAGGACACATGCCCGCGGTGAAACATATATTTAATTTCAACCATTGCTCTCAGCGGTCTGGAAATGTTATTTCATGCATGAGAAGGGATCAATTAACAATTGTTATCTGTCAGAATTTTCCCAAAATCATATTCGAGTTTTCCCGTTCTCTGGACACAGGGTAGGACACATGCCCGCGGTGAAACATATATTTAATTTCAACCATTGCTCTCAGCGGTCTGGAAATGTTATTTCATGCATGGGAAGGGATCAATTAACAATTGTTATTTGTCAGAATTTTCCGAAAATTATATTCGAATTTTCCCGTTTTCTGGACACAGGGTAGGACACATGCCCCCGTTGGAACATATATTTAATTCCAATCATTGCTCCCAGCGGTCTGAAAATGTTATTTCATGCATGAGAAGGGATCAATTAACAATTGTTATTTGGCAGAATTTTCCGAAAATCATATTCAAATTTTCCCGTTTTCTGGACACAGGGTAGGACTCATGCCCGCGGTGAAACATATATTTAATTTCAACCATTGCTCTCAGCGGTCTGGAAATGTTATTTCATGCATGGGAAGGGATCAATTAACAATTGTTATTTGTCAGAATTTTCCGAAAATTATATTCGAATTTTCCCGTTTTCTGGACACAGGGTAGGACACATGCCCCCGTTGGAACATATATTTAATTTCAACCATTGCTCTCAGCGGTCTGAAAATGTCATTTCATGCATGAGAAGGGATCACTTAACAATTGTTGTTTGTCAGAATTTTCTGAAAATCATATTCGAATTTTCCCGTTTTCTGGACACAGGGTACCTCACATGCCCGCGATGAAACATATATCTAATTCCAACTTTTGCTCTCAGCGGTCTGAAAATGTTATTTCATGCATGAGAAGGGATCAATTTACAATTGTTATTTGTCAGAATTTTCCGAAAATCATATTCGAATTTTCCCGTTTTCTGGACACAGGGTAGGACACATGCCCGCGATGAAACATATATTTAATCCCAACCATTGCTCTCAGCGGTCTGAAAATGTTATTTCATGCATGAGAAGGGATCACTTAACAATTGTTATTTGTCAGAATTTTCTGAAAATCATATTCCAATTTTCCCGTTTTCTGGACACAGGTACTGCGTTGGTCGGAACGCGATCTCTCGCGATCGTGCAACCGAGTCAGAATCGGATTGGCGCAGTTCTGAAATCATTTTAAATTTCAATTGTCTTCATTTTTGTTGACGGTGATATACAGATTTTAGTGTGGCTAAAATATTCTGCTCTTCCAAATAACCAGTCCGATTTCAACTCGTGAGCTATGAATGATGTAATGGGATACAAACAAGATGGTATGAATGATTTTTTTTTTCATGTTGCGTAACGACCCCACCAATAGCTAGGTTATACGGGGGTACGAATGAGCGGATGATAATGAAACGATGAAGAGATGATAGAGGAAAGGACGTTCACAAAAACCCATGCCTTATGCGGGACTCGAACCCACGCCCAACGGTGACTTCAGTTACTACCGCTAGCGATAATTGACTTAGCCACCGGGGCGGCTGAATAAATATTATGATGGAACGATATGAAATACGGGGTACTAGATCTGATTGTTACAGCTGTACCGTTAGTCTTTCTTTACGTCGCATGTTATTTATTTTATTTATTTTTGGTTTAACGACACACTATATTGATGACTATTATCTATCGGCGTCGTTGAATGATATATATGGGATGACGAGATGGAAGGATTTTTTCATTAGGAGTTTTTACTTACACCGTCTTTAAGGTATTGTAAATATCTTTGTTCCTTGTTTTTAGAATTTCAATATCTCGTACCGTCCGAAAGTTACCACCAAAAACTGATATCTTCTAAATTGACTCCCATGTGACCTTGTAGAACCTGATTCCCATGTCCGTCACCTCTTTATCGTGACACATTGTTACAGCGGAGGGGGAGGAGCCGAACGCCCCGCTGGAGCCTCCGCCGCCCGGGATAGACGTCGCTCCCGCAGGATCCAACGGCTTGGACGTTCACGCCGCGACGGAAGAAGACGAGACGGTTAGTGCCCTGTCTCCTCTTACGTGTATTGTTGCTAGATGTTGAAAATTACCATGCAGTTTTTGTTTTGGTTAGGGTTGCCAATCGATCAAGAAAACGTAAACGATACCGAAATGTGCTATATCGAAAATCGATCATAAATATCAAAATATTAGGAATTCCATTCGATATCGTATCGAAATGATGATATCGAATATCGATCGAAATGATGATATCGAAAATCGATCAAAATTATGGAAATAGTTTTGGTTCTGAATCACGTTCATTTAGTCGTCTGTAAAACCAAAGTCGAGACAGACATTATGTCATAGATATAATTGTTGACTGGCTGGTTTGTTTGGCTCGCTGCTTGTTCTTTCCAGTCGGCGATATTGCCAATCTGACACACGACTGACAGCCCGCTGTTTATTCAATCGATATTGAATTCACTGCGATATCGAAGTATTCGAAAATCAAATGAATTGATTCGATATCGAATTGAAATGATGATATCAAAAAATGATGGAAATATTCGATATCGATTGGCAACCCTAGTTTTGGTAGACTATATTTATGAGAATTATAGCATTATGTGGCAAACTTCAAAAGAAAAAAAAAATGAGCTGCAATCTCAAGATCAACATCTACGGGATTATCGACGGAAATTAAACATTCTCTCAGACTTTACAGTCTGAGGCAGAAAGTTGTCCGAGTAACACTTATTTTCTTCTTATTAGTCCGAAAGAATGTGTAATTTCTGTTGGTAATGTTGGTAGTTGTTGGTCTAGACTCTAGAGTTTGCAGCTCCTGTTTTTAGTAGTTTGCTAAAAACTGCAATATATCTACGATGGTCTCTACGTTGAGGGGCGGGGAGATTTTTTGTAGTTCCGACACAATTAATTCGTTACAGATCGTGGACGTGTACGAGGACTTGTCGAACGACGGCACCGTCCCGCCCGTGGAGCCCGTCAAGCCTCAGCCCACCGGGCTACACCAGCTGGGCTCCCTCTTCATCCGGTCGCTACCTCCGTCCGTCACCAAACAAGAGGTGGAAGCGGTCAGTATCTTCTCACTGTTAGTCATCTGCTCTATCCAGGGCTTGGTTTGTAATTCAGAGTGAACCGGCACTTCTATCTACCCCCTCCCCACCGCCATTACAAAATGTCATGATCGATTTGGCCTTGGCACGTAGCCTCGTAGGCCTAATCAAGAGAATACAATTGAAATTATTTCCATATTCAATGAATGATATTCATTAATAACATATGGGGCCTGATAAAAAACAATCTCAGAATTTTAAAATATTCATTCATCTGTAGAAATTGCAAAGTATTGATGAACGAATAAAAATCCACCCTGTCGTTGATCTTTATCATTTTGAAACTGGAACGTGCTCACCGGGTTCCGGCAAAAAACGCATATTCTGCGTTTGCCTAGATTTATCAATTGTTCAATGGTAATTTGGTCATCCAGTCCCTCAAATAAATATTGAATATTGCCTTTTTTGTATTATGGGCCCCTATATGTATTATTTTATGTCACTACATGAGTATATGTATTTTACAAAATTGAATTGAATTGAATCTAGGCCTCTGGTAGAGTAGTATTGCGTTGGTAGTGAGCCAAAGTGATGCCGTAGTTGGAAGATTTGGCAGAGCGACAGGAGAGCGATCTCGTTGTCGTGGAAACGCGTCGTTAACGTCCATCGTGTCCTCAGATGTGCGGCAAGTTCCCCGGCTTCATGCGCGTCGCGATGGCCGACCCGACGCCCGAGCGACGGTTCTTCCGTCGGGCCTGGATCACGTTCACGTCCTGCGACCACCTCAAGGAGACCATCGTGCAGATGAACAGCATCAAGGTAAGCTGCTGGTACTGCTTGCACTTGTTTGCACTGCTCTACTTGTATTATTATCGTTGTCTACTTGACCGCTAATGTCAGAACGTATGTTGTCCAGCTGCGTAACTGCAATCTGGGGGTGATTGTGAACCGCTCGCTCGTCAAGCGTATCCGCGTGTCCGCGCCGCCAACGTCCGACGCTCAAGCCGTCAAGCACGACGTCAAGCTGGCGGCCCAGCTGGCGCACTGCCAGGACGTCAAGCACGGCCTGTGGGGCGAGACGGAACTCACCGCCGACCAAGACAAACCCCTGGTGAGACGACGCTTCTTTAATCGCTTGTTTACAGTGAAACCTCTATCCATCGTTCCCGGATCCATCGTTTTCCTGCTTGTAACATTCATTTTTTCCCACCCCTTTCACATATAATCAGTGATGAGTTTTCCTGCATGGATCGTTTTATTTTCCTGGTCCCTTGAGCGCGTAGCAACATCCTGCTATAGTTCAAACGTTGCCGCTAGATTGCTCTTTCATTTCATTTCGAAAACGGTCTATTAAAATTTATTTTCATTGTAATTGTTCCTATCGTTAGAGTTTTGTTATTTAGTTTGAGGCATTGCCACCGCTTTTTCGTTCAACTGTTAGGGTACGTAATAGAATGAAAAAAAATTACAAATATTTATAATTTCTGAATTATGAATTTTATCAAATAATTTCTCCGAATCTCCGTCTGTTGACTGGTGAGAAAGCTACTTGCTGGCAAGCAAGGTGTGTTGATGGCTCCGAGCCGGCCTCGTGTTTCAGATCCTGCGCATGGTGAACTCCAAGAACCCGTTCCTCGCCAACGTCCTGGACCACATCACGGAGGAGGCGGCCGCGGAGGAGGACAACTACGTGGGCGGAGGTGAGCGGACCGTACCGATCAGAGCTGTCGTACCGACCACCGATTATAGTTATCCCACCAATATAGCTATCGTATTGACGATCGACGATAGCTATCGTACCCATTATAGCTATCGTGCTGATCATAGCTGTCGTACCTATATAGTCAGAGGCAAGCATTTGGGATTTAACGATCAACGTGAATTGTTTGTAAAGTGTTTTTTCTTCAATATGTCTACGTTTCAGGTCTTCCCGAGTACAAAATACTCATTGTTATTTTCGCGAAAATCATGTTCATCGCTATTTCCCGCGATTTTGTCTTTTTAGTCATAAATATTTCAAAAATGCAAAAAAAAATCTAGTTGAATGAGGATTTTCTTTCAATAGATAATTCAAAATAACGGTTATTCCGGTACGTAACCCCATTAAATCCTATTCACATGGAAAAAATATAAAAGTCTGTTAACCGAAATGCGTGAAAATTCACCCAAAAAGATGATAAAACTCTTCAAATGGTGTTTGACGCGCGTCGTGTTGTCAGGCGTTGTGGACGGCCATGCCTGGGACAGCGCGGGCTTGTCGGAGGCGACGGGGTTCCTGGACCGGCTGCTGCTCTACCTGCGCGTGGTCCACTCGGTCGACTACTACAACTGCTCCGAGTACATCAACGAGCACCAGATGCCCAACCGCTGCGGCATCCTCTACGTGCGCGGCGACGGGGACACGGTCAGTTGCGCATACTGATGGCTAGATTACCGGCATTTATAATTTGGGGAATATTCCGAATGTTCCTGGGAATATTCCCAAAATGGGTATTTTCAGGGAGTATATGGGGTGGTAAGATCGCCCTTGTGGTGCCCCGTCCAAACAATCCTACTCTCATCCTTAGTCTTAATAGGGGAACAATGATTTTGCATCAAGTTTCGATGTTATTAAAAAAAAAAAGTATATTTCTTTTCTTGTTACACTCACTATAGAGTGAAATAGGAAAGATATGAAGAAATAAAAAACTATGAAGCCTATTCAAATTTGTGTTATATCAAGTCCATACAAAAAATAATCATGAAATGAAACATACGTAAAAACAAAAAAGGTACCGTACTACAAATCTTCTCATATGTGGCCTGTCAAGACATTTCTACCACAAAAAGTACGGCCTTGGATTCTGAAAACCCACCATTCGAAAAACAAATTAAATTAAATTAAAATAATATACGCATACCGTATTTACACACGTATAAGACGCACCCCGACTTTCCAGGTTCTATTTTGGGAAACCTTTTTGTTTACTTATATAAGACGCAGTATCATATTCGTATCATAAACATGATTTAGCGCAGATCTAATGGTGTCGGATGGATGATTAATGAGGTGAACCGTGGCTGCTTGTTTGACCTTGAGATTGTGGTGTCAGGTGTCGCGCGAGGAGGTGGCGTCGCACAACGAGGACACGGAGCTGAAGGTCGTCAAGACGTTCCTGCGGCCGGCGGAGACCTTCTCCGAGACGGAGCTGCTCGGGCTCGGACTCAAGGACAAGGAGACGTATCCTTCACGCAGACGTTCTTCAACTACCTAATGATTAGGGTTGCCAATCGATGTCGAACATTTCGATCGATTTTCGATATCATCATTTCGATTCGATATCGAATGGAATTTTTAATATTTCGATATTTTCGATCGATTTTCGATATAGCACATTTCGGTATCGTTTACGTTTTCTTGATCGATTGGCAAGCCTAATAATGATTGAAATGTTGAAAATGACTTCGGAAATGTCCATAATGCTTTAATTACTAGACTCCAAAAATTGCTTGTAAACCGTAAAAATCATTTAAAAAGTGACCGTATTTCCAAAAATTCCCTGCAGGGCTCTTCGGGTGGGTCAAATTCTCTTTAAAAGTGTCCATAATGAATAACGATTCAATTATTAGATTCCGAAATTGCTTGCGAATTGCAGAAATCACTTGAAAACTTGACAAAACTCTTCTTAGCTGAGAATATTTCTCTTCAAAATGCGTATATTCAGGGTGACGGCATTCGTAGTTGGGCCACACTTCCTACCAGTGTTGTCAAGTGGTTAGGGGATGACATTCTAGGAAATGCAGTAACCACCACTAGGTGACGGCATTTTCCATATTATATAAATTTGACAAAATCTAGTTACATTACACATTTTGGCTTGGGAAATTGGGAAGGCTGTAATATTATGGGCAAATCAGGACTTCAAATACACCTATTGATAAGCAAAATTGAACTTGAAGATGTGTCTTGGTAATTTTTTTCTACCATCATTCTTAACCGGGAGTTTAACAATGAAAACCATCAAATTAGACGCATGTTGATTCAATTGTAGCTCTACAGTGGAACCTCTTTAATACGTTTTTCAGGGGACCAAATCGAAAAAACTTACTAAAGTGAAAAACTTACTAAAGAAACTATTTAACATGTGGGAGCATATGGATGGGATCAAAAACTAAAACTTACTAAGGCGATAAACGTCTTAAAGAGAAACGTATTGAGGAGGTTCTACTGTATCATGAAATTATTTCCCAACTGAGCCCCCCTCTCTCCCCCACCCCTCCCATCTGTGTGTGTTTGTTCTCCTTGACTGAGCCCCCCCTCTCTCCCCCCCCCCCCTCCCACCCCGCCATCTGTGTGTGTTTGTTCTCCTTGACTGCGCGCGCAGCGAGGTGGAGAAGTACGTCGAGTCGAACACGTCGAAGCTTGCCGCCGACAAGTGGCTGTGCCGCGTGTCCGGCAAGAAGTTCTCCACGCCAGCGTACGTGCGCAAACACATCTTCAACAAGCACCAGCAGAAGCTCGACGACGTCAGCAAAAACGTACGTGATGCGCCGACACATCGACAAACGTACACTAAAAAAAAACGAACACCAATTTTTTTTTTTTTTATATAATGGTGCTTAACGACCCCACTAGGTTATACGGGGGTACGAATGAGCGGGTAATGATGAAACGATGAAGTGATGACAGCGTTCTTGACTTGGTGTGTCTAGGAAAATAACCTTAGCCTTGATATATGAATTGTGTGAAAGGGAAAGAGAGAACAGCAGCTTACCGAGGTTCACAAGTAGATAGGCCTACTCATGGTGGACAGCCGTTGACAGAACACAGAGATGAAGTAACGCAAGCGTTCTTCATTATTTATAGGATTATAGACCCTCTCTCACATGAATGAAAGAGCGAAAAACGTATGGTAATCGAATGAAACTAGCAGATACGAGAACTAGAATGTGTTTGTTGGTTCCACAGGTGGACTTCTACAACAACTACCTGCGGGACTCGAAGCGCCCGAAGGCCATTGACCCGTGTGCGTTGGCCCAGGCCGAGATGGCGAAGCGGAGAGACGCCATGCCTGCGTGAGTACAGGTTACTACTATTCCACGCGCTCTATCTGGTGCGACAAGTAGCACTGTACGATGAATGGGCGTATATATTTCTCAAAACCCAGATAACCAATACGATTGTGCCAGGGGGTGTTCCCACCACTTCTTCTAGGGCAGTCTTCTTATCAGTCGGTTCCTGCCAGTTCCGACTTCTTCTTCCTCTTCTTCACTACTACTACTATCCTCTGCTTCTTCTTTTCTTCCTACGAGTTCCCTCCACCTTTCTCTATCTTCCCACCATCTCTTGTCTAGCACTTCCTCCTCGGTTGACTACCCCACACCTTACTCCCTCCTGCCACTTCTCTCTTGGTCTTCCTACTCTTCTCTTGCTCCATTGTTTTCTGCTATCTCGAACATTGCTCTCGGTATTCTCTCCTTTTCCATTCGTCGGATATGCCCGTACCACCTAAGTCTCTCCCTTTCCATTTTAAATGATAACTTTTCCACTCCCACTTCGTTCCTTATATTTCTACTTCTCTTCTTCTCCAACTTTGACGCTCCTCACAAACTTCATTTCTGCAGCCTCCATTGTTCTTTCTTCTCTCCAGTTCGTAGACCATGTAGCTGCTCCATATGTTGAAATAGGTATGCAGTAACCATCATAAGGGACAATATTGCGTGAAAATATGAATTTGTTGGTAGATATTCTGACGTTGTCGTTGCGTTCTTGTAGCTGGTCGACCCGGGGTCACGGTCGCGGCTTCCGTCCGGGCCCGATGCAGCCCGCGTTCTGTCACGCACCCTTCATGTTCCCGTCAGGGTTCCGGGGCGGTTTCAACAGGGGACGGTAAAACTACACGCAAATATATTTATTTTATATTTTATTTATTCATGTATTACAGCTTTGGACCATTGATCCGGGTGGCAGTCGATTATAAAATATACTTTTCCTCTTTTTGTAACGTCAATTTTAAGTTTGAGTACAGTTTATGAAAATCCGAGTAGAAAAACATATAAGCCTACAATATGGATAAATCAAGTGGAGTATAAAAAAAATTGAAAAATATTATTTATAAAATATTTGTGAAAAAATATCTCAGAATTTTCGAATGTATTCTTTACCAGAATTATCAAAATATAATCCCATAAAATTTTTCGTGGGTCCTGTTTTTTTTTAAATTCACTAAAATTATTTTTCTTAAATTAATTTCTGACAATGGAGACATTGGAAAGTAGGACTTTATTTGAAGAATATATTTTTGTGATCTACATCCATCTCAAATAATCTTAAAAAATCTGTAAAAATCTGAAAATCTGTTTTACAAGCATTCAAAAAAACACACAGTGTTCTAAACGATGTACTGGTTCTAAAACAAGTGGGCTACTAAATCATTAATCGTTGAAAGAGGTAGGCACTGTGGCACATGCCTTCAGTAACGGCAACTAACAAATCATACCTCCTTATTACAATCCACCCGTTAATATCCTACGATTTGTTTTTTCCAGGGGTGCGACTGGATTTACCGACTCGTGCGGCCGGCCAATCACCAACTACCGTGACTTGGACAGCCCTGCCAACGACCGCCAACGATGTATTCTAACGTTGGCAACAAGATTGCCATTAACAGACCTTGATTGCGTGTATATTCACTTTTCCCTCGCGTGCCGTGATCAATGTTTAGAACACGCGTTCCGTATGAACGATGGAGATTCACAGTTGTGTTGTGAAGTGTCATATCAGTTGTCTTGTAATAAATGGTTTATTTATAAATATATGAACTGGGTACATATAACCTACTAATAGGTTACTTAAGCATAGGTTAATTAACATATCTACAGATATACTTGAATAATTGACCCATCCAAGATTTTCCTTTACATTTTACGTAATAGACGTTCATCTTGAACAAAAACAAGATATACGTTCTAGCTAAATCAGTCGAAAGCGTTTTTTTCTATGAACTTCGAAGCTTGATACAAATCATGTTCCCCGATTGAGGCTATGGATGAACGCATTGCTTCGTGTGACCAGGGAGGTGAGGGTAGACGAAGCCTCGGTTCAATTGGGATGGTTCCTACAATATAGACCATGACCACTTCCTTCGGAACCATCCCGGCATTAGTCCCATTATCTAAGAAACCTTCTACTAATATAATTATATATACAAATATAAATGTAATATAATATATACAAATATGTATGTTGTATATATATATATATATATATATACATAAATATGTATAGCTATTTTCCTTGGGCATTGAGTTAGTAGTCATCTCATATCCATGTCGTACGAGTACCGCGCATTGTGACGTCACGTGTGCACCACACCGGTCGATCCCATCCTACTAGTACGCGCGGTCGCCGGTCGAAACTACGGTCGTTGCTACACGAATTTCACACGAGGTTGTAAGGAGACTGATCTTGTTGACCACTGTTTATTTTCCATGAATTCAATTAATCTTGACTGTGTAATGGCTTCAACTACGGGTTTTAAAGAAGTGTATGTATTTATTATTGAATAACATTCTAAGATTATTTTATTTAGTTTCTCATTTCGCCTGCTGGACTTTCTGAAAAGTGAGGTTATATAGGTCTAGACATCAACACTTTGCAATGAAAACAACGATTACAACTAGGTTAGGTACGAATGTGAAGGGATAAATGATTTGTGTTGACCAACAAAAACGCATGAATAGGTCTATGATATAGGTATAGCAAAGTTGTCTAGCTGTAAATAATGGTACCTGCCTATAAATTCAGGCCAGGCATAGGCCTAGACAGGATAGGCCCTAGGTCAGCTAGGCCTAGTTTCAGCTTAGACCTAAGCTGCTAGGTTTAGGGTGGTCTAGGTCTACAGCATGATTGTGAACAAACGTAGGACTTGACTTACTGCTTGGTGCCATTGAGTTTGTAGTTGACCTATTATCTTGAACAGCCATCCCCAAGGGCAATGCCTTGGCTCAGTCAACTAACTCGCACTGCGGTAGAAACGGAAGTCACCGTTAGGCATGGTTTCGAGTCCTACATGAGGTGTTATTTTTTTCAAACGTACTTCCATCTATCATCACTTCATCGTTTCATCATCATCCACTCAGCCTAACCCAGCTGTTGGTGGGGTCATCAGCAATATTTAAATAAATGAAATAATAAATCTTATACGTTCCACTTCGTCACCAGTAAATATGGTGCAGACTAATCTGTATCCTGATGGTTTGGGAATAAGTTGGGTGATGACATCACTAATAGACTAACACAACTACTTTGTGTCCAAACTAATCCAGTAGGCCTACATTGATCTTGTTTCCCCAGGTATGAGATCGAGTCTAAGCTTGGCGCGTTCTATACGGGCGGCCAGGTGGTATGGTCAACCGACGCCACCAAGTTGTTCTGCCAGTGCGGAGGAGTGGTCAACCTTGTGGACGTGGCTCAGGGAAAAGTAACTGCGACGTTGAACGAAGTGGCCGAAGGAGAGGTCGAGGACACGATTGCGACGTTCACACTCGGCTCTGATGACGAGTCCCTAGTCACAAGTCACAAATCTGGATTGTTGAAACTGTGGAAATGGCGAGGTAGGCCGAATTATTTGTCATTTGTTAGGTTATTAAACAGTTGTAAACCCGTAGTTTTGCCTATTGATGTTTGATTTGCAACTTTTTGGTGTTTTCTTATATATCTTGCTTATATTTTATCAGAAAAGTTGCTACATGGTAAGAATTGTTGGTATTTTTAGGTTTTCTCAGCATTGTACTATGTGGCACACAAATATAATAATAATGAATATTTGAAAAGTACTGATTTAGATGTAATATTCCTACATAACCTAACTTCTTGTACGTGTGAGGGAATTGAACCGCGGCGTTTTATTTCCAAGTTATAATTATTCCATCACTCGCGGCAGCAAGCAACAGGTTCAAGCGGCCGAATTCACGGCTTCTTTTTATAATGTTAGTCATTAAACAAGAGTGTGTAACTCATAGCATCCGCCAGCGGCCGGCAGACGGAGTAAAGGTTTGTTGCTTGCAGACGGCACGATGGTGAAGCAGTGGAGGAGCGCTCACAGTGGCGCCGTGCAAGAGCTGGCGCTGGACGGCTCCACTCTGGCGTCGGGTGGATCGGACTCGAACATTCGACTCTGGGACCTGCAGCTGCAGACGTGCATGCGCAGCCTTAAAGGCCTGTCGGGCGTCGTTAGGTGAGTCCAACCCGAGGGGTTAGCGTCGTGAATAATCAGGGAAAATCAAATTATCGAGAAGAAAAAAAAAAAAAATGGGAGAATCACGAGATATCGAAATTCAAGAAAATCACAAGAAAAGATAATCTCAAAAGACTTGTTGTGTATAGGAAAATAACCTACACCACTTCCATTCTTACCCTCCCCTTGTACTTCTTTGTGATCCCTTTCCAATTCTATTGCTTAATTCATCCCATCTTCTATATTCATTCTTGACTCGAACAAAATTGCACATTCTTTCTATTTGTCTTTGTTTTGCCAAATTTTCCCATCCCATTTCCTCAATCATTTCACTAGGTCTTTCTATAACTTTTCCCACCACCTCGTTATCGTGCCTGCTAATCGCAAGCAGTCCTCGTGATCGCCCGATGTCTGTGCTCTAGCGTGTTGAAGTTCCGCCCCACCGCCGCCGACGGGAAGAGAGAAGTGTTTGCGGCGGCCGACGACAAGGTCATCAGGTCGTGGGACGTGGAGACGGCAGCGCCAAGTCGCAGCCTCTCCGGCCATTTCACTAAAGTCCGGCCATCGTGTTCCACTGGGATGACAAAGCATCTCGTCAGGTGAACAACAATATGCATTACAGTTTTATTTTTAACAACATCGAAACTTGATACAAAATTCATTGTCCCCAATTAAGGTGAGAGTAGGATCGTTTGGACGGGCACCACAAGGGCGATCTTAATCGCAATAAATATTCGAATAATCGAAATAAAATACACATAACAGGCAAATTGCTGAATCA
Source organism: Brachyptera putata (assembly GCA_907164805.1). Taxonomy (NCBI): domain Eukaryota; kingdom Metazoa; phylum Arthropoda; class Insecta; order Plecoptera; family Taeniopterygidae; genus Brachyptera; species Brachyptera putata. The sequence goes on along the minus strand of OU015469.1, from coordinate 26,940,301 downwards.
TCTAATTAATTATCTAAGCCGATTGTACCAACTGATGATAAATATTAATAGTTAGTCATTACTTAGGTACACAAATATCATAGGTAACCAAGGGTGATAACAAGTTAATTTGCTAATCATCACTTGGTACAACGGTTCTAACTGCTGAACTCATTTTTCTAAAAATATATTCCCTGAATATGGGAATTTATTGAAACATAGGGAATATTCCCACTAGCGGGAACATTCCTCTGGGAATATTCCCATGTGCCCATCACTACGTAGTCGTGACGGTTCCACTTCACGCTACGAGAACATTGAGGTAATACCACACGTCCATAATTCATGTCACAGGTCAGGGAAGGGGGGGGGGGGGAGGGGGTTATCAAGATGTGGGACAAGGGGTACAGGGGGGGGGGGCAACTGTGTGACGTAACATATTTTGTTATATGTATTTGGTACCATTCTTATAGATTCATATTTTATTTAGTTGATATTCCCCAAATTATAAATTCCGTGGCCGCCCTCGTTAGCTCAGTCAGCTGAGGCAACGCTTCAGAAACTGAAGTCACCGTCGGGCGTGGGTTCGAGTCCCGCATAAGGCATGGGTTTTAGTCCCGCATAAGACGTGGGTTTTGTAAACATCTTTTCACCTATCATCACTCTATAGTTTCATAATCACCCGCTCATTCGTACCCCGTATAACCTATCTGTTGGTGGGTCGTTGAATGTCCCCGTCACTGACCGCTGTGTGTTGTGGACAGCTGTGGGCGTGACCGCGCTGATGATCCTGTGGGACCTGACGACGGGCGCGACGGTTCGAACGGTCCCGCGTACGAGACGCTGGAGGGCCTTGTCCACTGCCCTTGACTTGAAGCTGCCCAACACGCCGAGCACAGCAACGCAATATACGTCGCTTCGGGCCGGGGAGAACGGTGAGACGCCGCAGATTATTAGTAGTCTACGGTGCTATTTGATATGAATTTCATGATCGATAATCAACTACAAAAATAATCATTATTTCAGATAAGTATCGATAATCAACTTGAAATTATTTGTGCATTTTTCTGGGGCTCTTGGGTAATGGTAGGATAGTGAGAAGGTAGCGGTCATGTCCTATATTGTAGGAACCATCCGGCATTAGCCCTAGACTACAGAGGGAAACCATGAAAAATCTCTGTAAGATGGTCGGCGGCAGGGATCGAACCGGGTTCGTGATTCCCCTCGCCTCCCGGATCACATGAAGCGAGCGTGTTAACCACTGCGCTGCATGTGCCTGTAGGATCACATGATAGCGAGCGCGTTAACCACTGCGCTGCATGTGCTGGTAGGGTATCACTACATTATGGTTGACCGTTGAATGTTGTGCGCAGGCATCGTGCGCGTGTGGGACGTGCGTTGCGGCAAGGAGTTGTACGCGCAGCAGAACTCGCGGGTTGCCAAGGCGACGCAGGCGGGAAGCGCGGCCATCACGCATCTCATGTACAACGAGCTGGAGAACCGGCTGGCGGTCGTGCGCTGGCGGATCACAAACGTCATCCTGCACCAGCTCGACACGTTTCGACGCTTGAACAGTGAGCGTCATACCTCGTCAGAACTAAACTACGGTCGAGTAGATAACATTACAGTCGACACACTGAGAGAATAGCGCATCCTGGTATCACTTTGGTGCACTGAATAATTTTCAACATGACAACACTAAAATCAGCTAAGCATGTTACACCGGAAGTTGTGTGTGTTTCTTCTTAGTTCATATTGTACAGTCTCTTTATCCCAGCTCTAAAGTTATTTATATTTCTAAACACATGGGGCTCTATATCTACTCTTAAGATGGCAGTCTGATAATCGCATCACGAAATCGGATTCCGGTGTCCGAATCGCATACCGTTTAGTACGGAAGCCCAGCTTTATTCCCCATACTATTACTATTCGCTGGTCTAAACACAGCATGGCGTTTTCCTAGTAATATGATGGGAAGTAGGCCTAATATAACTACTTGTCCCTCAGTTGGTGGGGTTCAGCGAGGAGATCCTGGACGCGGTGTTCGTGGGCGAGGCCGACTCCCACATGGCCGTGGCCAGCAACAGCGCGGACGTCAAGCTGTACGCGCTGGTCGACATGAACTGCCAGCTGCTGCGCGGGACACACGGACCTCGTCCTGGCGCTGGTGCTGCCACGCCGGCTAACCGCAACCTGCTGCTGTCATGCTCAAAGGTCAGCTGCATTATCTTAACCCAGGCCTGCCGTTTTCACAGTTGATAACATTTTTTGATATAAAACCCACCAGGTTAGCAATAATAGAGTATTTTTAGATGAGCGTAGCGAAGATTTTCAGACTAAGATTACTCTTTTTTTTTTTACAGACACGGTTTAATCCTGAAATGCA
>OU015469.1:26883193-26936913 GCA_907164805.1 Brachyptera putata | reverse complement strand
TTCTTTTCGAAAATTTACGGGGAACATAAAAAATATTTAAATTTTACAACCTCTCGGCGGTGAAATGTTATTCATGCATGTGAAGGGATCAATTAACAATTGTATTTGTCAGAATTTTCCGAAACTAATCAAATTTCCCGTTTTGGACACAGGGTAGGACACAGCCCGCGTGACTATTCAATTACAACCATTGCTCTCAGCGGTCTGAAAATATTATTTCCTGCATGAGAAGGGATCACTTAACAATTGTTATTTGTCAGAATTTTCTGAAAATTATATTCGAATTTTCCCGTTTTCCGGACACAGGGTAGGACACATGCCCCCGTTGAAACATATATCTTATTTCAACCATTGCTCTCAGCGGTCCGGAAATGTCATTTCATGCATGAGAATGGATCAATTAACAATTGAAATTTGTCAGAATTTTCCGAAAAACATATTCGAATTTTCCCGTTTTCTGGACACAGGGTAGGACACATGCCCGCGATGAAAAATATATTTACTTTCAACCATTGCTCTCAGCGGTCTGAATATCTTATTCCATGCATGAGAAGGGATCACTTAACAATTGTTATTTGTCAGAATTTTTTGAAAATCATATTCGAATTTTCCCGTTTTTTGGACACAGGGTACCGCACATGCCGCAAATGAAACAAAATTTTAAATTACAACCATTGGTCACAGCGGTTTTAAAAATGTAATTTCATGCATGAGAGGGATGAATGAAAATTTGTTATTTGTCAGAATTTTCCGAAAATCATATTCAATTTCCCGTTTTCTGGACACGGTAGGACACATGCCGGGGTTTGAAACATATATTAAATTTACAACCATTGCTCTCAGCGGTCTGAAAATATTATTTCCTGCATGAGAAGGGATCACTTAACAATTGTTATTTGTCAGAATTTTCTGAAAATTATATTCGAATTTTCCCGTTTCCGGAACGGGGGAGGACACATGCCCCCGTTGAAACATATATCTTATTTCAACCATTGCTCTCAGCGGTCCGGAAATGTCATTTCATGCATGAGAATGGATCAATTAACAATTGAAAATTTTGTCAGAATTTTCCGAAAAAATATTCAAATTTTCCCGTTTCTGGACATGGGGTTTAGGACACATGCCCGCGATGAAAAATATATTTAATTTCAACCATTGCTCTCAGCGGTCTGAATATTTATTCATGCATGAAAAGGGGATCACTTAACAATTGTTATTTGTCAGAATTTTCCGAAAATCATCTTCGACTTTCTGTTTTCTGGACAAAGGGAGGGGACACATTGGCCCGCGGTGATGAAACATATATTTACTTTAAAACCAGGCTCTCAGCGGTCTGCAAAATATTATTCCAGCATTGAGAAGGGATAACTAACAAATGTCTTGTCAGAATTTTCTGAAAATAAATCGATTTTTCCCGTTTCTGGACACAGGGTAGGACACATGCCCCGTTGAAACATTATTGATTTAACCATTGCTCCCAGCGCGGTCTGAAAATGTTATTTCAGCATGAGAATGGATCAATTAACAATTGTTATTTGTAAGAATTTTCCGGAAAATCATATTCGAATTTTCCCGATTTGGACACAGGTAGGACACAGGCCCCCATTGAAACTATATTAATTACACCTCGGTCACAGCGGTCCCAAAAATGTCATTCAGGCATGAGAGAGATGAATTGGACAATTGTTTATTTGTCAGAATGTTCCGGAAAATCTATTCGAATTTTCCTGTTTTTATGGATCACTGGGTCCGCAATGCTCGCGGTGAAACATTATTAATTAAACAATTGCTCTCAGCGGTCTGAAATGTTATTCAGGCTTGAGAAGGGATCAATTAACAATTTTATTTTGTCAGAATTTTCGAAAATCATTCGAATTTTCCCGTTTCTGGACACAGGGTACCGCACATGCCCGCGGTGAAACATATATTCAATTACAACCATTGCTCTCGGCGGTCTGAAAATGTTATTTCATGCATGAGAAGGGATCAATTTTCAATTGTTATTTGTCAGAATTTTCCGAAAATCATATACGAATTTTCCCATTTTCAGGACACAGGGTAGGACACATCCCTGCGATGAAAAAAATATTTTATTTCAACCATTGCTCTCAGCGGTCTGAAAATGTTATTTCATGCATGAGAAGGGATCAATTAACAATTGTTATTTGTCGCATTGCTGCCCATCTCATATTCGAATTTTCCAGTTTTAGGGAACCAGGATACCGCACATGCCCGCCCCGGTTGAAACATTATCAATTACAACCATTGCTCTCAGCGGTCTGAAATCTTCTTCCATGCATGAGAAGGGATCATTAACAATTGTTATTGTCAGATTTTCTGAAAATTATATTCGAATTTTCCGTTTTCTGGGACACAGGGCTAGGACACATGCCCCATTGAAACATAATTAATTCCAAACCATTGCTCCCAGGCCGTTTTCCGGAAATGTTATTTCAGGCATGAGAATGGATTCAATTAAAACAAATGTTATTGTCAGGAATTTCCCGAAAATTATATTCGATTTTCCCGTTTTCTGGACACAGGTAGGAACACATGCCCCCGAGGAAACTATATTCACAAATTGACAACAATTGCTCTCGGCGGTTTCTGAATAATGTTATTTCAGTCATGTGAAGGGATCAATTAACAATGTTATTGTGAGAATTTTCCGAAAATCAGATTCAAATTTCCGTTTTCGGACACAGGTAGGACACATGCCCGCGTGTGATTGAAACATATATTTCATTACAAACCATTGCTTCACGGTTGAAAATATTATCCGCATGAGAAGGGATCACTTAAACAATGTTTATTGTCAGAATTTTCTGAAAATTATATTCGAATTTTCCCGTTTTCTGGACACAGGGTAGGACACATGCCCCCGTTGAAACATATATCTAATTTCAACCATTGCTCTCAGCGGTCCGGAAATGTCATTTCATGCATGAGAATGGATCAATTAACAATTGAAATTTGTCAGAATTTTCCGAAAAACATATTCGAATTTGCCGTTTTCTGGACAAGGGTAGGCACATGCCCGCGATGAAAAAATATCATTTACTTTAAAACCATTGCTCTAAGCGGTATTCTTCTGAATTCGTATTCCCATGCATGAGAAGGGAATCACTTACAATTGTTATTGCAGAATTTCTGGAAATCAATTCGAATTTTTCCGTTTCTGGACACAGGGTTACCGCACATGTCCGCGATGATGAAAAATTATATTCAATTACAAACCATTGGTCACAGCGGTCTTAAAATGTCATTCATGCATGAGAGAGGATGAATGCCAATTGTATTTGTCAGAATTTCGAAAATCATAGTCAAATGTTCCCGTTGTCTGGAACAGGGTAGGACAACATGCCGCGGTGAGTGAAACATATATTCAATTACAAACCATTCTATCAGCGGTATGAAAATATTACCTGCATGAGAAGGGATCACTCAAACAATGTTCTTTGTCAGAGATTGTCTGAAAAATATATTCGAAGTTCCCGTTTTCCGGACACAGGGGTAGGACACATGCCCCCGTTGAAAAATATATCTAATTTCAACCATTGCTCTCAGCGAGTCCGGAAATGTCATTTCAGCATGAGAAGGACAATTAACAATTGGAAATTGTCAGGAATTTTTCCGAATAAAAAATATTCGAATTTTCCCGTGTTCTGGACACAGGGTAGGACACTGCCCGCGATGAAAAAAATATATTAATTTCACCATTGCTCTCAGCGGTCTTGAAGCCTATTTCATGCATGAGAAGGGATCACTTAACAATTGTTATTTGTCAGGAATTCAGAAAAATCATATTCGAATTTTCCTGTTTTCTGGAAACAGGGTAGGACCAATGCCCGCGGTGAAACATATATTTAATTACAACCAGTGCTCTAGCGGTCTCATAAATGTTATTTCATGCATGAGAGGGGATTCAGTAACAATTGTATCTGTCAGAATTTTCCGAAAATCATATTCGAATTTTCCCGTTTAGGACACAGGGTAGGACACATGGCCGCGGGTGAGTTGTGAAACCAATTTTAATTACAACCATGGCTTCAGCGGTCTGAAATATTATCTATGCATGAGAAGGGGATTCATTTTAACCAATTGTTATTTTTGTCAGAATTTCTGAAAATTATCTTCGAATTTTACCGTTTTCTGGGACACAGGGTAGGACACATGTCCACGAGGAAACATTATTAATACAAACATTACTCGCAGCGCGTCCTGAAAGGTTATTTCATGCATGAGAAGGATCAATTACAATTGTTATTTGTAGAATTTTCCGAAAATCATATTCGAAGTTTACAGTGTCCTGGAAAGGGTAGGACACCTTTGCCCGAGGTTGAAACATATATTGAATTACAACAATTGATCTCAGCGGTCATGCAAATATTATTCCATGCATGAGAAGGGATCAGCCTAACAATTGTTATTCGTCGATTTTCTTGGAAAATTAAAATTCGATTTTCCCGTTTCTGGACACAGGGTAGGAAACCTGCCCCCGTTTGAAACATATATCTGATTTCAACCAGGCTCCAGCGGTCTGAAAAGGTATTTCATGCATGAGAATGGAATAATAACAATTGTTATTTGTCAGAATTTTCCGAAAATCATATTCGAATTTTCCCGTTTTCTGGACACAGGGTAGGACACATGCCCCCATTGAAACATATATTTAATTACAACCATCGGTCACAGCGGTCCCAAAATGTCATTTCATGCAGAGAGAGGATGAATTGCCAATTGTTATTTGGCAGAATTTCGAAATCATATTCGAATTTCCTGTTCGGACCAGGGTACCGCACATGCAGCGGTGAAACATAATTTATTACACCCTTGCTCTCAGCGGTCTGAAAATGTTATTTCCAGCAGGAGAAGGGATTCAAGACCAATTGTTAGTTTGTCAGAATTTATGAAAAGCATATTCGAATTTTCCCGTTTTCTCGGACACAGGGTACGCACATTGCCCGCCCGGTGCAACATATATTCAATTAAAACATTGCTCTCGGCGGTCTGAATAATGTTTTTCATGCATGAGAAGGGATCATTTTCAATTGTATTGTCAGATTTCCGAAAATTCAATAACGAATTTTCCCATTTTCAGGACACAGCGGGAGGACACATCCCTGCGATGAAAAAATATTTTATTTCACCATGCTCTCGCGGTGTTGAAAATGTATTTAAGCATGAGAAGGGATAAATTAACAATTGTTATTTGTCAGAATTTCTGAAAATCATATTCGAATTTTCCCGTTTCATGGACCCAGGATACCGCCATGCCCGCGGTTGAAACATATATTCAATACAACCATTGCTCTCAGCGGTCTGAAAAATTATTCCATGCATGTAGAAGGGATATTTAACAATTGTTAGTTGTCAGAATTTTCTGAAAATTATTATTACGATTTCCCGTTCGGCACAGGGTAGGAACATGCCCCCGTTGAAACAATAATATAATTACAACCATTGCTCTCAGCGGTCTGAAAAATGGATGTCATGCATGAGATGGACAATCCCAAGTTATTTGTCAGAATTTCCGCAAATCATATCGAATTTTCCCGTTTTCTGGACACAGGGTAGGACCATCATGGCCCGCGGTGAAACATTATTGATTAAAACCATTGCTCTCAGTGGTCTGAAATGGTGATTTCATGCATGAGAAGGGATCAAATAACAATGTTATTGTCAGAGTTTTCCGAAAATCATATTCGAATTTCCCATTTTCAGGACCACAGGGTGAGGACACCATGCCCGCGATGAAAAATATTTAATTAAACCATTGCTCTCAGCGGTCTGACAATGTTATTCATGCAGGAAAGGGATCAATCAACAATTGTCATTTGTCAGATTTTCCGAAAAAAAATCATATTCGAATTTTCCAATTTTCAGACAAGGGTAGGTACAATGCCCGCCCCGATGAAAAAATATATTTAATTTAATACCATTGATCTCAGCGGTCTGAAAATGGATTTCTGCATGAGAAGGGATCAATAACAATTGTTATTTGTCGAATTGTCTGAAAATCTATTCGAATTTTCCGTTTTCTGACACAGGTACCGCCACATGCCCGCGATGAAAACATATATTTAATTACAACATTGATCACAGCGGTTGCAAAAAATGTCATTCATGCATGAGATGGGCTGAATTGACAATTGTTATTTGTCAGAATTTACCGAAAATCATATCGAATTTCCTGTTTCTGGACACAGGGTACCTACCCATGCCCGCGTTGATGACAAAATTTATTTAATTACAACCATTGCTCTCAGCGGTCTGAAACTGTTATTTCAGGCATGAGAAGGGACAATAAAACAATGGTTATTTGTAAGAATTTTCCGAAAATCATATTCGTTCCGTTTTCTGGTCACAGGGTAGGACCACATGCCCGCGGTGAAAACAATTCAATACACCATGGCTTCTCAGCGGTCTGAAAATGTTATTTCATGCATAAGAAGGGACCACATAACAATTGTTATTCTGTCAGAATTTCGGAAAACATATTCGAATTTCCCCCTTTTCAGGGCAAGGGTAGTAGGACACATGCCCGCAAGAAATTATATTTAATTTCACCAATCTGCTCTCAGAGGTTGAAAAATGTCATGTATGCATGAGAAGGGCAATTAACAAGGGTATTGTCAGAATTTTCGGAAATCATATTCCAATTTTCCGTTTTTGGACAAAAGGGTAGGAACATGCCCGCGGTGACAACTAATTTAATTACAACCATTTGCTTCAGCGGTCTGAAAATGTTATAATGCGAGACGGACATAACAATTGTATTTGGCGAATGTTCTGAAAATCATATTCAATTTTCACCGTTTTTCTGGACACAGGTACTGCGTGGTCGGAACGCGATACTCTCGCGATCGTGCACCGGTCAGATCGGATTTGGCGGCAGAGTTCTGAAATCATTTTAAATTTCAATTGTCTTCATTTTTGTTGACGGTGATATACAGATTTCAGTGTGGCTAAAATATTCTGCTCTTCCAAATAACCAGTCCGATTTCAACTCGTGAGCTATGAATGATGTAATGGGATACAAACAAGATGGTATGAATGATTTTTTTTTTCATGTTGCGTAACGACCCCACCAATAGCTAGGTTATACGGGGGTACGAATGAGCGGATGATAATGAAACGATGAAGAGATGATAGAGGAAAGGACGTTCACAAAAACCCCTGCCTTATGCGTGACTCGAACCCACGCCCAACGGTGACTTCAGTTACTACCGCTAGCGATAATTGACTTAGCCACCGGGGCGGCTAAATAAATATTATGATGGAACGATATGAAATACGGGGTACTAGATCCTGATTGTACAGCGTACCGTAGTATTCTTTACGTCGCATGTTATTTATTTTTTATTTTGGTTTTTTAACGACACACTAATTGATGATATTTCGATCGGCGTCGTGGAAATGATTATATGGGATGACGAGATGGAAGATTTTTTCATTAGGCTTTTTTACTTACACCGTTTTAAGGTATTGTAATGTGTAAATATCTTTGTTCCGTGTTTTTAGAATTTCAATATCTCGTTACCGTCCTGAAAGTTACCACCAAAAAAATGTATCTTCTAAATTGACTCCCATTGACCTTGTAGAACCGATTCCCATGTAGTTCACCTTTTTCGTGGAACATGTTACAGCGGAGGGGGAGGGCCGAACGCACGCTGGAGCCTCCGCCGCGGGAATAAGTCGCTCCCGCAGGATCCCAACGGCTGGACGTTCACGCCGCGACGGAAGGAAGACGAGACGGTTAGGTGCCCTGTCTCCTCTTACGGGTATTGTTGATAGATGTTGAAAATTACCATGCGTTTTTGTTTTGGTAGTTGCCAATCGATCAAGAAAACGTAAACGATACCGAAATGCGCAATATCGAAAATATCGAAATATTAGGAATTCCATTCGATATCGTATCGAAATGATGATATCAAATATCGATCGAAATTATGATATCAAATATCGATCGAAATTATCTAAATAGTTTTGGTTCTGAATCACGTTCGTTTAGTCGTCTGTGAAACCAAAGTCGAGACAGACATTATATCATAGAATATTGTTGATGGCGGTTGTTGGCTCGCTGCTTGTCTTGCAGGCGCGGATATTGCAATCTGACACCACGGACTGACACCCCGCTGTTATCATCGATATTGAATGCACGCGGATATCGAAGTATTCGAAAATCAAATGAATTGCTTCGATAGCGAATTGAAAATGAGGATATCAAAAAATGAGGAAATATTCGATATCGATGGCAACCCTAGTTTTGGTAGACTATTATTTATGAGAAATTATAGCATTAGTGGCAAAATTCAAAAGAAAAAAAAATGAGCTGCCATCTCAAGGATCACATCTACGGGATATCGACGGAAATTAACATTCTCTCAGACTTACAGCTGAGCAGACAGTTGTCAGGTAGTAAACACTTATTTTCTTCTTATTAGTCCGAAAGAATGTGTAATTTCTGTTGGTAATGTTGGTAGTTGTTGGTCTAGACTCTAGAGTTTGCAGCTCCTGTTTTTAGTAGTTTGCTAAAAACTGCAATATATCTACGATGGTCTCTACGTTGAGGGGCGGGGAGATTTTTTGTAGTTCCGACACAATTAATTCGTTACAGATCGTGGACGTGTACGAGGACTTGTCGCTACGACGGCACCGTCCGCACGTGGAAGGCCCGTCAAGCCTCAGCACACAGGGCTACACCAGCTGGGCTCACCTCTTCTCAGGTCGCTCCCTCCGTCGTCACCAAAAAAGGTGGAAGCGGGTCAGTATATTTCCTGTTAGTAATCTGCTCTATCCAGGCTTGGTGTTTAATTAAGAGTGAACCGGGCACTTCATCTACCCTACCCACAGCATTACAAAAGTCATGATCGATTTGGCCTTGCACAGTAGCCTCGTAGGCCTAAGTCAAGAGAAACAATTGAAATATTTCCATATTCAATGAACTTTGATATCATAATAACTTGGGGCCGATAAAAAACAATCTCAGAATTTTAAAATATCATTCTCCTGTAGAAATTGCAAAAGTATTGAGAAAGAATAAAAATTCCACCGTCGTTGATCTTTATCATTTTGAAAACTGGACGTGATCACCGGGGGGGTTCCGGCAAATAAAAAAGGCATATTCTGCGTTGGCCTAGATTATCAATTGGTCAATGTTTTAATTTGGTCAGCCAGTCCCTCAATAAATATGAAATTGCCGTTTTGTAGTTATGGGCCCATATATGTATATTTATGTCACTACATGAGTAATGTATTTTACAAAAAGTGAAAGGAATTGAATCTAGGCTCTGGTAGAGTAGTATGTCGTGGTAGTGAGCCACGTGATGCCGTAGTTGGAAGATTTGGCAAGAGCCAGCGTACAGGAAGAGCGATACGTTGTCGTGGAAAAGCGTCGTTAACGTCCATCGTGTCTCAGATGTCAGGCAAGTATTCCACGGCTTCATGCGCGTCGCGATGGCCGACCCGACGCCCGAGCGACGGTTCTTCCGTCGGGCCTGGATCACGTTCACGTCCTGCGACCACCTCAAGGAGACCATCGTGCAGATGAACAGCATCAAGGTAAGCTGCTGGTGCCTCAAGGTAAGCTGCTGGTGCCTCAAGGTAAGCTGCTGGCGCCTCAAGGTGAGCTGCTGGCGCCTCAAGGTGAGCTGCTGGTGCCCCAAGGTAAGCTGCTGGTGCCTCAAGGTAAGCTGCTGGCGCCTCAAGGTAAGCTGCTGGTACTGCTTGCACTTGTTTGCACTGCTCTACTTGTATTATTATCGTTGTCTACTTGACCGATTCATGTCAGAAAAGTATGTTTGCTCCAGTGGTAACTGCCAATCTGGTGGTGATGTGAACCCGCTCGATCGTCAAGGATCAGCGTGTCGCGCCGCCAACGTCCGACGCTCAAGACGCAAGCACGATCGTCAGCTGGCGGCCCCACAGCTGCAGGCGCACTGCCGGACGTCAAGCACGGCCTGTGGGGCGAGACGGAACTCACCGCCGACCAAGACAAACCCCTGGTGAGACGACGCTTCTTTAATCGCTTGTTTACCAACACAATTTCACAAATCATTTTTGTATTTGTATTTGTACAGTGAAACCTCTATCCATCGTTCCCGGATCCATCGTTTTCCTGCTTGTAACATTCATTTTTTCCCACCCCTTTCACATATAATCAGTGATGAAGTTTCCTGCATGGATCGTGTTATTTCCTGAGTCCTTGAGCGCTAGCAATCCTTGCTATAGTTCAAAGTTTGCGCTAGATTGCTCTGTCATTTCATTTCGAAAACGGTCTATTAAATTTATTTTCATTGTAAGTGTTCCTATCGTTAGAGTTTTGTGATTTGTTTGAGGCATTGCCACAGCTCTTTGTTTTCAAACTGTTAGGGACTAATGAATGAAAAAAAAATTACAAATATTATACTTTCTGAATTATGAATTTTATCAAATAATTTATCCGAATCTCCGTCTGTTGAACTGGTGAGAAGCTATGCTGGCAAGCAAGGTTGTGTTGAGGGCATCGAGCAGGCCTGTGTTTCAGATCATGCGCATGGTGAACTCCAAGAACACGTTCCTCGACAACGTCTGGAAACATCACGGAGGAGGCGCGCCCCACCCCCCGCGGAGGAGGGAACTACGTGGGCGGAGGTGAGCGGACCGTACCGATCAGAGCTGTCGTACCGACCACCGATTATAGTTATCCCACCAATATAGCTATCGTATTGACGATCGACGATAGCTATCGTATTGACGATAGCTATCGTACCGGCGATAGCTATCGTACCCATTATAGCTATCGTGCTGATCATAGCTGTCGTACCTATATAGTCAGAGGCAAGCATTTGGGATTTAACGATCAACGTGAATTGTTTGTAAAGTGTTTTTCTTCAATATGTCTCCGTTTCAGGTCTCCCGAGTACAAAATATATTGTTATTTTCGCGACAATCATGTTCGGCTATTTCCCGCGATTTGTCTTTCTGTCATAAATATTTCAAAAATGCAAAAAAACAAAATATAGTATTGAATGAGGATTTTCCTTTCACTAGAGAATTCAAAAACACGGTTTTATTCCGTACGTCAACCCATTAAATCCTATTCAACCCCATGGGAAAAAATATAAAAGTCTGTTAACCGAAATGCCGTGAAAATTCCCCAAAAAGTGATTAAAACTCTTCAAATGGGTTTGACGCGCGTCGTGTTGTCAGGCGTTGTGGACGGCATGCCTGGGACAGAGCGGCGTCGGAGGCGACGGGGTTCTGGACCGGTGCTGGTTGTATCTCCCTGCGCCGGGTCACTCGGTCTTCGACTACTACAACGCTCCGGTACATTCACGACCCAGTATTGCCCCGCTGCGGCATCCTCTACGTGACGCGGGCGACGGGGGACACGGTTCAGTTGCGCATACTGATGGCAGATTACCGGCATTTAATAATTGGGGGAATATCCGTGTTCCTGCGGAACTATTTTTTTTCACAAAATGGGTATTTTAAGGGAGTATAGGGGTAGGTAAGATCGCCTTGTGGTGCACGTCCAAAACAATCTACTCTTATCCTTGTCTTAATAGGGAACAATGATTTTCATCCAGTTTCGCTGTTGATTAAAAAAAAAAAAGATAGTTCGTTTCTTGTTACACTCACTATAGAGTGAAATAGGAAAGATATGAAGAATAAAAACCTTGAAGCCTATTCAAAATTTGTTTATATCAGTCCATACAAAAAAATAATCATGAAATGAACATACGTTAAAAACAAAAAAATGGTACCGTACTACAAATTTCTCCTATGTGGCCTGTCAGACATTCTACCACAAAAAAGTACGGCATTGGATCTGAAAACCCACCATTAAATTCCCCCCCCCCCCCCGAAACAAAATTAAAATTAAATAAAATAATATACGCATTACCGTATTTACACACGTATAAGACGCACCCCGACTTTCCAGGTTCTATTTTGGGAAACCTTTTTGTTACTTATATAAGACGCAGATCATATTCGGTATATACATGATTTAGGTCAGATAATGGTGTCGGCTGGTGATTAATGACGGTGAACCGTGGATGCTGTGACATTGAGATTGTGGGGTTGTCAGTGTCGAGCGAGGAGGTGGGCGGTCGCACAACGAGGACACGGCACTGAAGGTCGTCAAGGACGTTCCTGCGGCGGCGGAGCCTTCTCCGAGACGGGAGCTGGCTCGGGCTCGGATCTCAAGTAAAAGGAGAGTCTCCTTCACGCAGACGTTCTTCAATACCTAATGATTAGGCGGGGCCAAAAGATGGCGAACAATTTCGTCGATATTCGATTTCATCAGTTCGATTCGATTTATCGAATGGAATTTCTAATATTTCGATATTTTCGATCGATTTTCGATATAGAACATGTCGGTATCGTTTAAGTTTCTTGACGATTTGGCAAGCTAATAATGATTGAAGTTGAAAAGGACTCGGAAAAATGGTCCATAATGCTTTACTTAAAGACTCCAAAAATGATTGTTAAAACCGTAAAAAAATCCATTAGTAAAAAGTGGACGTTTATTTCCAAAAATTCCCTGCAGGGCTCTTCGGGGGGTAAATCTCTTTAAAGTGTCCATATGAATAACGAATTCAATTATTAGATTCCGAAATTGCGTTGCGAATTGCAGAAAGAAGGAAGAAATCACTTGAAAACTTGACAAAACTCTTCTTAGCTGAGAATATTTCTCTTCAAAATGCGTATATTCAGGGTGACGGCATTCGTAGTTGGGCCACACTTCCTACCAGTGTTGTCAAGTGGAAAGAGGATAACAGTCTAAGAGTTTCAGTAACCACCGCTAGATGGCGGAGTTTTCCATATTATATAAATTTGACAAAATCTAGTTACATTACACATTTTGGCTTGGGAAATTGGGAAGGCTGTAATATTATGGGCAAATCAGGGCCTTCCATAATACCCTATGGATAAGCAAATTGAACTTGAAGAGGTGTCTTGGTAATTTTTCTACCAAGTCATTCTTAACCGGTAGTTTAACAAATGAAAAACCATCAAAATTAGACGCATGTGATTCCATTGTAGCTCACAGTGGAACCTATTTAATACGATTTTTTCAGGGGACCAATACGAAAAAAACTTACTAAAGTGAAAACTACCAAAGGAAACTATTTAACAGGGGGCGCATATGGATGGGATCAAAAACTAAACTTACTAAGGCGAATAAACGTCTTAAAGAGAAACGTATGGAGAGGTTCTACTGTATCATGAAAATTATTTCCAAAAATAAGGAGCCCCAATTATCCACCCACCCCTCCCATATGTGTGTGTTGTTCTCCTGACTGCGCGCGCGCCGAGGTGGAGAATAGTCGGCGAACACGTCGAAGCTTGCCGCCGAACAAGTGCTGGCGCGTGTAGGCAAGAGTTCTCCACGCCAGCGTACGTGCGCAAACACATCTTCAACAAGCACCAGCAGAAGCTCGACGACGTCAGCAAAAACGTACGTGATGCGCCGTTACACCGAAAAAAAACGAACACCAATTTTTTTTTTTTTTATATAATGGTGCTTAACGACCCCACTAGGTTATACGGGGGTACGAATGAGCGGGTAATGATGAAACGATGAAGTGATGACAGCGTTCTTGACTTGGGTGTCTAGGAAATAAACATGTAGCTTGATATATGAATAGGGGTGAAAGGGAAAGATTGAGAAAACAGCAAGCTACTGCGGTTCACAGTAGATAGCCACTCACGGTGGTGGCAGCCGTGATAGAACACATAGAGAGAACACAAGAGTTCTCATATTTAAGGATTATGACCCTCTCTCACCTGACTGAAAGAGCGAAAAAGTATGGTAATCGAAATGAAAATAGCAGATACGAAACTGAATGTGTTGGTTGGTCCACAGGTGGACTTCTACAACAACTACCTGGCGGGACTCGAAGCGCAACGAGGCCATTGCCGTGTGCGTTGGCCCAGGCCGAGATGGCGAAGGGGAGAGACGCCAGGCCTGCAGTGAGTAAGGTTACTAATATTCACGCCTCTATCTGGTGCGACAAGTAGCAATGTACTGAGAATGGGCGGATTATATTTCTCAAAACCCAGTAAACCAATGATTGTGCCAGGGGTGTTCCCACCACTTCTTCTAGGGCAGTATTCTTATCAGTGGTTCCTGCAGTCCGACTTCTTCCTCCTTTCTCACTAGTAATAATATCCTTCTCCTCGTTCTTTTTTCTTACGAGTTCCCTCCACCGTCTCTATCTTCCCACCATCTCTCGTCTAGCACTTCTCCTCGGGTGACTACCCCACACCATACGCCCTCCTGCCACTTCTCTCTTGGTCTCCGACCTCTCTCTCAGCTCCATTATTTTCTGACCATCTCAAACATTGCTCTCCCCCCCGGCCATTATTCCTTGTCCATCGTCGCCATATGCCCGTACACTCTAGTCTCTCCCTCTTCATTGAAATGATAACTTTTCCACTAACACTTCGTTCCTTATATTTAGATTCTCTAGTTCTCCAACTTTGACAATCCTTGCTACGCTCTCACAAACTTCATTTCTGCAGCCTCCATTGTTCGATCTTATCTCCAGTCGGTAGACAATTAGCTGCTCCATAGGTTGAAATAGGTATGCAGGAACATCATAAGGGACATATGCGTGAAAATATTGAAGTTGTTGGTAGATATTCTGACGTTGTCGTTGCGTTTCTGTAGCTGGTCGACAGGGGTCACGGTCGAGGCTTCCGTCGGCCCGATGAGCCGCTTCGTCACGCACCCTTCATGTTCCCGTCAGGGGTTCCGGGGCGGGTTCAACAGGGGACGGTAAAAAACTACACGCAAATATATTGATTTTTATATTTATTATTCATGGATTACAGCTGTGGCCATTGATACGGGGGTGGCAGTCGATATGAATATATATTTATATAAATATAATTTTAAGTTTGAGTACAGTTTATAAAAATCTGAGTAGAAAAACATATAGGCCTACAATATGGATAAATCAAGTGGATTATAAAAAAAAATTGAAAAATGTTATTTATAAAATATTTGTGAAAAAATATCTCAGAATTTTCGAATGTATTCTTTACCAGAATTATCAAAATATATTCCCATAAATTTTTCGTGGGTCCTGTTTTTTTTTTAAATTCACTAAAATTATTTTTCTTAAATTAATTTCTGACAATGGAGACATTGGAAAGTAGGACTTTATTTGAAGAATATATTTTTGTGATCTACATCCATCTCAAATAATCTTAAAAAATCTGAAATTATGTTTTACAAGCATTCAAAGAAACACACAGTGTTCTAAAACGATGTACTTCAACTAAAATAAGTAGGCTACTTAACTAAATCATTAATCGCTGAAAGAGGTAGGCACTGTGGCACATGCCTTCATATTTTTCTTCAGTAACGGCAACTAACAAATCATACCTCCTTATTACAATCCACCCGTTAACATCCTACGATTTATTTTTCCAGGGGCGCGACTGGATTTACCGACTCGTGCGGCCGGCCAATCACCAACTACCGTGACTTGGACAGCCCTGCCAACGACGCCAACGATGTATTCTAACGTTGGCAACAAGATTGCCATTAACAGACCTTGATTGCGTGTATATTCACTTTTCCCTCGCGTGCCGTGATCAATGTTTAGAACACGCGTTCCGTATGAACGATGGAGATTCACAGTTGTGTTGTGAAGTGTCATATCAGTTGTCTTGTAATAAATGGTTTATTTATAAATATATGAACTGGGTACATATAACCTACTAATAGGTTACTTAAGCATAGGTTAATTAACATATCTACAGATATACTTGAATAATTGACCCATCCAAGATTTTCCTTTACATTTTACGTAATAGACGTTCATCTTGAACAAAAACAAGATATATGGTACTAGCTAAATCAGTCGAAAGCATTTTTTTTCTATGAACTTCGAAGCTTAATACAAAATCATGTTCCCCAATTGAGGCTATGGATGAACGCATTGCTTTGTGTGACCAGGGAGGTGAGGGTAGATGAAGCCTCGGTTCAATCCCCCACATCCATCATTGCACAGGTTTTTCGTGGATTCTCTCTGTAGTCTAACCTAATGCCGGGATGGTTCCTACAAAATAGACCATGACCACTTCCTTCGGAACCATCCCGGCATTAGTCCCATTATCTAAGAAACCTTCTACTAATATAATTATATATACAAATATATATGTAATATAATATATACAAATATGTATGTTGTATATTTATATATATATATATATATATATATATACATATATATATATATATATATATATATACATAAATATGTATAGCTATTTTCCTTGGGCATTGAGTTAGTAGTCATCTCATAACCATGGTCGTACGAGTACCGCGCATTGTGACGTCACGTGTGCACCACACACGGTCGATCCCATCCCTAATAGTACGCGCGGTCGCCGGTCTAAACTACGGTCGTTGCTACACGAATTTCACACGAGGTTGTTAGAAGACTGATCTTGTTGATCACTGTTTATTTTCCATGAATTCAATTAATCTTTGACTGTGTAATGGCTTCAACTACGGGTTTAAAAGAAGTGTATGTATTTATTATTGAATAACATTCTAAGATTATTTTACTTCGGTTTCTCATTTCGTATGCTGGACTTTATGAAAAGTGAGGTTATATAGGTCTAGACACCAACACTTTGCAATGAAAACAACGATTACAACTAGGTTAGGTACGAATGTGAAGGGGATAAATGATTTGTGTTAACCAACAAAAACGCATGAATAGGTCTATGATATAGGTATAGCAAAGTTGTATCTGTATCAATGGTAGGCCTATAAATTCAGGCCTGGCATAGACAGCATAGGCCCTAGGTCAGCAGGCCTAGTTTCAGCTTAGACCTAAGCTGCTAGGTTTAGGGTGGTCTAGAATGGTCTAGGTCTACAGCATGATTGTGAACAAACGTAGGACTTGACTTACTGCTTGGTGCCATTGAGTTTGTAGTAGACCTATCATCTTGAACAGCCATCCCCAAGGGCAATGCCTTGGCTCAGTCAACTAACTCGCACTGCGGTAGAAACGGAAGTTCTTCATGAGGTGTTATTTTTTTCAAACGTACTTCCAGCTATCATCACTTCATCGTTTCATCATCATCCACTCAGCCTAACCCAGCTGTTGGTGGGGTCATCAAGCAATATTTAAATAAATGAAATAATAAATCTTATACGTTCCACTTCGTCACCAGTAAATATGGTGCAGACTAATCTGTATCCTGATGTGTTTGGGAATAAGTTGGGTGATGACACCACTTAGAGACTAAACACAACTACTTTGTGTCCAAACTAATCCAGTAGGCCTACATTGATCTTGATTCCCCAGGTATGAGATCGAGTCTAAGCTTGGCGCGTTCTATACGGGCGGCCAGGTGGTATGGTCAACCGACGCCACCAAGTTGTTCTGCCAGTGCGGAGGAGTGGTCAACGTTGTGGACGTGGCTCTGGGAAAAGTAACTGCGACGTTGAACGAAGTGGCCGAAGGAGAGGTCGAGGACACGATTGCGACGTTCACACTCGGCTCTGATGACGAGTCACTTGTCACAAGTCACAAATCTGGATTGTTGAAACTGTGGAAATGGCGAGGTAGGCCGAATTATTTGTCATTTGTTAGGTTATT
Organism: Brachyptera putata; assembly: GCA_907164805.1. Taxonomy (NCBI): domain Eukaryota; kingdom Metazoa; phylum Arthropoda; class Insecta; order Plecoptera; family Taeniopterygidae; genus Brachyptera; species Brachyptera putata. The sequence goes on along the minus strand of OU015469.1, from coordinate 26,919,295 downwards.
AAACAGTTACACGTAGTTTCGCCTTTTAATAATAATAATAATAATAATAATACTTTTATTCACATGTAACAAAATACAGTGTTATAGAACTAGTCAAGTACAATGTAAATAAGAAAAACCTGGTCGGTCATATTAAAATGCTGCTTGCGTCATAGAGCGGGTTCGATATTAGAAGATCTTTCATCATTCGTTTAAAGGTAGTGATTGATGTTTGATTTTCAACTTTTTGGTGTTTTCTTATAGGCCTATATCTTAGGCTTATAGGCTTATATTTTATCAGAAAAGTTGCTACATGATAAGAATTGTTGGTATTTTTAGGTTTTAAACTGAATTAATAATATGATAGCTTGATAATAATAATATGATGGGAAGTAGGCCTATAAGAAAGTAGACCCCCTATATATTTTGTAAACAAATTTCCCAATTTTTCTATCCGTATTTTTATTTCATATTCAGATTATTATTAGCTAAAACTGTCTGTAGGCCCTACATCCCATCATGAGTGTAGGCCTATACACACATGTTAAACGAATCTTTCAAAATGACAATAATGGATATTATTATTATGTTTAATTATAAAGTAACTTTTATTTTTCTATTTTTTTCTGCCTGTAGACTTAAGGCCCCTTTTTCATGGCTCGCGGCAGGCGGTGGCATTTAAAACAATCGCTTGCCGCCTGCGCTGTTCACAAACTCACGTTCTCTCTCATCCAGTTCGAGATTTCATTCACTTGAATTGAAGTGATTCTCAACATCGTACTATGTGGCACACAAATACAATAATAATGAATCTTTGAAAAGTACTGATTTATATGTAATATTCCTACATAACCTTACTTCTTGTATGTGTGAGGAAATTTAACCGCAGCGTTTTATTTCCAAAGTTATAATTATTCCATCTCTCGCGGCAGCAAGCAACAGGTTCAAGCGGCAGAATTCACGTCTTTTTTTTATACTCTCAGACATTAAACAAAACTGTGTAACTATTACCATCCGCCGGCAGACGGAGTAAAGGTTTGTTGCTTGCAGACGGCACGATGGTGAAGCAGTGGAGGAGCGCTCACAGTGGCGCCGTGCAAGAGCTGGCGCTGGACGGCTCCACTCTGGCGTCGGGCGGGTCGGACTCAAACATCCGACTCTGGGACCTGCAGCTGCAGACGTGCATGCGCAGCCTCAAAGGCCTGTCGGGCGTTGTTAGGTGAGTCCTACTCGAGGGGTTAGCGACCTGAAACATCAAGGAAAATCAAATTATCGAGAAGAAAAAAAAATAGAAAAAAATGGGAAAATCACGAGATATCAAAATTCAAGAAAATCACAAAAAAATATAATCACGAAAGACTTGTTGTGTATAGGAAAATAACCTACACCACTTCCATTCTTACCCTTCCCCTCGTACTTCTTTGTGATCCCTTTCCAATTCCATTGCTTAATTCATCCCATCTTGTATATTCATTCGTCACTCTAACAAAATTGCACATTCTTTCTATTTGTCTTCGTTTTGCCAAATTTTCCCATCCCATTTCGTCAATCATTTTACTAGGTCTTTCTCTAACTTGTCCCACCACCTCGTTATCGTGAGCAGTGTGATGTGAACAATGCTCGTGATCGCCCGATGTCTGTGCTCTAGCGTGTTGAAGTTCCGCCCCACCGCCGCCGACGGGAAGAGAGAAGTGTTTGCGGCGGCCGACGACAAGGTCATCAGGTCGTGGGACGTGGAGACCGGCAGCGCCAAGTCGCAGCTCTCCGGGCATTTCACTAAAGTCACGGCCATCGTGTTCCACTGGGACGACAAGCATCTCGTCAGGTGAACAACAAATATACATTACGGCATTACATTTTTTTTTTTTTTTTTCAATAACATCGAAACTTGATACAAAATCATTGTTCCCCAATTAAGGCCGAGGATGAAAGGTAGGATCGTTTGTACGGGGCACCACAAGGGCGATCTTAATCGCAATAAATATTCGAATAATCGAAATAAAATACACATAACAGGCAAATTGCTAAATCATCTCATTAATTCACCAAGAGCTGATTGTACCAACTGATGATTAAATACTAATTAGTTAGTCATTATTTAAGGTACACAAATAGCATATGTATCCAAGGGTGATAACAAGTTAATTTGCTAATCATCACTTGGTACAACCGGCTCTAAGTGCTGAACTCATTTTTCTAAAAATAGATTCCCTGAATATGGGAATTTATTGAAACAGGGAATATTCCCACTAGCGGGAACATTCCTCTGGGAATATTCCCGTGTGCCCGTCACTACATAGTCGTGCCGGTTCCACTCCACGCTACGAGTTCATTGAGGTAATACCACAGGGGACGTCCATAATTCATGTCACAGGTCAGGGAAGGGGGGGAGGGGTATCAAGATGTGGGACAAGGGGTACAGGGTGGGGGGGGGGGCAACTGTGTGATGTAACATATTTTGTTACATGTATTTGGTACCATTCTTATAGATTCGTATATTTATTTAGTTAATATTCCCCAAATTATAAATTGCGGGCCGCCTTCGTTAGCTCAGTCAGCTGAGGCACGCTTCAGCTACTGAAGTCACCGTTGGGCGTGGGTTCGAATCCCGCATAAGACATGGGTTTTTGTAATCGTCCTTTCACCCATCATCACTACATAGTTTCATAATCACCCGCTCATTCGTACCCCCGTATAACCCAGCTGTTGGTGGGGTCGTTGAATGTCCCCGTGACTGACCGTGCGTGTTGTGGACAGCTGTGGGCGTGACCGCGTGATGATCCTGTGGGACCTGACGACGGGCGCGACGGTTCGAACGGTCCCCGCGTACGAGACGCTGGAGGGCCTCGTCCGACTGCCCTTGACCTTGAAGCTGCCCAACAACGCCGAGCACAGCAATGGCATATACGTCGCCTCGGCCGGGGAGAACGGTGAGACGCTCGCAGATTATTATCAGTCTAGGGTTGCTATTTGATATGAATTTCATGATCGATAATCAACTACAAAAATAATCATTATTTCAGTAAAGTATCGATAATCAACTTGAAGTGATTGATAATCGATTATATCGATTATCAATTTGAAATTATTTGTGCATTTTTCTGGGGCTCTTGGGTAATGGGTAGGACAGTGGGAAGGAAGCGGTCATGGCCAACTTATTGTAGGAACCATCCCGGCATTAGCCTAGACTACAGAGCAAAACCACGAAAAATCTCTGTAAAGATGGTCGGCAGCAGGGATCGAACTGGGTTCGGAATTCCCCTCGCCTCCCGGATCACATGCATGTGCTGGTAGGGTATCACTACATCATGGTTGTGCGTTGAATGTTGTGTGCAGGCATCGTGCGCGTGTGGGACGTGCGGGCCGGCAAGGAGCTGTACGCGCAGCAGAACTCGCTGGTTGCCAAGGCGACGCAGGCGGGAAGCGCGGCCATCACGCATCTCATGTACAACGAGCTGGAGAACCGGCTGGCGGTCGTGTCGGCGGATCACAACGTCATCCTGCACCAACTCGACACGTTCGACTGCTTGAAACAGGTGAGCGTTGTACCTCGGTCACTTGTCAGAACTAAACTACGGTTGAGCAGATAACGTTAGTTGAGTCACAGTCGACTCACTGAGAGAATAGCGCATCCTGGTATCACTTTGGTGCACTGAATAATTTTCAACATGACAACACTAAAATCAGCTTAGCATGTTACACCGGAAGTTGTGTGTGTTTCTTCTTAATTCATATTGTACAGTCTCTTTATCCCAGCTCTAAAGTTATTTATATTTCTAGACACATGAGGTTCTACATCTACTCTTAAGATGGCAGTCTGAAAATCGCATTACAAAATCGGATTCCGGTGTCCGAATCGCATACCGTTTAGTATGGAAGCCCAGCTTAATTGCCCATACTATTACTATTTGCTGGTCTAACAACGCATATATGGCGTTTTCCTAGTAATATGATGGGAAGTAGGCTGAATATAACATTATTTGCGTTGTCCCTCAGCTGGTGGGCTTCAGCGAGGAGATCCTGGACGCGGTGTTCGTGGGCGAGGCCGACTCCCACATGGCCGTGGCCAGCAACAGCGCGGACGTCAAGCTGTACGCGCTGGTCGACATGAACTGCCAGCTGTTGCGCGGGCACACGGACCTCGTCCTGGCGCTGGCTGCCACGCCGGCCAACCGCAACCTGCTCCTGTCATGCTCAAAGGTCAGCGGCATTATCTTAACACTTTCACAGTTGGTACAATTTTTGGTATAAAACCCACCAGGTTAGCCAATAATAGAGTATTTTTAGATGAGCGTAGCAAAGATTTTCACTGAACTCTTACGGAACTTTGTCTGTGCGTTTTTTTTTTTTTTTTGTAAGCACTGCACAGGTCGCAGGGTTTGACCGGTCGACGTGAAACTTTTTTTTATATGCAAACTTATCCAACTTAGAACTGTATAGTTTTGAGGTCTAATCGGTTGGACCATTTTTGAGAAACATCATTTAGAAGTTTCTAAAAACCCCATAAGATTTGGCTGAGCGGAAAATTGAAAAATGAAATCTCTTCAATATGATTCAAATTTTCCACAAATGTGAACACAAGAATAATATACATGAATAAAAATTTGGTTTGATATTCGGACCAGCCGTTTTGGAGAAAATAATATGATAAATGTATTTCATGCATCGAAAAGATAGAAATATTAGTTGAAAAATGTTGCATTGTCGAAGTCACGGCTTTCTGGATTCATTGACATCGGATGAAGTTCGTTTCAAATGATCAAGGTTTGTAGAGTTTTCGATTATACTTTATATAGACATCTCGCTCATCGTACAACGCACATCCTGCGTTTGCCTAGTTTTTAAATTCATAACTCACCACACAATAAAGATAAATAATTAATTTCTAAAGATTTGGTCAGACAAAAGTTCTAATTACAACATTTTAATTTTTTTTTCAATTCAGAATATCGTAATTTGAATGGAAAAATTGAAAAAAATGTCCTTCGAAAAAATTCAAATTTCCACCTTCCATGTGTTTATCAGTCCAGTTCTGTTTGACTAAGTGCGTTGCTTGTTCCGCGTGCAGGACAACTCTGTGCGCCTGTGGCTGCTGGATCCCGCGTCCGGCTCCGTGTCGTGCTGCGGCTGGAGCGCGCGCCACACCGGCTCGGTGGGTTCGGTGGCGTTCGGGCAGCGCGCCGCCGCCTTCTTCGTAAGCGCCAGCCAGGACCAGTGCCTGAAGATGTGGACGTACAGTGCCGGCGCGGACAACGCGGCGCTCAACGCCACGCACACGGTCCGGGCTCACGACAAGGACATCAACTCCGTGAGCGTGGCGCCCAACGACAAGCTCGTGGCCACCGGCTCGCAGGACAAGACCGCCAAGGTCAGACGCACGGAGTGGTGTACATTTTCATGAAATAAAATTTCGTTGAAAATTTTCATGAAAATTTTTTTTGTTGAAAATTTTCATGAAAATATTTTTTGTTGAAAATTTTCATGTAAATTTTTTTTGTTGAAAATTTTCATGAAATTTTTTTTCGTTGAAAATTTTCATGAAAATTTTCATGAAAATTTTCTTTTGTTGAAAATTTTCATGAAATTTTTTTTGTTGAAAATTTTCATGAAAATTTTCGGGAGCTTGAAAATTTTCAAATTTATTTTCAAGTCGATTTTTTTTTGGTTCGTGTGTTGTTGCAGAAGAAGTTGGCGTTTGAATTCACTCTTTGCAGTGATTTGCTGAACCAGCACATGTATTTGCAGTTTGCATTTAGATACAATTATTGTCAAGGATAGGGAAAATAAGTTGAATGTAGGTTGGACCAGTACTCCTTTCTAATGTCCCATTTGAAAAGTAAATGAGGAAAGATGTTAGAAATTTTCTTTGAAAATTTAAATAACTTGAGCCTGTACATTTAAATTGGAAATTTAAATGATTGTGCATATGAAAATTTTCAATCAATTGAATGAAACCCAACGATTTTCTGAGGAAATCATTGAAAAAAGATCATTAAAATGAATTGAGTGAATTCATCGTATTCAATTGGATTCATGGAAAATTTTCAATGAATTGAACATTCATTGAAAATTTTCAATGAATTGAACATTCATTGAAAATTTTCATTGAAAATTTCAATAATATTGCATTGAAAATTTTCAATGAATTAAAAATTTTCTGAAAATTTTCAACTTTCCATCACTAGACACACGTGCTGTTGTTGTTCTTCACATTTCCACCAAGGCCATGTCACTTGTTAGTTGTTGTAACGGTTGTTGTTGAATGAGACATTTATAGTGTTTTGTCGCCTTTTCAAAAACATGACCAAACAACATCAAATATATTGAAACATGAAGATATACTAGAAAAACATGTATAAAAGCACTTTTAGATTTCATCGCTTTTATAGCAGTTGCTATTTTTACATGTCTCTAGCTATGAAGTAGAAAAATAATTTTAAAATAATTTCTGATGTATCAATATTATTCTCTCTGGTTTTCTCTAAAACTGGTAAAATAAATCTCGTCATCATCATTGCAACGTAGCCTCGGTGTGTGATCCCCGACGTCTGCTTGTTGTGCTCAGATCTGGTCGGCGGACAAGCTGACCCCGGTGGGCGTGCTGCGAGGTCACCGCCGCGGCGTGTGGTGCGTCCGCTTCTCGCCGGTCGACCAGGTCGTGCTGACCACCTCCGCCGACTGCACGCTCAAGCTGTGGTCCCTCACCGACCTCTCATGCATCAAGGTTAACACTATACACATTTTTACTCATTTTTCTTATTTTTTCGTTATTTTCATTTTATTTTTCTCTTCATTTTTCCGTAATATTATCATTAGGGTTGCACCTTTAGCTGGTGTTAACGAATTAACGAAGTGTACCTTATGGCAAGCACGGTGCTTATAAAAATGGAGAAATTCATCTTTGCTAATTTTTTTCTTCATCATAATCAAGTGTATTTGAATAGAAAGGATATCAAACCCAAGATAATTTTATGCACTTCAATTAATATGACATTCTATTTTTGTTAATTCAACCAGTTTCAAGATAATACGTCAATAAATATCAAGAATGAGATACAATTTATTGACATGTTACGGTATCTCAAAACTGGTTGAATAAACAAAAATAGAATCTCATAATAATTGAAGAGCATAAAATTATCTTAGGTTTGATATACTTTTTATTCAAATACACTTGTTCGTGATGAAGAAAAAAGATAGTATCTCTATTTTTATAAGCACCGTGCACGCACTGTCTTGACCACGAGTGCTGTCACCCGAACTATACGCATTTGGAAGAGAAGTATTGTCCGCTGAACACGTGTTGTTTCAGACGCTTGAGGGCCACGACGCGTCCGTACAGCGAGGGGAGTTCTTGACGCGCGGGCTACAGTTGCTGACAACAGGCGGCGACGGACTCATCAAGCTGTGGGAGATCAAGACGAGCGAGTGCCTTATCACGCTGGATCATCACAGCGATCGCGTCTGGGCTCTGGCAGGTACGACCCAACGCAACATTCTAGTGGACACACCTTTTTTTTTTTTTTCGCGATTTTTCTATTTTTTGTTATTTTTCCTGATTTTCCATTTTTTTCTCTCTTCATATTTTTTCTATATTTTTTCCTTATTAGGCTATTATTATTTTTCTGGGAGGAATTTAAAAAAAAATCTCAATTTTTTTTTAAATTTGATTTTTTCATATTTCTCTGATTTTTTTCATTTTCCGTTTTTTTTTCATTATTTTTTTTTTCAAAGTGTCCACCTGAATTTTCTGGTTGTCAACACCTCGTAGCTTGACTCCTATCGTCTTACTCTTCTTCCCTCCACCGTTCTCTGTTCTTCACCATTTCTCTTATGTATGTAAACAACACCAATGCTGCCCCGGTGGCTCAGTCAACTATATCGCTAGCGGTAGTAATTGAAGTCACCGTTGGGCGTGGGTTCGAGTCCCGCATAAGGCATGGGTTTTTGTAAACGTCCTTTCACCTATCATCAATTCATTGTTTACTGTATAACCATTTGCCACAACATGCCAAAGACAGCAATTCAGCTGCTAATTTCAAATCAAACGTCTTTTGAAGAAGAACATTTTCTATGATATAAGAAGTTATCTACACTGTATTTTAAATTGTAACCTGTTGATAACTGTATTTTAATCTGACATTTTCCACTCTCTCATAGGTAAAGTTAGGTGGTAGAACGGTCAGCTGACCGAACCTCGCCCTTTATGGCTGTAATAACATTGTTTTACACGATTAATAAAGACTTTCTACATTCTACATACACTAGGAAAACGCCATATATGCGTTGTTAGACGAGCAGATAGTAATAGTATTGGTAAAAATGGGTAAAAACTGCTTCGAGTGGTACCAATTTAGTACATTTTATGTTTTTTTTTCAAAATGGCTGACCCGATCAAGCTGGAATTTTTAGAAATGTGTACCAAAATGTAATTCAACTTCACGCGAAATTTCATTTTTTGGAGAATGAAAATATTTTCTTTTTTTTCCCCCATGTTATTCTAATGGGTATTTTTGAAATTTCTTAAATTCATAAAAAAAAAGTTACTCCCCGACAATGCCACAAAACTATACAGATCTAAGTTAGACGAGGAACCATATTGAGAAAAAGTTTGAAGTTGATAACTGTAGCCGTTTGACCTGTGGAGAACCGACAAAAAAACATGAAAATAAAAACATAAAAACGAACACCAATTTTTGTCAGTATGTCAAATTGAATCCTCGCTAAAGCTCGTTACATTATCACCCGCTCATTGGTACCCCCGTATAACCTCGCTGTCGGTGGGGTCGTTGAGCAGCATTAAAACAGCGACTTGTGTGTGGCCAGTGTCTCGCGACGAGTCGCTCGTGGTGAGCGGAGGCGCCGACTCGGAGCTGGTGTGGTGGCGCGACGTGACGGAGACGAAGCGGGTGGAGAGGGTGGCGGCGGCCCAGCTCCTCGTCCAGCAGGAGCAGGAGCTGACCAACCTGATCCACGACAACAAGCTGCTCGAAGCGCTCAAGCTCGGGCTCACGCTGGAGCGGCCGCTGCAAGTCCTGCGCATCGTCAAACGTCAGTTGTTACTAACGTAGATCAGTAGAGTTCTAAATCAACCGCTGAATTACCGTATTTACACGCATATAAGACGCACCGGCTTATAAGACGCACCCCTACTTTCAGGTTCTATTTTTGGAAATATTTTTGTTTACTTATATAAGACGCAGTATCATATTCCTAATATTTCGTGTCATAAACATGATTCAGGAGACCTTGTAACCACAAAAGAAGGTTCCAGTCCCTTTACCCTACACCATATGCTTTAATATGGACGAAAGTCGTGCATACAATCTGACGACGATTGTGGGTTCGCCCTATGCTTTAACACTGGACGACCGGCAGTGTTTCACGGGAACTGTTTTTGCGATGTTTTACATCAAAGAAAAACAGTTTTCAGCGAGCGGGTGTAAATATATCGCAAAATGTGACAGTTTTTTCGTCACTTACCTTTATAAGACGCATGTGACTTTTTGATGACTTGAAAATAGAAAAAAGTGCGTCTTATATGCGTGTAAATACGGTACTTATTTGTTATTCGTAATTTGCATTTACAGTGGAACATCTATGCATCGTTTTTCAAGGGACAAGGAAAATAAAACCATCCATGCAGGAATGTTCAACATTGATTATATGGGAGTGGGGTTAGGAAAAATGAATGATACAAGCAGGAAAACGATGGATCCAGGAACGATGCATAGAGGGTTGAGAAATATTGCCCGGCCCAAAAAAGCCCGATGAGTTTTTGATCCAAAAACCCACATGAAAAAACCCGGCTAAAAGCGGGTTTTGGGGGTTTTTGGAAGATATTCATCATCAAATACCAAAACATTGTAAATTAGTTGCCGAAATATTAAAATAAGTAATAAAATGTATGCAGGTTTTCTTAACCTCACTTTTTACTTGAAACAATGTGGATGTGGCATGTGCACAGCAGTTCCAGATAAAGTGGAAAACCTAACAAAAATTAAAAAAAAAAAAAAAAAAAAAAAAAGTTACAAAACACCAACTTGAAAAGACAAAAGAGCACACACTGTACAAAATGGTAATTTGTTACTCATGTTAGGGTTATGTTTAAAAAAAAAACTGAAAAAACCCACTGGGCTGTTTTTTTTTCAATAAAACCCGGGTTTTTCTCAACCCTGGATGCATAGAGGTTCCACTGTATTCCTAACGAGTGCCTTCACCCTTGGTCGCTAATCGCGTTGTGTTTCCGTCGGCAGAGGTGTTGAAAGCCGGCGACGACGACGGCCTACGCTCGACCATCGCCAAGCTCCGTCCCGACCAGAAGGAGACGCTACTCAAGAGCGCCAACGTTTGGAACACAAACACCAGGAACTGTCACCCGGCTCAGTTGGTACTGTCGATACTGGTAGACGACTTCTCGACCGGCGTGATTCCAGTCGTCGCGGCAACCGTCGAGGACGCGCTGCCGTACACCGAGCGACATTTCCACCGCCTCACGAAACTCTTGCAAGACGTGTGTTTATTAGATTATACGGAGTATTGTATGCAGCCGCTTACTAAGTACTAAGTAGAGAATAATAGTTTCTCTGGTAATTATGTTGTATGTCGTATCGTTAGAGATGTAGGAATTTAGCGGTAATGAAATTGATCATCTTCTAAATATTTTACAAGGAAATATTTTTTTTGGTATTTTTTAAGAGTCCATGGGAGTCGATTTAGCGGAATATCAGTTTTTTGGTGAAAACTTTTGAACGGTATTAGATATCGAAAAATTCTAGAAACAAGGAAACGCAGATAAGTTCATTACCTTCAAGTTGGTATAGTTATTAGGTAATCATATCGCATGACAATTAGGCGGTATGAGATAATTACTTACACCATCTTGAAGGTATTGAAAAAATCTCTGTTCGATATCTCGTACCGTTCAAAGCTATCACCAAAAACCTAATATTCTGCTAAATCAGTGGTTTCCTACCTATTTTGACCACGACCCCTTTTCCAGAGAGCAAATGTTCAGCGATCCACAAGGGCGATTACCGTAATCACCTCCCTCGCCCACAAATCAGCATGGATTAGAGTGTGATGGGAATATATGCAAGAGCCAGAGAGGGAAGATGTTTTTTTTATATTCATTTTATTATTGAGATCAATGATTTTGTATCAAGTTTTGACGTTCGATTAGAAGAAAATTAACCTCAGTCGTATCTAGTCGGAGAACTGAGAATCAGGATTAGGATTTTCCCATCTTTCTACTGCCCGTAGTAATCCCCAGAAATATCTTATTATTGTAGTGTAGCGATTGTAGACAAGCGATCATAATTTCCCATTCTTTCTCGCAAATGCATGTCTTGTACTTCCCAAAGTAGCTTCCATATTGAAGAATTACTGCATAAAATATATGAGCGTGTGAGGCTAATAATAAGTTCTTGAAACATTCCCGACCGATAGATTGGGAGCCACTGCGCTAAACCAACTCCCATGGACTCTGAAGTTTCATCGTGTTTACGTGTAATATAATTACTATTTTTCTATGTTAATTAAATCGTGTTTTCATTTCGGATCTGATGTTTCCTGTGATTTGTTCCTTGAAGAATGTTTTTCCCTTTTTGTCCGACATTTTAGTGGTCCATTGTTGAACAGCCAGTCCTTATGTGACGGTATATATATATTTCTCAAAACCCAGATAACCAATACGATTGGGCCAGGGGGTGTTCCCACCACTTCTTCTAGGGCAGTCTTCCTATCAGTCGGTTCCTGCCAGTTCCGACTTCTTCCTCCTCTTCTTCACTACTACTACTTTCTTCTTCTTCGTCTTTTCTTCCTACGAGTTCCCTCCCCCTTTCTCTATCTTCCCACCATCTCTCGTCTACCACTTCCTCCTCGGTTGACTACCCCACACCTTACTCCCTCCTTCCACCTCTCTCTTGGTCTTCCTACTCTGTGACAGTAATTTGAGAAAATTAATATTACGAATTAAGGTGTTCGAAAAATATCGACTAACCGCGGGCAGATTTTTGTTTTTGTCAGCGATTTTGATGGTCATGTCTACAGAGTACCTTATCGATAGTCGATACTAGCCAACTAGAAAACAATTAAGAGGTTACTAGTATCTTGGTGTGCTAATTAACAGTCGTTTGGATTGGGGAGGCCATATTAACAACGTAACTTCAAATTCCATCATGAGGTCTCTTAAGAGAGGCCAACGAGGAAGTTGAAGAGAGCTTTCGACCCCGAGTAGACTACGCTAGAGCGGTGTGGGATCCACGTAACGATAGACAGGTGAAGAGGTGGAAAATATTCAAGGAATGGCAGCAAGAAAAGTGAAGGGTAAATTAGGAAGAAGGAAATGGATAATAGTGATTGAGAGAAACTAGAAATGGAGGGGCATTCCTGTACAAGGTGTCTGTGGCCTTGTTTTGAACACTTTTTCATTGGGTTCAATTTGTTCAGCTAACAAAAAATAATTCAATTAAAGGGCTGGTAGTATGTTATTTTGAGATTTTGCTCAACTTTGAAGTTGGTGGATCCTTATTTTCTAGTACTGAAAACACACTATAGAGCTAAGATGGCAGCTGCTTGTGTAGTGTCAGTCTGACAGTTGTTGAACAATAGAAAAATGATTATTTACTAATGTGATAATAGTAATTCTCAATTATGGAGGAGACAGAAGTGAAGAAGTTGATCTTTTTGATGTGGAATGACAAATGGGTCCGAACATCTGTGCTATTGATGTTTATTTTATTTCTATTTTTGACATTGTCCCTCAGGTTAGTATCCCAGAGCTCACGTTTGGAGAGTTGATTAGGCGTAGCCTATTTCGATCTTATGACTAACTAATGCTTATTGACATGTTCTGATTGTGTTCGAAACAGTTTTCTCTCTGGGATTATTGTACTCGGAGCCTACGTCTCTGGCTTCGTAGTATTCAACTCGTTTTTCAGGTACGTTCCGAATTTGTTGGAGGTTATGTTATCATATGTTGTCAATATTACATAGGCCTAGCAGGCTTGATTGTTACATATTATAATTTATGATTTTGTTCCTAAATTAGCTGTCAATCAATTGCCCGAAATCCATTATCGATATTCATCGAGAAAAATTTGGGTGCATCTTCGTCTGAAGATTTGAGGTTATGTACAGTTTGCGGTGACGGTAAATGCAACAGACACAAGCCGTTGAGTCCGTCACGACAACCATGGCTGGGACTGAATATTCCTGAAGAAGTTGATGAAGCCATAGAAGATGTAAGAATATAGTAATATTGCCAAATTGGTTACTATTTCGTAGAATTGGGCCTACTTGGGGTAAAGTTGACGTTCATGCTTTTGTTTGTTGAAATGTTTGCTCGAGGCCTATCTTGTTTATCAAAGATTGGCCGTAGTGTGTTGCTCCAATGTAGTATTCATCAAAAGTTATTGAATTTTTTGTTTGTTGTATCCGTTATTTGATTGCGCTGATATTTCGTTAGGCTGGAAATGGTAACCAATTCGGCAATTTTACCAAACCTATTATTGTCACTAGATATCTTGGCTTGACTCATGGACTGTATCCTAACTTGCGTGTTCCATTTCATGTCCATAGTTTCTGAACAAGACTCTGAGCGAGTATGTCTACGTGTGGTACGGCAATATAACGGCAGATGAAAGCTTCGTTCTGGAGTTACGGCAGTGTGTTCGCTACGCAGCCAGCGTACTTCTTTGCAAAGGACTACAGGTATTGTTATATATACATTATTATTGATACTTTGTATTTATTTTCAGTTGATACCAAAATCAACTGAAAATGAAATTGTCTGCTCAATCCATCAATTTATAGGCCTATATACCCATACACAATGTAGGCCTATAAGGATTCTAAAAACAAATATATGGCAATAAACGATATTATTATTATGGCCTATTATCATTATTATTATTATTATTATTATCATTATTATTAGTATTATTATTATTATTATTAGATGTGGGTCTATAATATATGAACATAGGCGTATATGTCTTCTGTTTAGTAGTAAAAAACTTGAAAAAAAGGAGATATTACTGTAATGACCTAGTACGGTAATTTAAATTTTCATGATTTTTTTTTTTGAAAATTTTCATGAAAATTATTGTAGGCCTACCGTTTTTTTTTTGTACGTAATTAAAATGGAATGTCCCGTGGTCCCAGATTGACCTGTCCAAGCTGATAACGAGGAAGCTGATCCCTGCGGGCCTGAGCCACTTGGACGACTACCTGAGCTGCGTGCGCTTGTCGAAGCGCGAGGGCAAGTCGCTGGAGACGGCAGCCGTCCAGTACCTGGGCCCGAGGCTTCATCCGGCCGCCAAGTCCCGAGCCAACGAGCTGACGTACCTACGCAGCCTCACGGACCTTCTCATGGCCAAGCTGCTGCCCGATAGCCAGCTGGAGTGCAAGCAAGTCTTACTACAATCTCTATTCAGACGAGCTTTAGCGAGGATTCAATTTGACGGTACTGAAAAAAATCGGTATTCGTTTTTTTTTTTTTTTATGTTTAGTTGTCGGTTCTCCACAGGTCAAACGACTACAGCTATCAACTTCAAACTTTTTTTGTTAGATGAGCGGATAGTAATAGTATGGGTAAAAATGGGTAGAAACTGCTTCGAGTTATACCAATTTAGCACATTTTATGTTTTTTCTTCAAAATGGCTGACCCGATCAAGCTGAAAATTTACAGAAATGTGTATCAAAATGTAATTCAACTTCATGCAGAATTTCATTTTTTTGGAAAATGAAAATATTTTCTTTTTTTCCGCTGTGTTATCTAAGGGGTATTTTTGAAATTTCTAAAATTCACAAAATGAAAGTTACCTCCCGATAATGCCACAAAACTATACAGATCTAAGTTAGATGAGGAACCATATTGAAAAAAAAGTTTGAAGTTGTTAGACAAAAATACATGAGAAAAAAAAAAACATAAAAACGAACACCAATTTTTTTGAGTATGTCAAATTGAATCCTCGCTAAAGCTCGTCTAATAATTATGATATGACATTTATGCAGCTCCCCACAAGATGACATTGTACTACTGTTGGTCCTTGAGACTTGTTAGAGAAATCAGTGTGGACTGAAAAGTTCAGATATCCGTGGTATAGAGTCTTTCCGTACGGCATTTAACTCGCTGCGTTTTGTCCATCAGAAGTTTCAGCGCGTTGCTAAGGGAGTTGTTATCGGGTTGGGTGCTCTTGCCGTTGTCAGACGTCCTGGCCGACCCTGCGATCATCAACAGCCTCCTGGTGCTCCTGCTCTCCCGGCATCAGCTCACCGAGTACCCCGACCGACCTGGCAACACTGTCGAGTTCCTGGCCAGGTTCTCGTCGAACCCTCCGGCCGCGCAACACTCGGTTCGTAGTCGTTGCTATTCGGAACGATTTGTAATAATATTGATGATGATAGTATATTTTATTTCTTCTACTACACATTTTTATATTACAGTGAAACCTCTATCCATTGTTTTTCAAGGGACCAGGAAAATAAAACCATCCATGCAGGAAAACGATCCGTCCAGGAAAATTCAACATTGTTTATATGGGAGGGGGGTGATTAAAAATGAATGATACAAGCAGGAAAACGATGGATCCGGGAACGATGCATGGAGGTTTCACTGTACCATCTAGGCCTATTTTACAATAACAATTACACATTATGTTTGATCGGTGGATATAAAATAAATAAATACATGTCCAAAAACTATAGAAAGAAAAAATGAGAATAATGATAATGATTACCTAGATATGGTATGATGAAACTCTTTTCCACAAAGCCTAATAATAATTATATATAATAATTATATAATTATAATAATAATAATAGTAATAATAATAATAATCATCATCTATCCCAGATTCCAAATGATGGGTCAGGGGGTGGAATAAATCGCACCAGAATACAAGGGCCCCGGATCTCCAGGAAAAAAGCTGGCCACGCCTGTTTCATCCTCCATGTCTCCCCCCCCCCCCCCCCCCCCCCCCACCTTGTTCTGTCTTCCCACAATCTTGTTATTCCACTGCATTCATATTTCTTCTCTTGCAGCAACATCCTCCGTGATCAATCCACTCCACTTCTCTCTTGGCCTTCCCACTCTTCTTTTCCAAATAATGAGGTTTCAAATTCACGCCTCGGAATTATTGGCATATTCATCCTTTTCATGCGCGGCCAAACCAGCGTAGTGTCTCTCTACCCATTTTAAAATCCAATCTCTACTTAAATCCAGTTAGACCCAATATAAAAGAAATTACTGTTGTTTCCTTGTTCCAGGCGCTTCGTATTGACATGGCAAATGTCCTGAAGGATCAAGAACTCCTGTATTCCTTCATGCAGTTCCTGAAGTCTGAAGGTAGCGTCAACGTGCTGCAGTTCTGTTTAGACGTTGGTAAGCGTGGAGTCGAATGTCCGTCAGATTTAACTAGTCGTAGTTTGTTTATTAGCAAGGGTATGATATTTATATCCATGTTGATACCATTTTATAATACAATAATAAAATGAATGATAACCAGTTTCAACCAACAATTACTCAGTATTTATTTGCTTGACTAATTGTTATCAAAAACGGTAGTTCTACGTTAGACGACGAATAATGCCTCGTACAAGTTTTATTTGGACTAGTTTTGCATTGCTACCCAACTAGAGCTCCCTGCAAGTCGGTTTTTGAATGGGACTAAAAACATTGGTTAAAATCCACATAATTTGTGTAGATATTTTTGTTTCTGTATTCAAATTTAAAAAAATCTACCTAAACCATAATTCTGCATTCGAGTCGACATTTGATAAGTTATTTTGCTAAAAAAAAATGGTAACAGCGTCGGGAGTCGAACCATGGACCTCCGAAACAAGGGGCAGCTATGCTACCAGTACGCCACAGCGTCATATATTTCCCGTACGCTACTTTATCATATCGTATCAACTGCGTCAATCCGCTTCCTTCCCACTACCCACGAAACCTTCATCTCATCATCCCATCATCTCATTAATCATCCATACGACGCCATTAGATCTGCACTATCATAACAGTGCGTCGTTGAATCCCCCCAAAAAATTGAAAAATCTTCACGTTCCCATTGGTCACTTTTAGTCCCATTTAAAAACCGACTTACAAACCCCCCCCCCCCCCCCCCCCCCTTCAGACAAGCGTCCTGAACAGCTGAATGTGCGTTGTTTTGCAGAAGAGTTCAACCGCAAGATGTTGAACCCGGAGCTGACCTCCAACGACCTCGTGAACCTCCACAAGGAGGCGTGGGACCTGTTCTCCGTGTACTTCAGCGCCGACTCCCCCGACTGCCTGCACTTCGACCCCAAGCTCGTGGAGGACATGCACTCCAGTGAGTTACCCGCTCGTTCACTGTCAGCGCTTCGCACGCATTCATATAACATTTATAAAGTAACATAATAGGTGGCTAACTCAATTATCGCTATCAGTAGTAACTGAAGTCACCGTTGGGCGTGGGTTCGAGTCCCGCATGAGGCATGGGTTTTTGTAAACGTCCTTTCACCTATCATCACTTCATCGTTTACTGTATAACCATTTGCCACAACATGTCAAAGACAGCAATTCAGCTGCTAATTTCAAATCAAACGTCTTTTGAAGAAGAACATTTTTTCAAGAAGTTATCCGAACTTTATTTGAATTTTTTACCTGTTAATAACTGTATTTTCACTCTCTCATAGGTAAGGTTAGGTTGTAGAACGGTCGGCTGACCGAACCTCGCCCTTTATGCCTGTAATAACATTGTCTTACACGATTAGTAAAGACTTTCTACATTCTACATACATTATCACCCGCTCATTCGTACCCCCGTATAACCTAGCTGTTGGTGGGGTCGTTAAGCAACTGTAATGGCCGACGTGTGCGGTGTGTTGTAGTCGTGGCTCAGCCTAGCGGCCAGATCGTGAAGCTGCGCACGACGCCGCCGCTGTTCCAAGCGTACGAGACGGCGTACGGGCGGCTGGAGGCGACGCTCTGCCCGGCGTTCCACCAGAGCGAGCAGTTCTACACGCACTTGTGTGGCCGACGCCAGCCTCAAGGCTTCACGCGCAGCGGGGCCAGGTACACACTTCATCTATTTGTCCGTTGCAATATACCGTATTGTTTGATTTAGTATTCATAAGCAGCAGAAATACATTTCCACTAGTGCTAATTTAATAAATGGACAACACATACATGAACACAAACAATAACAACAAACATGACACGAACATAAACATAAACGTAGGTACAATAATTAAACTAGGAAAACGCGTTATGTGTTTCCGCGTTGATGGGTGAGCTAGTAAGAATGACATTGAATTCTTTCAAAAAGTTATATCAAGTTGATGTTTTGACGGCATTCAAGTTAAAAATCAATCTTTCCATTCGGTTGGTTTATTTCGTAGACTATTCTCATGAAGGAAATATCAGATGCAATGCAATTTAATATTATATATTGTAATATTAGACTACTATATGAGACGTGATGACAGCTGTATACATATATACACCTTGAGACCCTCCTTTTGTATTCATTACTCATTCTCAATCATTTCTTCTATAATAAAGAAGGCCTTGTTTTAATCGTTCTTCATTGAATGGTGACACTTGTTGCTTGGATTCAATTGTTTTTTTTAATAGCTAAACCGATGTGTAAAAATGTCATTAAATAATTTTTTATATCTAAACGTTTTAAAGTTTTTAGAAACTGTGAGATGATGTTTCTAATAAATGTTCCAAGCGATTGCGCCGCTGCATGCTAGGTAGTTGATAATCACGCTGAGATGTGCTAATAGAGTGTTGTTGTCAGTTCCCCGATGCTGCAAGGATCCCCGGCAAAGACCAGGTAACTAACGCAACACCTTGGGCATCCTCACACTTCCCTCGGCAGCAGCAATATATGTCTGGCTCCCAAACTCCTCGATACCCTCTCACTCCACCTGAACTAAATCCAACATTTTCATCACTCCTCATAACTACACTCTATCTTCTAAATGCCCCCAACCTCTATGCTCCAGTCTTTTCAACAACCTACCAGCCTCAATAAAGTCCTCCTCCTCAATTAGTTCTTTCAAATCATCACTTAATAAATTCCTCAGTACCAACCCCTACTATAATATCAATGAATACCTCACCTTCCCATAGAATATAATTATTGAACAATTGATGAATTATTAACATAGAATTATTGTAAATACCTATTAAGCCTATATTTGTATTTTGTACCATGTATAGATCAAAGGTAAATAAATAAATGAAAACTTACAAAACCTATTAGAACGGAAAATTCTGACTGTATTCAGCCCTGGAAATGGACGGTTTCACTTGTGATTTTCTTCAACTAAGGCCTGGTTTTACTAATTGACAGTTACTGGATTAACTTGTAACTATCCTTGGTCACATATGTTATTTTCGTAACTTTAATTAACAGTCAGCAGATTAGTACTTAACTAAGATCGTAAAACTGGCTTTTAGCTGTTTATTTGTGGCGCGGTATTTTAAAGACGTTGACTAAGATTTCGTTTACAAAAATAAAAAATATGTTGATTAAGCTAAATTTCAATTTAGATATAAAAGTATCATTGGTAGCCAAGGTTTATTAACAAATGTTATCGTCCCAATTGTTTTTTAAAAATGAGTTCAGCAGTTCGATAATTAATTAGATAATTCAGCAATTTGTCTACTGTGTGTATATTATTTTTATCTGTTTTTCGAATGGTGGGTTTTCAGATTCCAAGACCGTACTTTAGGCGGTAGAAATATCTTGACATGTCTCAGACGAGAAGATTTGTAGTATTATTTTTGTTTTATGTAATGTTTTGTGATTATTTTTTCTATGGACTAGCTCCATACACCAAGAATTTAAGTAGGCTCCATAGTTTTTTATTTCTTCTTATCCTTCCTTTTTCGTACTATAGTGAGTGTAAACAAGAAAAAAATATATTCCCTGAAAATTCCCATTTTGGGAATATTCCCGGGAAAACTCCTGGGAATATTTCCCAAATTATAACTTCCGGGAATTGACCCATCACTAGCTCACGTGCTGGTGTTGTTTCAGAGCGTCCAAGAAGGGCAGCGAGGTCGGCGCCGTGGCTCGGCTGAGCAGCCGGCTCCACAAGATCAAGGGGGCGCTACGGGCGCAGCCGATAGAAGGCAGTGCGTTCGACAGCGACGGCGCGCTTGATCTGGGCGAGACGGAATACGTACGTTCAACTCTTACGGCAACGTTATTCATTTATGATCATTTAGAATGTGTACAGTGAAACCTCTATCCATCGTTTTCCTGCTTCCATCATTCATTTTTTCTCACCCCACTCCCATATAACCCATGTTCAATTTTCCTGGATGGATCTTTTTCCTGAATGGATGGTTTCATTTTCCTGGTCCCTCGAGAAACGATGGATAGAGGTTTCACTTTATTTGACTTTTTTTGTGGAAATATGCACAATTGTGAGGTCAGTAAGCTGTATTGAATACAGAATAGTTTTTGAAAAGTATGTTCAAATATGAAATTAACGGAAGAAACTAGCGGGTAAGTTATAAAGAATTGTTATCTCTCTCCACGAATACCTACCAATAATAAGTGTTATTCGGACAATTTCCCGCCTCAGACTGAAATGTCCGAAAGAATGTGGAATTTCCGTTGATAATCTCGTTGTTGGGCAGCTCATCGAATGCTCGATAAACCTAATCTTGGAAAACCCGTATCTCAAAAAGACCCATTTCTCCAACAGTTTGAACATTTGGTTTTTGTCAGTTTTGGATTTTCGGAGATATGGGATTTCTAAGATTTGGTGTAGCCCATAGTTGTTGATCTGGAGTTTGCAGCTAATGTTTTTTTCAGTGGTTTACTACAAAATCCTACATTTCAAATGAAAATGAACTACCAAAACTGAGTATGGAAGCTATACCCTACTTCTGTACATACAGTGAAACCTCTATCCATCGTTTTTCAAGGGACCAGAAAATAAAACCATCCATGCAGGAAAACGATCCATCCAGGAAAATTAAACATTGATTATATGGGAGTGGGGTGAGAAATAATGAATGATGGAAGCAGGAAAACGATGGATCCGGGAACGATGCATAGAGGTTTCACTGTAGGCCCTATATCTATTCACATTTCCGTGCAGATTGTTCTTGTTTCGTATTGAAGCGATGGCGGTGTTGTTCCAGGCCGAGGATCTCCAGCTGGCCGAGTCTTCGTACCGCGACCTGAGCGCGTGGCGGGTCTCGGTTCCGTCGGCGGGCAACAAGACGGACCTGGCCGGCAAGCAGACGCCCGTCTTCCACATCGACGTGCAGCGCATCGACGTCAGCTCCGACGGTCAGTCGCCCTCCGCGTTATGCGGTGATAGCCCGGCAAACATGTTTTGAACAAACCCCTGCAGATCGGGTGTCGGAAAATTTATGATTTTCCATGGAAAAGTTTTCACAGGGCCGTGTGTGGTATCGAAATGAAGGTACATTCAATTGATTGCGGAAAACGGGCTATCGCCGCATACCAACCATAGTGACGACCTCAGTTCAGGCGAGACTACCCGCTGAATTTAAGCATATTAATAAGCGGAGGAAAAGAATCATCCATTGAAGTCCAGTTCTAGTGTTGTGACTCGTGTAACAAGTGCGTTCTGATTGGCTGGGTAGATGCGGCCGAGCAGTGCCATTGGACGGTGTCGCGGCGCTACAACGACTTCTACGTGCTGGACTCGAAGCTGACGGAGTTCCACGGAGAGCTGGGCGACGCGCAGCTGCCTCCCAAGCGACTGCTGTTCGGGCCGCGCGGACTGGAGTTCATGCAGGCCAAGAGAGAGGTACGCACACGCAATAACAGCTAGGCAAACGCAGAGTGTGCGTTGTAACCCGAGACCGACCCGATCTGACACTCACGTAACACTGAAATCGGGTTTTTCGTATATCGCGCGGTTTTGGCGCCATTTACTTCATTTGTTGACTGATCCACTGCAAGCAACTGCTAGAAGTTTCTCAAGAGTTGAGAGGGCAGCATCGTGCACATAGTTGGTATATCTTTGATTCCAAAGTCATTTGACTCTTTGAAAACAAAGATGGAGGCAAAATCTTGTTGAAAGGTGTTGTATATTTGTGTTGACTTGTTTTTTTTACCACGTAGGCCTGGGCTACATCTACATCTATCTCGTGATGAGTGAGGAGGATATAGATGTAGATCTATAGTAGGAAGCAAATACAGATCACTTCAATAAGCCTAGGCCAATGCCTGGAGCCAGTAGATAGGAATAGTCCTAGACCTGGGAATTTGCTTGTACAACTGCCTAATCTTGAAGCACCTGTTGAAATACAGTGCTATTATCCTTATACGGACGTCACACATCTGAATCTTGATTATTATTTTATATTTTGTATTTTTGTGTGAATAAAACGTACAACAAATTGTTTGTTTTTGACCGCTGGTGCTTTGTGTGCAGGAGTTTGAGCAGTACCTGCAGTCGCTGCTGCGCAAGCCGCCCCTGCGCGGCAGCGACCTGCTGCACGCGTTCCTGCGCTGCCCGGGGGAGTTTGTCCCGGGCGCGGGCGGCGAGGGCCTGGGCCGCCTGATCCGCCGCTCCGTCCCGCTCAAGCTGCGCAAGGAGCGCGGCCAGCACCTCGAGCCGTTCCTCAACACGTTCCTCGCCGCCACTGACTCGGCCAGGAACAAGTCCAGGTTAGACAACCGTTCTATTCGTTACGGTCGTCCTGTCAGGAACGATAAGGATGTGGTTGAAAAAGTTATACAGTAGAACCTCTTTAGTAAGTTTCTCTTTAGTACATTTTTCACCGTAGTAAGTTTTAGTTTTTGATCCCATCCATATGCTCCCACATATTAAATAGTTTCTTTAGTAAGTTTTTCACTTTAGTAAGTTTTTTCGATTTGGTCCCCTGAAAAACGTATTAAAGAGGTTCCACTGTAGAAAGACCTAGTAAAATGATTGAGGAAACGGGATGGGGAAATTTGGCGAAACGAAGACATTTAGAAAGAACGTGCAATTTTGTTAGAGTCAAGAATGAATATACAGGATGGGATGAATTAAGCAATAAAATTGCAAAGGGATTACAAAGAAGTACAAGGGGAGGGGTAAGAATGGAAGTGGAAAAAGTGGATAGAAAAGTAGGTAAATATGGATTCATACAAAGAACGACGCGGGAATGGAATGAATTGAAAGAAGATATCAAGATTTTTTTTTTTTTGTAATAACATCAAAACTTGATACAAAATCATTGTTCCCCGATTAAGGCTATGGATGAAAGATTTGATCGTTTGAATGGGGCACCACAAGGGCGATCTTAGAATATAACGAAGATTGGTGATTCAAGAATAGAGCTAAGAAAAAAATGAAGTATAATTTTATTGAGTATGTTTGACTGTAATTTCATTAGGTATAGTAACCATTACCACCTGTTCTATGAACAATCTGTAATGAATAAATAAAATATGTAAAATATGTAATGTCTGTTATCAAAAACCTTAGGCTTAATGTGTGAATTGTGTAAAAGGTAAAGAGAGAACAGCAGCTTACCGAGGTTCACAAGTAGATAGGCCTACTCACGGTGGTGTTGCAGCCGTTAATAGATCACATAGAGATGAAGTAACACAAGATGTTGACGTTTCGGCTGTTGCCTTTATCACGGTAGAGTCTTCATTACCTACTCTACAGTGATAAAGGCAACAGCCGAAACATCTCAAATCCCCTGTGTTACTTCATCTCTATGTGCTCTATCAACGGCTGCAACACCACCGTGAGTAGGCCTATCTACTTGTGAACCTCGGTAAGCTGCTGTTCTCTCTTTCACTTTCACCCAATACATGTAATGTCTGTGATCGTGTTCCAGCAAGTTCGAGTGGCAGGACGTGGGCGCCGTGCAAGGCAGCCGAGTCCGATGTCTGACCAAGTCCGTGTTCGGCGACAACTTTGCCGTGAAGCCTCGAGACCCCGTCGGCGGCCAGTACTCGCGCACCGTCGCCATCCAAGGCATCTTCGACTGCATCCTGTATCTCACGGTGAGTCGACCGTGCATCTTCCCCGTCCCGGTTGTGTCCTAAAACGTCCCAAAAATCTTGATAACTAGCGTTAAGCCTGATTTACACGGTCCAAGTTTTCATCCAAGTCCTTGGATTCAAGGGTTGATTACAAGTTCGTGGATCGTCTAAATGGAAAACTTGAAGCAAAAAGCTTCTATTCAACCCTGGAATTCAACCAAGTTATTTTGTTTAGAAAATTCCTATATTTCTTTCAACCTTTGATGACACCAACCAATCAGAGGCTTTGACGTCACACAAAGTCTGGCGCGCATGCGCACTTGATGGCGACCGCTCGGTCTCCCGCCATATTTGATTGTCAGTCAGCTGTTACAAGTCATCTAGATACTCGATCAGCATGTTCAACTATTGGGATTAATGTGCCGTGTATGGCCTTCAATAGACTGGACCGTGTAGACAGGCGTTCAATGTTCCATCCTAGTTGCTGTCAAAGTACTTGGACCAACCCTTGAATCCACGGACTTGGATGAAAACTTGGACCGTGTAAATCAGGCTTTAGCCCCACGTTACTGAAAAAAAAGTTTTTCAGTACCTAAGTTAGGTTAGGTTAGGTTAGGTTAGGTTAGGGTACAGTTGTTTTTGATTCCCGTCTGACCATCGTGGCGTTGTTTGTTGTGAAGGTGCGCGTGTTCGGAGCGTCTCAGACCGTCGTCTGCCTCGCTCTAGCCCTGCGCTCGGTCTGTCACGACACGGTCAACGCTGTGGTCCAGTACTGGCTCGCGCGGAGGCTGGGTAAGCTGCTGGTTCCGCCACGGCTGGCGCATCTCGTGCGACTACTGCAAGGTAGGACCGACCACCTCGTTATCGAACTACTTGTATTTGTATTACTGAACACTCTTGCAGATGTGCTAGATGCACGGTGGCAAGATCTTTCTATCATTATATTATATTATTTTCTTGAATACTATTCATTCCTTTGCAGTTCTTGCACTTTCCAATCCTTCATCGTCCTCTGTACGAAACCGTTTCTCTCTATATAAACTCTGTGAACTCTCTCCACCTCCATTCTTTCTCCTCCTCTATTACTTCTTTGAATCGCCTTTCCAACTCTTCTGCCTAGTTCTTCCCATCCGGTACGGTTGTGTCTTGCTTTAAAGAAGTTGCACAGTCTAGCCCTTTGTCTTCTTGTTTCCAGCGTTTCTACGTTGGAACGTTTCTACGTTAGAAGACGCAAAACTGAGACGATGCTAAGGCGCGTAGCGATAATTTCGCTCGATATTCGATATCATCATTTTGATTCGATATCGAATGGAATTCCTAATATTTCGATATTTTCGATCGATTTTCCATATAGCACATTTTAGTATCGTTTATGTTTTCTTGATCGATTGGCAACCCTATTGAAAACGACTTGCAAAATAATTGTCGGCCCGGGGATCGTTGAAGGCCGTACTGAGCGTTGACTCGTTGCAGGAGCCGTCTTCAACGCCCGGAGCCCGGCGCCGACCAAACAAGACCTGGAGAAGCGGGCAGCCAGCGCCCTGGAACAGCTGGAGGCCCTGTTGCCAGGTTTCCTGAACCGCTGGCTGGGGCCGGGGTACAGAGAGGGCGTCGCCACGGTGTTCCAAGCTGTGCAGAACCCGGCGCTCAACAAACAGGCCAGTCTCATACCAACGTCTCTCATACCAACTATTCTCATACCAACTATTCTCATACCAACTATTCTCATACCAACTATTCTCATACCTACTGTCTTCTTCATCAGATGACCGATATAGCTAGAGACGTAGGAATTCAGCATTAAAGAAATAGACTATCACATGGAAATATTCTACAAGGATATATATTTTTGCTATTCCTAATGTTTTGTGGTATTTTGATTCATTTATCTATCATAATATTATTCTATTTCACTACTCTTCACTACGAATGTCTTTTAGAGTATTTAGCAATTTCATGAAAATTTGCATAATTTTGAAGATATTGAGCTGGATCGGATAAAATGGTATTTTTTTAAATGTGTATGATAGTTGTGAAAGCTTTTGAAGAATGTTCGTTTTTCAACTATTTCCCCCATGGCTTATTCTCGTGGGGATTTTCCAAACTATCGAATTTTGCGGAAAAACCGTTCAACTTATTTTTTTGAAAAACAATCCCAACCTCTTCTGGTGTGATACCAATATTCAAAAAAAAGTTTGAAATCGATTGGTCAATTTTCTTGACCTGTATAGCCCTACCCATACAAAATAATGATATAAAAAAGAAACGTAGCCCATTTTGTCTGGTATGTGAAATGTAAGTCTTAGCTACGCTCATCTAACTAATATTATTATTTATTTGTCCTCAGTTGGTATACAAGCTGCTGGACATTGTTGCGACGGAGCTTTACCCGGAGCTAGACACCGGTGTGATCTCACCGCAGCTGTCGGAGAAGTGACACCTCGACGCATCGTTCCCGGATCCATCGTTTTCCTGTTCTCCTGTTTTCCTCCCACAGAATCCGAGACAAGCATTCGGGGTGCGAACGATCAAACGCAGATTGTTTCTAAAGTGTCTTTTTCTTCAATATGTTTATGTTTCAGCTGAACCTATCGTTATTTTCGCGTTAATCATGCTTTTCGCGATTTTCCGGGATTAGTCTTTTTAGTCACAAATATTACATATATTTTTTTTTTCCCCAGTTGAATTAAGACATTTAAATCTTTTTAGAAGTTTCGTTTCTATTTCTTGCTTTTGTCCTTCAATGAATAATTCAAAATAACAGTTCATAAAAGTAATTTTTTTATTTACCATCAAATCTTATCCACATGAAAATACTGTATCAATAAAAAAGTCCATAAACCAAAATACGTAAAAATTTACCAAAACGCTAAAAAAACTGCGCAAATGCTTTTTCACCACTGAAAACGATTTTTGTAAAAATAGTCAACACCATTTCACCCCTTTTAGCTATTTTAAAACAAAAATTAGGTTTTTATTTCCCCCAAATGCTTGCCTGATCGATGTTGAATTTTCCTGGAGGGATGGCTTTCCTGGAGGGATGGTTTTATCTTCCTGGTCCCTTGGAAAACGATGGATAGAAGTTTCATCGCGATACTTTGTAGGTCTAGTTAGTAACGCTCGGGTCATTCCACATCCTGTCAGTGTTTATCGTTCTTACTTTTTATTATTACTATTTATCCATTTGCTAATAACAATGTATTTAAATGTGCCAAAAAATAAAGTATATCTGTTTATCTGTTAAATGACTTGGTGTGTATAGGAAAATAACCTTAGGCTTAATATATGAATTGGGTAAAAGCTTACCGAGGTTCACAAGTAGGTAGGCCTACTCGTGGTGGTGTTGCAGCCGTTGATAGAGCACATAGAGATGAAGTAACACAAGATTTGACGTTTCGGCTGTTGCATTTATCACTGTAGAGTCTTCATTACCTACTCTACAGTGATAAAGGCAACAGCCAAAACGTCATAATCTTGTGTTACTTCATCTCTATGTGCTATCAACGGCTGAAACACCACCATGAGTAGGCCTATCTACTTGTGAACCTCGGTAAGCTGCTGTTCTCTCTTTCTCTTTCACCCAATTCATATGTTTATCTGTTAATTTGTTCATATTTGTGTTGTGATATTAGGTTCATCCAAACGCGTCAATCACCACGAAGATCTATTGGCGTCGGCGAATGATATATGAGATGAAAGGTTATTTTATTATGTGTTTTGGATAGTGGTAACATAGCCTGTTGTCAAGGAACCATCCCAGTATTGACTTTAACGACAGAGGGGAACCACGATGCACCTCTGTCAGGATGATGGGAACAGAACCCCGGTCTCCTGAATGACGGTCTAGCGTGCTATCCTCTGATCCACCCGTCTATCAGGACGGTATCATATTTTCTGAATATCATGCAATTAGAATCTAGCCAATCTGTCAAAACTCATCTTACAATATCTATACAGTTTGGGTCCCCATACCAAGCCAAGTGTGATGTGGGCCACATGGATACTGTGCTTCTAGTTGGGCAAGTGTGATCATAATACAATCATGGTTGCCATGACAACGCCATTGATGAGTTGGCGTTGTCATGGCAACAGCAGGAATCACACATTAACATTTGCATTTCTTTTTGCATCAGGTTATTTACTCCGATATTTTTTATTATATATTTAATAAAAAATATCAATAAAATGATGAAATTTTATTTCCAATAAAAGAAAATTGAGCTTTCCATTTGATTTGCAGTCTTCTAATAACAAAACCTGGACAACCCTACTCTATTTGTCAGCAATCTCAACTTTGACAGTTGAAATTGTTAAAATATGTCTTTCTAACAATATAATGGTGGCTGTGAAAAAAATATAAATATATTTCATATTACGTATGTGATATTTATTGTTCCTTTATACCTATGACTACCAATAACGTGGTCATAGATTCTACAAGGTGATTACATGATGATAATTGCTATGACAATACATGACAACTCCTGTGCCTAATATTGATGACAGCTCTCGTGAATCCTGCCGGAACTCTGATGCGGTCTTACAGGGCCACCTCATCATTCTGTTGCCGTTTCGTTTCATAAATAATACAAATCTGCTACTGAAGCTAATATGCAATGGAAGTGCGATTAATGTCATTGGTAACCAGGGGTGATAACAAGTTGATCCGCTAATTATCTCTCATTGAAAATAATTATTGTTCGTAAAACTGGATCACAAACCGAAGATTCACTCCATTATTCATATCCTGTATATTTATATGTATTTGTAGACAGTATATCTTTAGTTTATGACTAGGCCCAAATCTACAGAAATAACGAAATAGGTAGACAAATAGCATTGGTCAAGGGGGTGATGAGTTGTTGCGCTAAGCATTGCAATATCAACATTTCCACTATCGCAGGTCTTGTAACTTCTTGATACTTTTCACAATTACTTTACTCTTCTTACAACTCACTTCTCGCATTCATTGCCCATCTACTGTTGCTAACTTCTCTCATAACTACCTCTTGCCAGCTTCACCTTGATGGCGGAATCCTCTCATCTCAACCATCTCATCTTCCCTTTGCTGTTGTTTCTTGAAGCGCTGTTTCCATTCACTCTTCGCCTCCTTGTTGAAGAAGACGAAGAACAGCGACAGCAGAAAGATGTGCGTGGTGGCCGTCGAGAGGAACAGGTACTCGTACAGTACGTCACCCTCGAGCACGCCCTCTTCAGCCAGCCAATGAAACGTCCACATCAGTCCGAACAGTACAAACACACAGAAGCTAGTCATCAAACGACGCGTGAAAATAGTTTTCTTTTTCAAACCATGTCTCTGCAGGTCTTTGGTTTTTCCCCAGCCGCACCATGAGTAAATCCTCGCGGTTATCAGGATGTACAGCACTGCATTGACCACGAGAACAACTGCTGCCGGTCCTTGTATTGTTATCCTGAATGGTAGTCCTTCAGGATAACAAAACCCTCGCTTATCGGGTTTATAAAAGTCTCGGTTCCAAGCAACAAGTATAATGACAGGTAATAACGGAAAGCCCCAGGCAAAAGCGGAGATTTTCACGAGAAGATTTGGATGGTCACTGGAGCCCAGGATGGTCAAGAGACGTTTGACTTGTAATGAAGATAAGACAAACATCCACAAGAACATCGTGAGGTAGAAGTAATGACGCGCTATGCCCAGACACATGCATGCAGTGAGACTGAAGTTGCACTGGAATGGATCTGTTCTAGTGTTTTCATCAGCAAAGTTAACGAAGAAACTTAGAGCAAGGTTTATCGTCAATGAAGAAGTCATGTGAAGCAATATCTTGTTTCCTTTCTCTTGTCTCCATTTCTTTATGAATATAGCTGTTGAAACGATACTCAGAAGTCCTATCAAGGCAAGTATTGACTCAATAATCAAAGATATCAGGTACCATACACTACTTTTGATGAAGTCACTTGTGCTCAGAAGTGGTTCGTATTCATAAGAAATGAAGTATAGTCCACCGAGATGGTTGGTTATATTTTCTATTGGGCATCTATAAATATTAGCGTAAGTGTTTCTAGAACTCGTCTTGATACAATTATCACTGGAAAAATATTTCTCTTTCACATTCCCATGAAGTATTTTGCCTTTGTACAGATATATGTCGAAATACAGATCTTTCTTGTTCATCTTGTCGCTGTTATCGTAACTTGGCGTTACGATGAATTGCAAGAAAATATCGTCACTTGTTATTCTATAACGTTCACCTGTTGGTAATGGAATTGACTTATAATTTCCAGCTGGAAACACATGAAATATTAATTTCGTTGTTTTAATCGAGTTTGAGATTTTAGCAGTTATTCTTGATTCTTGATGTAGATCGAATTTATCCTCATCTCGAATCAAGTCACATGATAAGGTAAAAATGCCATCAAATCTCAATTCTGGATATACAGTCACAGTAAATCCTACGAACGCATCGGAATCCGAAGTACTAGCTCCGGTAGCTGCTGAAAAAACACTGTAATGTTTGTATATTTCTCCATATACGAACTCTGTTCTGGCCATGACGATTCCCAAGTCTAGTAACATCGTAAATAACACCTTCCGATCCATTCCGACGGCGCCATCCCACAGAAGAACCTCTATTCTGCTCAAGATGTCGTGTAGCGCAGCGGAGCTGAGTGTGCGTGTTTTATGTTTCTCCTCAAGAATCCAATCTACTCTTTGTTTCAGTTGTTGAGCGAACACGGGTTGAAGGCAGCGCTCTTCTGCACTGTCCCAATACGTCACCTCATCCCAGACTGCATTACCGGCCGAGGCGTTGTAGACGCACTTTCTCTTAGCGTACAACGCGTGCAAATCGTTGATATTGTTGATGTCCTGGTCGTCTGTTGAAAGTCAAGACCGAGATTCAATTGCGTGTCGCGGGAAATTATTTGACATA
This sequence comes from Brachyptera putata, assembly GCA_907164805.1. NCBI lineage: Eukaryota > Metazoa > Arthropoda > Insecta > Plecoptera > Taeniopterygidae > Brachyptera > Brachyptera putata. The sequence goes on along the minus strand of OU015469.1, from coordinate 26,888,433 downwards.
ACAGATTGGCTATTTGTGAAACTGAAGTGGGCGATGGTGTTGGTACTCGTGTAGGCCTAACACATGGGGGGTGAATCTAGTAATAGAATACTACATTATTCGAAGAGATAATACAAAATTTCCGTCTTTTCGGAAACCTAGATGAACATTCGTCAACTGAGAAAAAAACTGAGAATCTGGAAAGTGTGAGCTGAGAATGATTGGTGCTCATGTAGGAATGAGTTGGGCGAGCTAGCCCAAGATCTCCCCCCCCCCCCTCCTCTACGCTCCCCTCCTCCAAGTCGGGGTTCGCCTAGTGCTCATCAAGTGTTTGAAGTCGAGTGACGTCATGGAAATACTGCTCTCTCATTGGTCAACTTCTCAGCTTGCCAATGTCGATGTTGCCATAGTTCACACCCTGACATTGCAATATGCCTTGTGTGAACAAGTCAGTACAGTGAAGCCTCGATCCACCATTTTTCAAAGGACCAGGAAAATAAAACCATACTTCCACGAAAGCGATCCATCCAGGAATATTTAGCATCGATTATATGGGAGTGGGGTGAGAAAAAATTAATGATACAAGCAGGCCGCCCCGGTGGCTAAGTCAATTATCGCTAGCGGTAGTAACTGAAGTCACCGTTGGGCAAGGCATGGATTTTTGTAAACGTCCTTTCACCTATCATCACTTCATCGTTTCATTATCATCCGCTCATTCGTACCCCCGTATAACCTAGCTGTTGGTGGGGTCGTTAAGCAACATGAAACATAAAAAAAAAAAAAAAAGATACAAGCAGGAAAACGATGGATCTAGGAACGATGCATAGAGGTTTCACTGTATTTGACTCGAGATTTCCTGTGATTTCTAGCCCGATTGTTATTTTCTTTCATTTCGATACATATTGTTACAAGTATGTAGGCCTACTCACATACTCTTCTTTCCCGCCACTGAAACGTGTCGTTGGTGTACGGATCGGTGGTCTGGTCGTCGAGACACCTGTCCGCTCTCTGCACGCGCGTCAGCTGGTAACCGTTGACAACCTCGCCCACGTGGTTGCTAGGACACAAGGCGGGACTGGTGGTCATCACGTGGTAGGCCAGCTCGGATCTGACGGCAGCGGTTGTGGAAGCAATCAAGTGGACTGCGGTGACGTTCACGTTGAGCAGGATCCCGAGCTCCTCCTCCAAGCCTGGACATTAACGTATTTCATTGACTTAGAGCCGATTGTACCAACTCATGATTAAATATTAATTAGTTAATCATTACTTAAGGTACAAAAATAGCATATGTATCCAAGGGTAATAACAAGTTAATTTGCTAATTTTTGTTCAAGTCACCAATCATCACTTGGTACAACAAATTTCACACATTGATATTATTTTCTTGCCTCTCCGGTGGCTAAGTCAACTATCGCTAGCGGTAGGAACTGAAGTCACCGTTGGGCGTGGGTTCGAGTCCCGCATAAGGCATAGGTTTTTGTAAACGTCCTTTCACCTATCATCACTTCATCGTTTCATTATCATCCGCTCATTCTTACCTCCGTATAACCTAGCTGTTGGTGGGGTCGTTAAGCAACATTCCCCCCCCCCAAAAAAAAATCTTGAAAGATGGGAATATTGTTCCAAGCGTTGGTGTGGATAGTGACGTAGTCTATAGCATTGTTGTTTAGTTCATCCTACCTTCTGGTAGAGGCGTGTATTCAGGCCCTGTCATCACCACTTTATAGATGACGAGAGACGTGTGTGCCGATTCAAGGAAATATCTTGGAATATTCTTCACGGAGACCTCATCGCTATCTGGTGGTGAGAGTTGGCAAACAGCGCACTTGAAGGTGGTAGTATTCGCGTCCGCCATCCACCAGGTGGTGCTGGTGAGGTTGACGGCACCTTCCTTGGGACCGCCACCTCGCGGCTTGTCACCACGCATGCGCGACAAAACTGCTGGGTAGAGCTGTGAGACCTGTGGGAAATGAAGACGGGGTCTTGAGTATCTTTTTTTTTTTTTTTTCAATGTTGCTTAACGACCCCACCAACAGCTAGGTTATACGGGGTTACGAATGAGCAGGTGATAATGAAACGATGAAGAGATGATAGATGAAAGGACGTTTACAGAAACCCATGCCTTATGCGGGACTCGAACCCACGCCCAACGGTGACTTCAGTTACTACCGCTAGCGATAATTGACTGAGCCACCGGGGCGGCGTCTTGAGTATCAAAGTGTCACTAGCCGATGGGGCTGCTGACATTTTGTCTCGTATTCCCGCTGCTGGTATTCTGTGGCGCTCTCAAGCGGTGGTAGATCCAAACACTATTGACACATAGTTTCGTATTATACACTAGCTCACAGCCCTCGCTATCATATCGCTGTCGCATTGTTGAATATGGAAGTGCGATATGGGATCCTTATAAGTTACGGGAGATAGCTGCAATTGAGAAAGTTCATTACTCTGTCATCAACCGTACAATCAGAGAGTGGAACAAACTGAAGGAAACAGTATTTGAAGAGGAGAGAGTATCAAATAAATTGTTCAGAAAGAGAATCCAGGAAGAAGAGTTATTGAAACAGTGCTGTTATATAATAGTGTTACTTCAAGTCTACATGTTATATTTATAATATCTTGGCCGCCCCGGTGGCTCAGTCAATTATCGCTAGCGGTAGTAACTGAAGACACCGTTGGGCGTGGGTTCAAATGCCGCATAAGGCATGGTTTTCTGTAAACGTCCTTTCATCTATCATCTCTTCATCGTTTCATTATCATCTGCTCATTCGTACCCCCGTATAACCTAGCTGTTGGTGGGGTCGTTAAGCAACAACATTTATAATATCTTGAGTGTTTTCGTTTGCGTAGACTTGTTTCTTATATGAGTGTATCTAGTTAGGTGCATTACCACCGCATCATACTGTATGCATTTGTGATGAATATTGAATAAGAATAAATCACTGCGTGACACTCACCAGCTTGGATCCCCCACCCTCCCAGTGTATCGCGTCACCACTTGCCGCCACTCCGAACGGCACGACCCCTCCCTCGCACAGCCCCCTCTGAGCCTCAGTCAGCCCGACGATCCCCTCCTGTAGCAGCCCGTATCCTGGATACCGTCTCGAACACTCCTCACGTAGCTCTAGCCACGTGGCTGCCTGCCCGCCCAGCAAGGTCACGACCTTCAGAGGCGCTCCGACGAGGTATGACGAGTATGAGTAGAAGTATTCAATGTCAACATCATCACATAGAGAGCGGTCTACTTCACCCCGTAGCTCCAGACAAGAAGTGCTTGCCACGAGGGCGAGGAGTGTCACGTATATCGGAGTGGCAGGAGACATCACCTGGAAGACAGACACCGTGTCACTAGTCAGTCTCACTGCTGTATAACGAGGAAAACGCCATATATGCGTTGGTAGACGAGCGAATAGTAATGGGTACAAATGGGTAAAAACTGCTTCGAGTGGTACCGATTTAGCACATTTTATGTTTTTTCTTCAAAATGGCTGACACGATCAAGCTGAAGATTTCTAGAAATGTGTAGGATTCTGGAGTAGCGAGGATTCAATTTGTCATACTGAAAAAAATTGGTGTTCGTTTTTATGTTCTTTTTTTTTTTTATGTTTTTTTGTCGGTTCTCCACAGATCAAACAGCTACAGCTATCAACTTCAAACTTTTTTCAATATGGTTCCTCATCTAACTTAGATCTGTATAGTTTTGTGGCATTATCGGGGGGTAACTTTTTTTTGTATGAATTTTAGAAATTTCAAAAATACCCATTAGAATAACATGGCGGAAAAAGAAAAATATTTTCAAAAAAAATGAAATTTGGCGTCAAGTTGAATTACATTTTGATACACATTTCTAAAATAATTCAGCTTGATCGGGTCAGCCATTTTGAAAAATAAAACATAAAATGTGCTAAATTGGTACCACTCGAAGCAGTTTTCACCCATACTATTACTATCCGCTCGTCCAACAACGCATATATGGCGTTTTCCTAGTAGATGCAAGTCAAGTTGTGACTGTCTTACCGGCGGTTCTGGTAGACGAGCGGGTGTTCCTAGCAGGCGGGTGTCTCACAATGACTGATAGGATCCTGGACGAGTTCCTTGTATTAATAGCAAGCAGTTCCGACAAACTTGTGGTCAAGAGACTGCTGGGAAAACGCTATAGTACCACGCTGTTGAGACTGCTGGGAAAACGCTATAGTACCACGCTGTTGAGCCTGCTATATTATCTAGTACTAGGAAAACGCCTTATATGCGTTGTGAGATGAGCTTAGAAGTATGGAAATGTAGAATTAGGAACATTTGGACAGTGTTCAAGAATGTGTTAAAAAGTGTTCAAGAATCGCGACCTCCCCCGGGACTGGAACCCGGATCTCCAGATTGCCGGTCTGACGCGCTACCCATTACGCCAGAGAGGATATATATATATATATATATATATATATATATATATATATATATAATTGAACTTCTTGGATACGATCCAATATCGAGATATTTGGGATGTTATAGTCATGTCATAAAAGCCGGGCGAGGCGTATCTTCTAAGACAACTAATATAGCATCCTAAAAATATACATTTAATTATATTCGAATATTGAAATTATTTTGAAGAAAATAATAAATGAGAATAGTGTGAAGACAGGAACCGGGACTTGTCTCCAGGAAACAACAGCCACAGGACTTGTCAGGATGGATGTGGTGCCCCATATCCTCTGGCTTGATGTCGTGTGCAATCAGAATCGTAACAATATTATGTTCTTAGGAAGAAATCATTATATATATGTATATATATATATATGTATATATATATATATATATATATATATATATATATATATATATATATATATATATATATATTTATTATTTTAACAACTTTCTGGATTATTTCATAGACCTTCCTCTCTGGCGTCATGGGTAGCGCGTCAGACCGGCATTCTGGAGATCCGGGTTCAAGTCCCGGGGGAGGTCGTGATTTTTTAATAGTTTAAATCGTAACATATATATATATATATATATATATATATATATATATATATATATATATATATATATATATGTTGTTTCCAGGGGTGTATTCGTAAAAATTTGATAAAGTATAAAATATAAATAGAATTGTAATTGTGTAAATATTAGAGAGTTATAATAAACATCTCATGCAAATAACACTACCTCATGTACGGGTGGCGTTTCTGTATTTTATTTATTCATTTTTTTTTTAAACATGTTAATAATTCTGTTTTTTCATTAAAATTTCATTTGTA
>OU015469.1:26866847-26882693 GCA_907164805.1 Brachyptera putata | reverse complement strand
ATTGATTTCATTAGAGTGAACACAATGTGTTACAGAATTGGGTTCCTGACCGTAGCTTCATATGCCTTAACATGTAGTTTTGACCAAGTTTAGGAACATTTTGTACAGAATCCTGATCTCTCTCTCTCTCTCTGTCTCTACATATATATATAGGCCTATATATATATATATATATATATATATATATATATATATATATATATATATATATATATATATATATATATATATGTGATGTCTGAAGTTTTGAGGGCCGGTGGTTGATGGTAGGTCTATCTTTGCTGAAATTTGCCCTTCTTTGATGAGTGTTGTTGGTTCTGAAAAGAAGCCTTCTACGTTTCGTTCCCACTCGACGATTCGGCGAAAAACTGTTCGCCATCTTCTGGAGTCGTTTTGTCTCGTGGAAGTCCTTAAAAGTGTCGAGTAGAAGGGTTCTTTTCAGAACCAAAAACACTCATCAAAGAAGGGCAAATTTCAGCAAAGATAGACTTACCATATATATATATATATATATATATACAGTGTAAAATAGATATTCGTTGATTAGAAAACCTCTACGTTCGGTCGTACAATAGATGTTTTAAGTATCCTACTAGGTCATAGGTCAAAGGATAAAGGTCACGGAAGGTTAATATCGGAGGAGGTGTTTAATAATCTTCTCTAATTCTCGTATAGAGCAGCTGAAACGCCAGCCGATTGGTCTAATTAAAACCTTGTCCGGTGTAAGTTGGCGTCGAGTCTAGTCCCTGTCATAACAATACCAATTAATTGCTGACTTTTTCTTTCTGTTATTTTATCAAGATGGTATTACTGCCATGTTCGTTTAATTGTTGAAGACTTCACGAATCTGGAACAAGTTTTAAACGAATAATGACAGTATTTATCAACCTAATTCTAGAGAAAACTAAATCTCAATTTCAGAAATTATAACAAATTTATTTGTCCTCCAGGTCTCGGCCTTTTTTCTGAGTCGTGACGTAGACATTACTAGATTCTGTTTATGTTTCTATACAGAATCGTAATGCATACGTCATGCCTTGTGGCTTTGGGGAGACAAAAATATTGAAATCAAATTCTGAAATTGCGATGACAATTTGTAGTTTTCTCCAAAGTTATAAAAACAAATAACGTCATCATTCATCAAAATCCAATTTCAGGATTGTGATGTCCTTTAACGATATCGAATTTACTGGTGTCCAGGAAATATGAAGGCTTGAACCACCCGCGCGTTAGTGCTGTCAGATGAGGGGACGGTCGCTCGGAACCTTCTCTCGTGTTCTGAATGATACTATAGCATTCAGTTTACAATTACAAGACGTTCAGAGAATGAGAATTATTCAACTCTTTTTGTCTACATCAACATCGAAAACTTGACGCAAAGTCATTGTTACCCTTGAAAGGCAAACGAATCAAGCATGAAAATATTCGAATTTAAGAATTGAAAGTAATTGAATTGAAGGATTAAGAATAGGATCGAAGTGAATTGAAGAGCATTTTGAAGAATGATTTCTTTTTGAAATTGCGAGAACGAACACAAGAAATTACGGACACAATTTTAAACACAATTTCATCAAAATTTGACCATTAAAAAACAATGAGATATCAGAAAATATTGAACTTGAATGATGCTCAAGTTGTATATTGTTTGTTTATTTATAGTAACTATGGTAACCGAGCTTATAAACACAAACTTCATGGTTCACTGCCTTCTAGATATTTGTTGCTCTTCCAAAGGTGAGAAACAGCCTTCTATTATACTAAAGCCAACTTACAAGCTTGTGACTATACAATAAACCACAACCAAAGCTCTCGAAGGGAACTCGTTTGCGATACGATACACTGGAAACCTAAGCTCTTTGCTCACACCTCTACTCTGTAGAATATGAGGCGGGTTAATCATATTCAACTATTCATTAATAGAACGATTTTCTAAGCACTTTGACCAAGTATTTAATATATAGGAATAACTTGGAAGTTGACTTAAGCCCATCAGGAAAACTCAGCACATGCGTTGTGGATGAGCGAGATATTTATATGGATATACTCGAAAGCTTTTTACACACATTGGTTTTGAAACTATCAAATCCAGTCTAGACCTTCATTATACAGTACACTAATTAATAAACAACAAAAAGAATGTATAAAACTCTTTATTTCTCATTTTCACAATATTATAATACATCGAATTGAATCAATGAGATCAATTAAATATGACGAACCACCAATCAAGAAATACTTAGATTTTCTCTTCTATATATATTATATTGTATAGTGAAACTGCTTCACACCATTCAGAGAAGTATCTTATAGAATACTGTCCATCCAAACATCCACAATATGTCACGTGTTATTTGTATGTAAGGTACGCTGTGAGGTGGAAATATCGAGTGTTACTGTTACATGCAACTGATCTTTACACCTGCGTTATTATTACATTCGACTCATTAACATTTTCTACGATTATTGTCCGCATCTTGTGACGTATTCGTTGATTTTGTATCTCACTGTTCAAGTTTCATGATCGTTTCTATCTGTGACATCACCCTAGCGGGAACTGTTTGCCCTATGGAGACTGGGGACGCCTCAAGTTAGAACATCTTCATCTTGTACCGGATTGCGATGACGTCAGAAATGTCTATTTTATTGCCTTTAATTTAAACAGTTTCGGAGTTTTATTAGTTCGAATTTGTCCCTAGCAGAAAGCTTGATTACAACCCGGTAGTGGATTAATGAAATATCGCACACATAAAATATAAAACTGTAATTTCCATTCGCTATAAAACTGGTGACGTCACGTATAGCAGATCCCTCGCGTCGTTAATACGTCGTTAATTCCATACGTTTTACGAGCTGAACAAAATGGCGGCTGAGTGATTAACAACATGGACGATACTGTGTATGTTATTTATCTTCTGTTGACAAGGAAATGTTGCATTTCAGTATTGAGCAGAGATAATGCCATTATACGTGATTGCCAGAGAAACAATAATAATAATGGAATATAGATTAATTGAGAGAGAAAACACAAAATAAAGAATGATGATGAATTAATTAGAGGGAAACGCAGAATATGCGTTGTGTGATGCGCGAGATATCTATAGAGTAAAATCTAAAACTCGACACACCTTGATCATATATAATATATTTCATTCGATACCAATGAATCTAGGTAGCCATGAATTAACACTGCAATATTTCTCTGCTATTATTTCTATCTATTCGATGAATAAAGAACATGTATTGCATTATTTTCTACGAAACGGCTGGTCCGTCGAATCGATATTTTGGGAGTCGATTCTTTTTTTCATTCTTTCGATATAAAGCCGAACAACCGGAAGCAGATTAATCGCAATCGCAGTGTAACTTCCGATAAAATCGTAATTTCGGCCGCCAAAAGTTGGAGTTGAGTCAATAATCACGACACCGGATCGGTACCGAAACGGTGTCGTGAACCGCCATGTTTTTACGTGAATACCGGCTTGTGATTGGACAGTTCGGACGACAAGAAAACATCGGAACTGGAAACCCTGCTTTACCCGTGTAAGCTAACCGCGCGTCACTCACAGAAGTCAACTGTATCTAAAAACAGACAAGATCTAATAATTATAAATAAACACTACAATATTTTCATCTCGCGCTTCACAGTTTCCGTTTTCTGTTTTCTAACTGTCAGTTTGTTTTATTACATGTCTAGTTAATTATCTCGTGTTCGCCGACATTTAACTGAGAACTAACGGACCGCTGGTATCCAGGGCAAGGGGAGCGGGGGAATGAACGTCACAAACAAGTTTGTGCGAGAGGAAATAGTTCAGGGTTCAGAAAAGCGTGAAACAGATGGTCTTTACATGTTCAATGCCGTGGTCAGAGCCCACAGGACCCCTATTCCTGAGATAAATGAGATGTGAGAAAAATCAGTGAGAAAACTATCTCATATAATAATGACATATTTCATCTCATATTTTATGTGAGATACTCGTTTTCTCACTCATTTTTATTTTTCTCACATCTCATTTATCTCAAGAAACTATCTCATATAATAATGACGTATTTCATCTCATATTTTATGTGAGATACTTGATTTCTCACTCATTTTTATTTTTCTCACATCTCATTTATCTCAGGAATAGGGGTCCTTGAGTCGCTTTAGCGGAAAGTTCAGTTGAGGCACCGTTGGGCGTGGGTTCAAGTCCCGCATAAGGTATGGGTTTTTGTGAATGTCCTTTCATTTATCATCACTTCATGGCGAGGGTTTAACAACTCCTGAAACCGGTGTATACTTGCCGTGAAATCCCATTGAAATCTCTTGAAATCCCTGAAATCTCTGAAATCAGGTGTACACCAAATTTGTGAGTTGTAAACCCCTCGCTTCATGGTTTCATAATCACCCGCTCATTCGTATCCCCGTATAACCTATAGCTGTTGGTGGGGTCGTTAACAGTCCACGGGAGTCGATTTAGCGGAATATCAGGTTTTTGGGGATAACTTTTGAACGATATTAGATTTGGAAATTCTGAAAACAAGGAAACACAGATATTTTCAATACCTTCAAGATGGTTTGAGTATAATAACTATATTCATATATAATCGTATACGCCTGACGATGCATAGTTATAGTTCACCATCGGGAAAATCACCGTGCTCACATATATATATATATATATATATATATATATATATATATATATATATATATATATATATATATATATATATATATATATATATATATATATATATATATATATATATATATATATATATATATATATATATATATATTTACTCATATATGTACACACCTAAGCAGTAGATTTCTCCCTACCAGTATTGGCTACAAGCAGACACGTCGTTGGCATCCAGTCTGTCCTGCACTCATCCTGTCAGGAGATCTAAGTCCTGTTGTATGTCCCTGGACGTTATCACATGTCAACAGGACCACTCTTCCTCAGGGACTCGACTTCCCTCGCCGATATCAGGAACATGGAACAGAAATGAAATATGTCAGACAATCGCTTAATTCCCACTGTTCTTGAATCTGATCCTAGCAACAATGGATTTAGAAGATGAGAATAGCGAAGATATCTATCCCACTTTTTAGATGAGCGTTAGCGAAGATTTGCATCCCACTCTTATGGTGCTTTGTTTGTTTGTTTGTGGGCACTACACAGGTCGCAGGGTTTGACTGATCGACATGAAACTTTTGTTGTATACGCAAACTTATCCAACGTGAAAATGTATGGTTTTTGGGTTAGATCGGTCTAACCATTTTCGAGAAACATCATCACAAAGATTCTAAAAGTCCTATGAGATTGGGCTGAGCGAAAGAATTTGAAAAATAAAATCTCTTCAGTATAATTCAAATTTTCCTCAAATGTAAGTGCTCACGGAAATGATACACATTAATAAAAATTGTATGCAATTCGGACCAGCCGTTTCGAAGAAAATAATCTAATAAGGTTTTTTAATCATCGAATAAATAGAAATAATAGCAGAAAAATGTTGCAGTGATAGATTCACGGCTCCCTAGATTCGTTGGTAACCGAATTAAATATATTTTATATGATCAAGGTGTGTAGACGATTATACTTTATATAGACATCTCGCTCTTCTTACAACGTTTGCCCAGTAGCTGTATTCAATTGAACTGTGAGATTTGTGTTCGTCATTTTAGTAGACGACTGTTTTCTTTCGTGACAACACGTTTAGCAGCAGTTGTACATGCGATACAGATATGAAAGTGGCGGTGGAAATTGTGCCTGCCAGTGCAGACGTATAGAAGTGGCGGTGGAAATTGTGCGAATCGCGGGTCGAAATCTCTGCGAAAGACAAAACCATCGCGCGTGGATGGCTGGCGTATTTCCCAAAAGACGTCAGAGAAAATCATCTGATAAAACAGACAGGCAGAGAGAGAGAGAGAGGGAGAGAGAGAGAGAGAGAGAGGGAGAGACGTGAAATCAGCGTGGATAAAGTTCGTGATAGAAATGTAATCCGGCAGAATATAAATGACAACTTATTGCTTTATATTTCCTTTTTTCTCTCTCTCTTTTCATCTCTCCCATTTCCTCTCTGTCTATCTCAGTTCAAGATGGTATCTATCTCTAGATTGGTTTTTACATATCTGTACTTGGACCCACGAGATTTTTTTTGTGTCGTCTTCCTGTTATAAAATTAAGGTAGCTGGAAAAAAAATCAACAAAAACGAAGAAATCTATTTCTGGATATTTTAACGTATATTCTTCTTTCTCCTAGAATATATTTAGGCCTATAAATACATACATATATATATTATATAGGCCTAAATATATTACCGAAAAAATCTACTTACGACATTCAATACCCGCTCAAAATGAGATAACAATTCTTTCCTTCAACCAATCTTTCTCGATGTTGTTTGTTCGACACTTGGACCAAACACATTGACCCACATCCAATAACCCGACAACACGGTAAACATCGAACCCTAGCCCTCCGAGCACACGGTCCGACACCCCCGGCCGCCGGCACTAATGACCGGGGCGGACGGTCGATCGAGACCACCAGAAATACTCTATTTTTAACTCCATATTTTCGCCCGACTAAGTGCAGGAGTAAGGCGCGGGGGGAGGGGGAGGGGGAGGGGGAGGGGGGGGAGTGCATCGGTAGATAAATGTGTAAAGTGTACGTGAATAGTCTCAGCGAATGTGTACGCGTCCAGGTGGGGGGGGTCATGAGTTAGTGTATGGAACATATTGATCTACAGGTTGCCCAGATTGCACAGAGTTGTGTGGAACAACACGCCGAGTATAATGACCTTATCCGTATACTCACCTCTCACGTGCTCACTCACTCACACACACACACACATATATATATATATATATATATATATATGTATGTATATATATGTATGTATATATATATACATATACAGTACAACCTTGATAGTACGACGTTCAGGGGCGACAGTTAAATCGTCGTATTATCGCGATCGTCGTTATAAATGAAATGTATCCCTTTTTTTTTAATTATAGGAAGATGAAGGATTTAGGAAAATTAATTACAATAAGATACTGTATTGTCGTCAACAATTGACATTTATGGTGTAGTCAGTACAGTTATAAATATAACAATAATGATTATTATGTATTATTATTATTATTATTATTATTATTATTATAACATAGGTGGAGGTTCCGTACTCTTTCTTTGCCCTATACGTTAATACAGGTGGAGGAGCCGCACAATCTTTGTCCTATACGTTAACATAGGTGGAGGAGCCGCACATTCTTTGTCCTTTACGTTGATACAGGTGGAGGAGCCTCACACCTTCTTTGCCCTATACCTTAACATAGGTGGAGGTGCCGTACACCTTCTTAGCCCTATACCTTAACACAGGTGTCAGTGTACAACATCTGTTGGTGTCACTACGTCGCGATCCAGGTCTTGTCACCATGCAGGGTGTGCATGACAGTGACGTCAGATGCTAGCACGTCGTTGTCTTGACTGTGTGTTGTCTGCCGCAGGAGTCGTCATCAACACGTCACGGCCACTAGGATGGCGATCAGCTAGCGACGACAGAGCGGACAAGTGCTACGAGAGAGCGCTCACCTAGCGAACAGAGCGCTCGAGGAGGCAAGATGAGGAGATTCATCACGGCGGGCTTGATACTGATGCTCACGTTAAATGGTGAGAGACAATTACAATTATTACAATTATTATTACGACAGAAAGAAAATGATGTTATAACTTAATTTGATAATTCTTATGGTAGACAAAAGAAGCAATTCCCAATTCCGAAATTATTCAATAGAAATCCGACTGAATTAAGAAAAGTATCCAAAGTTTTGCAAGTGAAAATTGACCTGAAGCAATGGATTTCTAGGTCTGCTGCTCTCCCACTGAGCTACCGACATATTACTATTACACTTTTATACTTTTACTCGAGATATTATTCCGGCAAACTGAAGGTCCCGGCGTCGAGTTCCGAGTCGAGTCGAGTATATATATATATATATATATATATATATATATATATATATATATATATATATACATATATATATATATATATATATATATATATATATATATATATATATATATATATATATATATATATATATATGCTCTAGACGAGTATGTTTGTATTGTGCCCGCTAACCTGGCAGGTAATTGACGTTTGACCGCGTGATGCGCCGACAGTTGGTAGCAGCTTGAAACGGACTCAGCTTGCTCTCTGTTCAATTCCCTTCCGGCGCTTCAAACCAAACTACAAACACACGTCATCATTAATGCAGCGCTTTGTTTACTCCGAACGATCCTACCCTGAGCCTCGATCGGGCTGCTAGATAGCTCGGGTCATGTTTTGCATGATAATGAAGAGAATCAAGTGGTATTGAGATGAAAAGGAAGCATTATTATAATCATATTTAGATGAGCGATGATTTCCATTCTACTCTCATGAAGCTTTGTCTGTGTGTTTTTGTTTGTTAGTTTGTAAGCACTGCACAGGTCGCAGAGTTTGACCGATCGACAAGAAACTTTTAAGTTGTAGGCTAATGCAGGGATGGTTCCCACAATATGGGCTATGCCTGCTTCCTTTCCATTATCCAAAACCTTCATCTCATCATCTCATCATCTCATTAATCATCCATCCGACGCCAATAGATCTGCACTATCATTACAGTGCGTCGCTTAACCCCAAGTCAAGTCCAAGTCAATTATCGCTAGAGGTAGTAACTGAAGTCACCGTTGGGCGTGGGTTCGAGTTTTGTGAATATCCTTTCACCTGTCACCACTTCATCGTCTGATTATCACCCGCTCATTCGTACCCCCGCATAACCTAGCTGTTGGTGGGGTCGTTAAGCAGCATTATAAACATACAATATCGGTCGCCCAACAACTAAACATGAATCCGCTGTTGAAGGAAGCAGTCGTGTTCTCATTGCAATGCCAGTAACCAGGTCTACCATCGAATAACCGAGGCTATGAAAATATAGCGGTGATATTTATGTTTGTTATGTTGGTAGAGGACCTTCTTCTTTCGTGGATATGAGGATAACATCAAACCCACAATACTGTTACGACTTTCAAAACGTGATGATATCGTTTCACATAAAATTATATCGCTGTCTTACACACTTTCTCTCTCTCTCTCTCTCTCTCTCTCTCTCTCTCCCCATCTCTCTCTCACCCTCCCATCTCTCCCTCCCCCCTCTCTCTCTCTCCCCCCCCTCTCTCTCTCTCTCTCTCTCCCCCTCTATCCCTCTCTCACTCTCTCTCACTCTCTCTCTCTCTCTCTCTCTCTCTCTCCCTCCCATCTCTCCCTCCCTCTCTCTCTCTCTCTCCCCCCCCCCTCTCTCTCTCTCTCTCTCTCTCTTTCTCCCTCTCTCTCTCTCCCCTCTCTCTCTCTCTCCCCATCTCTCTCTCTCCCCCCCCTCTCTCTCTCTCTCTCTCTCTCTTTCACCCTCTCTCTCATTCTCTCTGCCCCCCTCTCTCTCTCTCTCCCTCTCTCTCTCTCTCTTCCTCCCCCCTCTCTCCCTCTCCCCCCAACAGTTTTGTTTATAGTATCCCGTTCTGAAAGCGGGTTGACTCACGCATTGCCGCCATTTTGTGTAGCCAAGGGAGCGATGCGTCAATCAGTGATACCCGGTCGACCGAGCCACCGACACTCTCACTGTCTTCGCAAAGCCGCAAGGAGTTGGAAGCAACCCGCAAATCAGAGGCGCCGTGACGCTAGCTTCAAGACGGCGAATATTGATGCTAAAAGGGAATGTCAAGGAGGGATGACTCTGACGTCAGAGCTTTTTCACAGATGTGAATGATCAGAAAGTTCAGATAGTGAAAGACATCGAATTAATAAATACATGACAAGATGCAGACAATATTTGTACCAAATGAGTCAAATTTTATAATAACAAAGGTGGAAAGATCACTTGTGTAGAAGTAACACTCGATATTTTTGAGATCGATTTTTACCTCATCGCCGAGGGGTTAACATTTCTTTTTGTGCTTTTTGCCTCAATTTTTTCGATTTTCAATGATTCTTTTCATTTTTTGTGATTTTTTTCATTTTTCGTAATTTTTGGGATTTTTTAGATTTTTTTCATTTTTCGTGATTTTTTTCATTTTTCGTTATTTTTGGGATTTTTGTGATTTTTTTATTTCCGTGATTTTTTAGATTTTTCAGGATTCTTTGGGTGATTTTTTTGTATTTCGTTCAAAGTGTACACCTGATTTGTTTCGTCGCTATGCCTTCGCTCATCGCATACCGTTACATACAATCAAATAACATGTAAACAGAATCTGCTTTCTCCATTACGGATCGACAGTATTTTACAAGATACTTCTCTGAATGTTGTGAAGCAGTTCCACTATGATACCTTTAACCGAGAAATCACGACGATCGTTTATATGTCACGTCATCAAGAAGCTATTTTTCATTCGAGTATTCATGGAAATGGTTATTGTCCCAACAAATTAAACATCCATTACCAAGTATAAAGATATTATCCATCATCGTAAAATAGATCACAGTGATATTAGGCTCATGTTATTTCAAGAGTTTCACAACAATTTCATGAAATTAAGGAGAATTTATCGTGATTGTTCTTAGAAGTATAAAGTTCAAGTTTAAATGAGATCAACGAACAAGAACCTAATTAAACACTTTCGACTTCTCGACTCAAACCTTTTAAATAAAACCTTCGCCACGTTTTGCTTATGGAATTCACAAAAATAGAATGTGATATTCATTAAGAAGCATGAAATTATCTTGAACTTGATATACTTTTTATTCTATCACATTGGTTCGCGAACATAGAAACAAATAGTAGAAA
Source organism: Brachyptera putata (assembly GCA_907164805.1). Classification (NCBI taxonomy): domain Eukaryota; kingdom Metazoa; phylum Arthropoda; class Insecta; order Plecoptera; family Taeniopterygidae; genus Brachyptera; species Brachyptera putata. The sequence continues at coordinate 26,871,876 of OU015469.1, read as the reverse complement.
TGAATCTCTCTACTTTTATGAGAACCGTGCCTGCACCAAGTAATAACCTAACGCTGATATCTGCTTCTTCTAAGCAGACGACAGTTTTACTATCGGAAATATCAACTTCAACTTCCACTTCTTTCTGCCCGTCTCTTCATAATATCACGTCTAGCGATAATATTATTCACACTTCGACTTCACGGGATATCAATGGAATACACTCTCTTTAATATAAGTCAATTATTATCCGTTGCTTCGATATTCTGCCATCGAGATATCTCGTCACATTCGATATTCGATAAAATACACATCGAGATGGTGAGATCAATCGCTGTGAATTGCTATTCAAGATCGAGACTGGGGTTTGATACCCGCCATGGTCGACCATCTTGACAGTGGCTAGTGCCCTGTACCGTTATTCAGGAGACCCGGGTTCTGTTCCCGTCATGGTAAGCCATCCTGACATTTGCTATTCGTAGTTTTCCCCTGTCGTTAAAGTCAATACTGGGATGGTTCTTCAACAACAGACTTCCTTTTTTTTTTTAATGTTGCTTAACGACCCCACCAACAGCTAGGTTATACGGGGGTACGAATGAGCGGATGATAATGAAACGATGAAGAGATGATAGATGAAAGGACGTTCACGAAAACCCACACCTTCATGCGGGACTCGAACCCACGCCCAACGGTGACTTCAGTTACTACCGCTAGCTACCGATACTTCTTTTCCCACTCTCCGAAACACATAATAAAATACCATTTCTTATCTTTCTATCGCATCATCCATAATTCACCGACGCCAATAGATCTTAGTCATCGTTACAGCCCGTCGTTCACTAGAACATAAATAAATTACCGCAGAGTAAACCGCTTCGTCATGCGGCTGCGTTTCTTGCGGCCGGCGAACATTTTTCACGGAAACAATTTTCTTGTTTCCTCGGTCAGAATTGCATGAAGTAGTTTTCTGTAAATATGTAATGAGAAATACAATTGGCAGTTTGTTTCCGGCGCACGAACAAGGCAAAAAGTTCGAATCTCTTTATTATGAGTCTGGAAGTTTTGTAGAAATGTTTTCTATTTCTGAAGGTTTATCGCATGTAGCCAAGCTCATGCAAGTCTACTTTATTTCGAGTTCGAGTCTCCGTCAGAATCGGACTCGGACAAAAAACAAGAAGAATGTGAAGAAATCAAAGATTACGGTGAATAAAAAAAATCACGAATAATCATGAGAAATGAAACAAAACACGTAAACTGAAAGAATAAAAAAAATCAAGAAAAAAAATGTCGTAAAAAATAGACAGGTGTAAACTGAAATGTCGAATTGTTAAACCCTCGGTGTGGTCACAGAAAGCGTAGTACTGTTTAAGATTATGTTTATTTATTTTTCAAAGATTTGTACATAATACAAATATAGAAAATATCAAACCTTGAAACTAGAAATGAAAATAAGTAAACAGAAAGAGATAATTGAAAAGGATAGATAATACATGTAAGATGATGGGATGGTTGACTAGTGTGACTTTGAAGTGAGAAACTCATTGAGGTCATAGATTGGGTTCTGAAGTAGAGAAGATTTCAGGTTGTATTTGAAAGATGAAAGTTTGGTAAGGCTGGTTATATGGGCGGGTAGTTTATTATAAATAGTTGTGCAAAGATGCAACGATGAATTGATGATAGGTGAAAGGACGTTCACCAAAGCCCATGCCTCATGCAGGACTCGAACCCACGCCCAACGGTGACTTCAGTTTCTATTCCTAGCGATAGTTGACTAAGCCACCGGGGCGGCTTTCACATTCTGTCCCAATATTTCATAAGATGAGCCCAGATTTCTAAGGACTTGATTTCCTGAGCTGGATGAGATTCTATGACTGTTCGTGGTCCGCAGATCGACGTTAAACAGGAGTTTACCAGGAGTTTAACGGGAGTTTAACGGGAGATTAACGGGAGATTACTGGAAGTAATTGATAAATATTGGCTCCTGTTAAGATGCAGGACTCACGCTTTGCGTCTATCTCCCTCTATCGTGGTCACAATGCCAAGAGAGAGGTGAGTGCAGTCCAATAGCTAATGCAGTCTTCCCTTCTCCTCTACTTCAATGCATCGCTTCTGTCTATACTCAGCGTCTCTCCTCCCTCTGTCTCTATCTCTCTCCCTCTCTCTCTCCCTATATGTTCTACTCGTCTTCTGTCTCACTCTCTCCCCTGAAGGAATTCCGTAATCTCGGTAAGAGACCACTCCAGTGCTAATACTTCAATCCACTTCAAGAGTTTGACACTCTGTCCCTCTCTCTCTCTCTCTCCCTCTCTCTCTCTCTCTCTCTCTCACTCTCTCTCTCTCTCTCTCTCTCCCTCTCTCTCTCTCTCTCTCCTCTCCTCTCTCTCTCCCTCCCTCTCCTCTCTCTCTCTCTCTCTCTCTCTCTCTCCTTCTCTCCTAACGAGGTAAATGCCAGTTAAAGCGGTAAAGCTCGCTAGCGTGTTAACAAGTTGGTCCGTGAGGTTGGTACAACTGCCTGGCCTCGAGGGACTGACAACAACCGCCTGCTTGCTGCCCACTGATTTACATCAGTTAGACCTTTATGCCTTGAGATCTTGACATCTTTGAGATCTCAACATCTTCAAGGAGGAATTCGGGTAAAATTTTCTTTGGTTTCAACATTTTTTTTTTTTTCATTAATAATTGATTTTTATGTCCATTTTGAGTCATTTGTTTCACATATCATTGTTGCAAAATTTGTAAATACCGTAGGCCTATATTTATGACAATTTTTGTTCTTTTTTAGCTTTATCATTATAGTTGTCTATATACCAATTTTGAAGTGTATACAATAAATATTAACAAAAATAGAATTTTCACCCGAGTTCTCCCTTGAGATCTGCACGGCCTTGAGATCTTTACGACTTGATATCAGATATAGTTATTTATTCATCATTAAAACAAGATACAACGTTTTGTATGTCTGCTATGATTTTCGGAGATCCCACTTTTTCCATGGCTGTTTAAGGCGTACCCAGTCTACATAGGGCAAAAAGTTCCCGCCAGGGGGATTCATTTCACAGATATAAATGAGCATAAAACTACACTGTGCAAGATACAAAATTAACGAATACATCACACGATTAAAATGGGTCGAAATATCTTAGTCCAATTTTTTCATAACGCAGGTGTAAAGATCAGTTGCATGTAACAGTAACACTCGATATTTCCACCTTACATGCAAATAACACGTGACATATTGTGGATGTTTGGATGGACAGTATTCTATAAGATACTTCTCTGAATGGTGTGAAGCAGTTTCACTACAACATGTTCAGACGGCAAGTCAGTAGTCACTGCGATCGTTTATATGTTATTGTGACACTAGAAATGTTTTGCTGTGACTGGGTCCCCCTTAATATGGTAACCATGACTACAGTTGAAGATGAGAGTTGGCTGGAACAGAGGATAATATTCATATTGTAGAAATTATCTTTAATTAAAAGCGTTTAATTGAAACAATGACTTGTTTTTCCCAGGAAAGTAATTACTAATATTACATACAGTTTTGTGCACGGGTTTAAAAACACTCGTAAAAAAGTTGTTTCAATTAAAAGTGCTTTTCAGTGTTTTTTCCGTCGAACATTTCGTTTAAATACGACCCGAGGAGGAAGAGAGAGAGAGAGAGAGAGAGTGAGAGAGAGAGAGAGAGAGAGAGAGAGAGAGAGAGAGAGAGAGAGAGAGAGAGAGAGAGATGGATAGGTTGGGCTTGTTTGTGTGAAAAACATTTGTTTAATTTCATTTATTCTCTCTTGTTTAGCATTTCTCTGTACTCAAGTAATCGCTAGCAGTAGTAACTGAAGTCACCGTTGGGCGTGGGTTCGAGTCCCGCATAAGGCATGGGTTTTTGTAAACGTCCTTTCACATATCATCACTTCATAGTTTGATTATCACCCGCTCATTCCTACCCCCGTATAACCTAGCTGTTGATGGGGTCGTTAGACAACATTAAAAAAAAAAATTATCACCTGCTAATTCGTATCCCCGTATAACCTAGCTGTTGGTGGGGTTATGAAGCACGATAAGACGATATTACGCGTGGAGAGAGTACTGGGATAGTACTCTACTGTCAGTCCACGACCGACTCCTTCCCACCTCGGCACGGCAAGTACCTTAAGCACCTCGCGTCCCATGAGACGTTTCACAGTTTACCCTTCGCACGTTTCGTTTTATCCGAAAACAACGCGAGGAGAGAGAGAGAGAGAGAGAGAGAGAGAGAGGGAGAGGGAGAGAGGGAGAGAGAGAGAGAGAGGTGAGTTATACAGCACGCGTACAAGTACTTGTCTTTCTAACCCACTATCTCTATCAAATCCATACTCTCTTTTCATGCCTCGCAGCATCCTCTATACTCGTGTTCACGAGAATAGGCACCCAGGTCTGACAACTGAGTGACTTGAAAAAAATAGATTTTCATTGAAAAATGAAAATAGAAAATGAAAAAGAAACAAGAAAAAATGGAAACCTTACCAAAATACTCTGCTTTCAACATTATTCTATCAAATCTCTAGACCCACATTCCAAAATGACACTTAACTACTTTTTGCTTTTTTTACTTTTTTCCTTTTTGCTCTACTCAAACTTTTAAACTAAAAATTCGCCATTGTTGAAATAAGAAATAGTATTTAGAATAAACTGCACAATGGTCCAAACCTGTAATGAAATGAATGAAAAAAAAATGATACAGAATCATTGAACAAAGATAATACGATGAAATAGAACAGATTGAAATCATTCTTTCCTCGATATATATGTTTGAATTGTTTTCCATCCCTGAGATTATTACCTGAAGTATGATTGTTTGTTAAATGAGTTATTTCATTTCAATTATTCTTTGGGGTGGTAAGATCGCCCTTGTGGTGCCGTCCAACGATCACATAAGCCAGGGATCAGATTTAATCTTGTTGTATGAAAATGAAAAATTGAGAAACTAGAAAATCCAAATAGGCATGGGTGGTATGAATGAGGTTGAATTTTTAACACAGTTTTAGGGTAGTAGTTGACTAGAAGTGTATTA
>OU015469.1:26615102-26866347 GCA_907164805.1 Brachyptera putata | reverse complement strand
CACCTGAATCCCACCTGAATCCCTGAATCCTAAATCACCTGATGAATCCTGAATCCCTGAAATCCTGAAATCTGAGATCTGAACCTGAATGAGATGAGAATTTTCGAGTTGTGACTCCTCGGCCATCGAGCGCATGCGCTCTTAATTGAAGCAATTAGGAAAGCGTTGATTAAAAGAAGAGAGAAGTTTTAAAATCCAGCGAAACAAAAGAAAATGTGAAAGTTCTTTGAAAGAAGTTTCTCTTTCGGTTTATTAATAATGCTCCAAGTGACTGATCTCTCATTGAATCTTGTATTTAGAGGTTATTTTTAATTTTCTTGATTTCTGTCTGCTATCGAAATGTTATCGCTGTTATTTCTTTATTTTCTGTGAATCGACAACTCGGGTATTATGCATATCTGATGTAATATAATCTCTTGCGAAATTCCAGATATTGATTCACACCGTTTGAGATCTCATTCGATTCGGTAGATAACTTTATATTGTGTGTTTGGTTCACTCTTGGAGGACTTTTTTCGTTAATGTACTAAAAGCTTGGTATTTATAAACTGCCAAGACTAGATTTTCGTTCAGATTTGAATACACTAGATTAAATGAATCCTAATTGTTGAAATAATTTAGAAGAGGTTCATTTACTTTCTTCGGAACCATCTTTATGGTCATATTGTATAAATATAAAAGATCCAGTTGACCTCTTTTTCCTTCTCCCTCACTTTTAACATTTATTACTTACAAATTTAAATATATATTATTCACTTTGCTATTAAATCTTTTTGAAGATTGCTCTATTGTCTGATTACAATTCTAAATCATCCTATTCTAATGAATTATTAATTTGTTTTTTTATTTATTTGTGTTCTGGTGTCAGCTGTTTTGGCAACAGAATTCTCATTCATTCAAATAAATAGTTTCTTCTTATACTTCCATATTTTAAAGCCAGCTTAAGAAAGACGTGTATTCCTTTGGGCTGAGGGTTGACACGCAATGATAATTAGAGAGGCTTATTCCCTATCCCTTATTCCGTTTCCCTTATTCCTGGGCCATTTGGGATTGCTCCAGTCTCGTGTATAAGACACGCCCCCTAGGACGAGAATCACATTATCTTCCCAAGCAATTCTCTTTTGTTATTCTGCCATACGAGATCAAGATCACAGCCTCCAACAATAGACAATTGTCTCAAGGCAGCCGTGATCGAGATAGAATCTCATTCTTATTTAGAGATTCAAAGAAAACAGAAGGTATATCTAGAAGGCTCTGGTTCTGATTTTAATCAAGGTCACTAGATGTAGTTACAAGCGAGCAGGAGTTTTATTGTATACATACGTAATGTAAAACATGTATTGGATTGAAGTGTGTGAAGATTTGAACGAATTTAAGTTTAACCAAAATAAGCAGTTGAATTTAAATGAGGAAAATACCGAGAATACCCATTATAGAACTAGTCTAATAGAAGATAGAAACACGAAACTGAAAATGGAAGAAAAACAACTATAAGACAACGAGCAATATCATTATTTCAACTAAATGTTTTGAAAAATTTCAATTACAAGAATTTAGATACATATGTAGATCTACATATATTTTCACAACATGAATTATGTTAGTATGTAGCTGAATTGATTGATTCAAGTGTTCAAGAAATGTTTATAAAAATCTTCATTATTCGAATTCTATTCTTCTGAACCAGACTAGCTCTTGAGAAAGGTCTCAACATGGAGACCGAAATGTCGAGTAATGATTCAACTCGCACGACGCGACGGAACAACCCAGTATCTAATACCTCATATTCGGGTCGCGGAAGCCTCAAACAACTTAACACGTAACATATTGTGGTTGTTCATTATGGATGGACAGTACTTTACTTCTCTGAATGTTGTGAAGCAGTTTCACTACAATACATTCATCCGGAAAGCCACCACGATCGTTTATATGTTACGCTAACACCGACAATGTAACTCTATAAAACGAATGTACGAGACATGTTCTTGAACGTGTAAGCCGTCTCGTATTGCTGGCTAGGGTCGCGTGTTCGAGCCTCGTTCAATCCCAAGCTCATCTGATTCATTGCCGGCCCCAGATTACAACAGCTAGGCAACCCGCACCACGTGTAGGCAACCCGCAACACGTAACGATGATTGTTCTCCGTTATTACTGGTAGCCGGGAGAAGTTTTTTTTTCATGATGGATAGTTTTTATTCCGAATGTTCTGGTGTTTTTTTATATCGTGGTGTTGGTATGGGATAGAATGCAGGTGTGAAAAGATAAAGTGTGAAACAGGTAATGAGAGAGAGAGAGAGAGAGAGAGAGAGAGAGAGAGAGAGAGAGAGAGAGAGAGAGAGAGAGAGAGAGAAGGGGGGAAGAGAGAGAGAAGAGGAATTGGAGAGAGAGAGGAGAGAGAGAGAGGGCTATATATATACAATATTTATATATATATATATACTATATATATAGTATAAACACTAATACCGCAGAAATCGACTGCTAGCAGCACTCAGAATGTGTAGCAATGATTAAGTAATTCAGGTAAATACTAGTTTTGAATCTCGTAAAGTGCTTACGTGGACGCTTGAACAGTCTGTTAGTAGTGGTTTTAGTTGCCGAAAATTCTTACAACATTTCACGGAGTTTTGAATGATCTGTTGAAAAGAACAGCAACACTTCCTCTATAACCGTTAACACAGTTATAACAGGCCGATAGCAACGAACGATTTCATCTAGCATCCTTGATGTGAGCGATAATTAAAAGTAACTTGTAATTTGTACTGTATGAATGGAGTGAAGATGGGGAAGAGTGGAGGTACAATGGATATATATGTTCTTAGTTAAGGATTGAGAGAGAGTAAGAAAGAGACGGAGTTGACATATTCGGAATGAAAACTTCTCCACCGTATACCGTAATAATTCATAGTGTATCATTAACCATATATTTCAGTTAGTATTTTTTTTAAAGTCGACATTGTATGTTCAGAATAGAAGGGAGAAAAAGGGGACCCCCCCCGGGGAAAAAAGAGGAACGGAGGGGAGAAGCCCTGAGGGAAAGAGGGGGGGGGGGAGGGAGAGGGGGGAAAAAAAAGGGAAAAGATGGAAAGGGAAAAGAGGAAGGGGAAAGAGGAAAAGAAGAGAGAGAGAGAAAAAGGGAGAGAAGGGGAGAGAGAGGGGGGAGAGGAGAGAGAAAGGGTATATAATATATAAATTAGAGAGAGAGAGAGAGGAGAGGAAGGTGTTAGTGATAGAATAAATTCTTCTAAATCTTATATCTATGGGTTGCAGCTAGGAAAGGGAGTCATTTACCAGAATATCTCTACAAAAAAAACACAAAATTTTTTTCAATTTTCACATTTGAAAGAAAAACTGTTTCCAAATTCGTAAAATTTTCAGGTTTAAAACGCTTGAAAATGTCTTTGTTCAACCGTATGCGCTTGGAAAATTTGAGATATAATAAATTGTCATTACAAACACCATTTTGAAGGCTTTTGAAATATCTGTTTTTCTTTACTAAATTTCGATATTTTTTACCGTTAAAAGTTATCCCAAAAAAAATACCGAAAATCGAGCTAGCACGCTCTAGGAAATGTGTAGCGACGTTAGACGAAATTTCAGTAATATATATAAATATTTTTTTTAAAACTGAAACTTGATACAAAACAGTTCCCCTTAATCTAGGAGGGAAAGATTGATCGTTTGAAGGGGGCATACGGGGCATTTTCCCCCACCCAAAACCCCAAATGTTATAATAAATATTTTTTAATTCGAAAAGTGACTTACGTGGGCTCTTAAGCATCTCTTTGTGTTTTTTATTTTCCCGAAAATTTTTACAACTTTTCAGGGAGTTTTGAAGAGGGGTATTAAAAGAACATCAAATTTCTGCAGAAGCCGTTAACAAGTGAAAAGGGGCCGGTGCACGACCTTTTTCATCGAGCATTTTCTAGAGCGAAAATTTAAAATAAGGGTTGAATTTGAACTGTATCAAAAGTGAAGAGGGAGAGGGTGGGAGGGGGGGGAGCGGGAGAGGGGGGGAGGAGGGGGAGGGGGGGGAGAGGGAAAAAAGAGAGGAGAAGAGCGAGGAAAAGGAATAACTTTCCCAATGAAAAATTCCTCCCGGTATAACAAAAATCAAATTTCGGGTTGTTTTTATAACTTATAAGCAATATTTTCAAAGTTATATGTTTTTAAAGGTCGAGTTCTCCCGATTTTAAGTAATTAATAATCCCCCGTTGTCTTGAGCGATGAATGGGTCATCGGGGGCCCCCCGGGAAACCGATGCACGCCTTGAGGGGAGAGAGGGGAGAGAGGGAAAGATGGAAACGACCTTAAAACTGGTTTTTACCCCACGAGGTGAAGGTTCCGAAAAACCCCCCCTATCCCACACACTAGCCCCCGGGGGGGGGGAAAAGCCTTCTAATTTCTTTGATCCCGGGTCACTTTAAAATAAAAAAAATTTAAACAGGGAGAGACGTTACAAATACCAAAAATGCTTCATATCCTTGTCACAAAAGCATACAAACAGGAAAACGCAGGATGTCTTTACGATGAGCGAATTTCTTATAAGTATAATCGAAACTCACAAACCTTGATATTTGAAATGAATTCATCCATGTCAAAATCTAGAAACCGGATTTTTGCATGCAACTTTTTCAACAATATTTCTATCTTTCCCAGAATAAAATACATTTTTTTTATTATTTTCCCAAAAAGGGGTGGGCCGAATATAAACCAAATTTTTATTCATGTATATTATTCTTGTGTTCACATTTGTGGAAAATTTGAATCATATTGAAGAGATTTAATTTTTCGATTTTTATCGCTCAGACAAATCTTATGGGGTTTTTAGAAACTTCTAAGTGATGTTTCTCAAAAATGGTCCAACCGATTAGACCTCAGAACTATACGGTTCTAAGTTGGATAAGTTTGCATATAAAAAAAAAGTTTCATGTCGATCGGTCAAACCCTGCGACCTGTGCAGTCTTTACAAAAAAAAAAAAAAAAAAATGCACAGACAAAGTTCCGTAAGAGTTCAGTGAAAATCGTCGCTACGCTCATCTAAAAAATATCTATGTTTCCTTGTTTTCAGAGTTTCGATACCTGATAGACTGATACCATTCAAAAGTTATCACCAAAAAACTGATATTCCGCTAAATCAACTCCCATGGACTCTTAATACATTGAAACTATTTGAAATTCATACCGATCTACAGTTTCATAAAAGAGCACATATTAAATCCAGCGATATAATCACGCTTCACAGGAAAGTTGAGATTTTGTTGTTTTTATTGAACTAAAATATGAAAACACAATCACAAACAAAATGCTTTTCGTCGCTTCATTGAAACCGAGTTTCGTAACCACTTATGCCTTTCAGCCATCAACATGTTTACATTTCCAGACCGCTTTTCCAGCTCGCTTTTCCTGCTCGCTTTTCCAGACCACTTTTCCAGAGCGCGTTTTATAGAAACTAAAGTCAAACTAATCAGAGCTACACAATCGAAACAAAAAACAAAGGATATTTATATCGTTACAAACATTGTTAGAAGTCGTAATAGCATTATCGATAACTAGGAAAACGCCATATATGCGTTGTTAGACGAGCGAATAGTAATAGTATGGGTAAAAAACTGCTTCGAGTGGTACCAATTCAGCACATTTTATTTATTTTCTTCAAAATGGCTGACCCGATCAAGCTGAAATTTTTTAGAAAAAATGTGTATCAAAATGTAATTCAACTTCACGCAAAATTTCATTTTTCAAGGAAAATGAAAATATTTTCTTTCTTTTCCCACTGGGTTATTCTAATGAGTATTTTTGAAATATCTGAAATTCATAAAAAAAAAAAAAAAACTACGTGATAATGCCACAAAACTATACAGATCTAAGTTAGATGAGGAACCATATTGAAAAAAAGTTTGAAGTTGATATCTGTAGCCGTTTGACCTGTGGAGAACCGACAAAAAAAACATAAGACAAACACCAATTTTTTTTAGTATGTCAATTGAATCCTCGCTAAATCTCGTCTAAATATTGTCTGCGTCAAGATGTAGATTGAGCTGACAGAATATTTTTGAATCCCAAATTTCATACTTCTACTCTCATTTCACGACGGACATTCTGCGGTTTCATTGTTTAGTACAGTTTACCGCCTCCCTCGGTAGCTCAGTCAGCTGAGGCATGCTTCAGAAACTGAAGTGACCGTTGCCGTGGGTTCGAGTCCCGCACAAGGCATGGGTTCTTGTGAACTTCCTTTCACCTATCATCACTTCATAGTTCATAATCACCTGCTCATTCGTACCCCCGTATAACCTAGCTGTTGGTGGGGTCATTGAGCAAATAATAATCATCATCGAAACAAAGAAACAAAGGATATTGTTATAGTTTCACATATTGTTGGAAGTCGCCAGCATTTTCAACAGATATTGTCTGAAACTTGTAATGTGTTTTTCGCTTTTGTATTTTCGCTCTGTAGATGTAGATTGAGCTGACAGAATATTTTGGAATCCACATTTCCACACTCGCAATGCATAATGAACGAAAAATACGCTCATAGGTTGGTAAACGGGTAGCGTAATAGCTGCTGGTTGGCTGCAGGTACAAGATGGCCGACTGGCTAGTTTCACTCAGGCCACCGACCGGCGCCATTTGCTTTCTCTCGGCTTCACTCGCTCACCAGAAGTTCACTACTATACGCTATCTATGTGTATAGAGATCAGTGCTCACAACGCACTTTCTGCGTTTTCCTAGTTCAGTATAGTTTACCAATCTACTAAATGAACGAATACATAAACGATTGTTTGTTTGTTTGCGGTTGCCAGGCAACGCCGAGCCGTACATCGTGCTGGCGCTACTGATCGGGTTCGTGACGGTCGTGATCGGGTGCTGGCTGTCGGACAACTGCTGGTCGCCGGAGCCCGAGCACCTCGTCACGATAGCCTAGGGGTCGCCGCAGCGCCGACACCGCGGTGACGTCACCACTGACGGGAACAACAACCGGGGCTACGAGCACGACGATGACGCGCTGCTGGTCGACTTCTGCGCATACGGTCACGTGGTAAACAAGGCGGACAAAGTGACGTTTGATATTTAGGAGAGTTTTTTTTTTTTTCGTGAAGTTTTTCTATAATATTTGGGTGAATGAGTGAACTTTATTATAGAAGGTGAGAAGACAAAATAACTGAAATCTACACCATAAAATAGGATTTAATAGTTCAATTTAACGAAATGTCGGATTTTTAGAGGGCCTAATAACTTCTGTAATAATCCACTTGATTAGAAACATAGATCTAGTAGAGCGGTCGCTCTACAAGCCAAGTGCCGTATGTATGTAGCACTTTCAGATAATATGTAGAAAACCTTCAGAATGAGATGCAATATATTTACTGCTATCTGCAGTTACCTGAGAGCAATGCATCATGGCTGACACCGTGCTAACTGAGGTAAGGTGTTCACACTGACAGCAATGAGAGGGTTGTTAGTGACGTCATGCACGGCCACCTTCCTGATTGATTTACATATACATGTAATCAAATAGAGAGAGGGGGAGAGAGAGGGGGAGAGAGAGAGAGAGAGAGAGAGAGAGAGAGAGAGAGAGAGGGAGAGAAAAAAATATATATATATAATATATATATATATATATATATATATATAGGCCTATATATAGAGAGAGAGAATGAAAAGGCGAAGGGGAGAGTAAATAACTGGTAAGATAGGGTAGGCCCTATCTATAGGGCTACTTTCACTATATAAAGCAATTATCATCAATAAGACAGATGACATAGCTCATATAAAAAAAATACACAAACGAGCTAAAAGCAGAAATAAAACCTCATTAAAATTGACTTGAATCACATGGTTGATGATTTCATGTTTTCTCTAAAATTGAGGCCAAAAATCGCGTCATTTTCATTCAAGCCTAGCCTCAGGGTTGTGACGTCCTTTAAGGACTGCCGGTCGTAGGAAACGAGGTGCCATTGTTTCCATTTGTCGATTGCCAATTTGGCAAATGTAATCGCGTGCGTATGCATTCATAACGAGTGTTCGACGTTGAGGGGGGGGGGGGGGGGGGAGGGGGGGGGGGGGGGGGGAGAGAGGGAGAGAGAGGGAGAGAGAGGGAGAGAGAGGGAGAGAGGGGAGAGAGGAGAGAGAGAGAGAGAGAGAGAGACGAAGGAGAGGGAGAAATAATTGAAACCGTATAATTGTATCGTGGAAAGAACTTCGTCTACAAAATAGAACATTGAAATGACCAGCTTGTAATTCTGCAGAAACTCGCTGCATAAAGCGGCAAACTTTAGATGATTTTGAAAGAAGTAGTTGTGTTTCTCGTCCTGAAAGAATAGAAATAAATTACAAATAAACAAGCCGCCCCGGTGGCCAAGTCAACTATCGCTAGCGGTAGAAACTGAAGTCACCGTTGCGGGTGGGTTCGAGTCCCGCATAAGGCATGGGTTTTTGTAAACGTCCTTTCACATATCATCACTCCATCGTTTCATTACCATCCTCTCAGTCCTACCCCCGTATAACCTTGATGTTGGTGGGGTCATTAAGCAACAATGAAAAAAAAAACGAAAGAAACAGATGTGATATTTGAGTTTGTTACGTTGGTAGACGAGTTTCTCTCGTGGATACGAGTGTAGACTATATATAGTAGATTGTTCCTAAACCAAAGCAAATGTTAATTAATTAAGGTGGTAGTAATACCAACTGCCCGGCTGGAATCGCGTGCATTAGGATATGAATTATGTAAACACGACCTCGTATGACGTCATGAAGCGCTCTAGAATCAACCAATCACAGAGCTAGCGATATGTAACGACCAATCACAGACCGGTATGAGTAGCAGATAGGATCTGGATGCAATAAAATAACCGCGAATATGCAAATATGCTGAAGTATGCAATTTATTGCAACAGAAAATGTACTTGAAATGGTTCAATAGTATAGTGCTGTTTGGTCGAATTAGCTTTTATGATTTATATTTACATTTGAAAAATTATGTTGGAAATAATAATATGTAAAATTAACATCGTCTGTGGTTTGGGATCATGAAAAACCTTCGAAGAATTTTATTATCTTGAAACTGATTGAATTCACAAAAATAGAATGTAATTAGACGAGCTTTAGCGAGGATTCAATTTGACATACTGGAAAAAATTGGTGTTCCTTTTTTATTTTATTTTTTTATGTTTTTTTGTCGGTTCTCCACAGGTCAAACGGCTACAGCTATTAACTTCAAACTTTTTTCAATATGGTTCCTCATCTAACTTAGATCTGTATAGTTTTGTGGCATTGTCGGGTGGTAACTTTTTTTTTTTATGAATCTGAGAAATTTAAAAAATACCCTGTAGAATAACATGGCGGAAAAAAAAAGAAAATATTTTCATTTTCCAAAAAAATGAAATTTCGCGTGAAGTTGAATCACATTATGGTACACATTTCTAAAAATTTTCAGCTTTTTCGGGTCAGCCATTTTGAAGAAAAAAACATAGAATGTATTAAATTGGTACCACTCGAAGCAGTTTTTACCCATTTTTACCAATACTATTACTATACGCTCGTCTTACAACACATATATGGCGTTTTCCTAGTATTAATTAAAGAGCATAAAATTATCTTGTAGTTGATATACTTTTCATTCAATCACACCAGATCGTGAAAATATATAAAAATATATTAAATATCAATTTTTATAAGCAACGTGCATGCACCCCATTAAATATAAACCACACAACCATACCATTGTCGGTATTACATATAATACCAGTAATCAAGGGTGATAACTTGGTAATCCGTTAATTATCACTCAATGCACTAATTGTCAGATCGTACGACAGGGCGTTGATATGTAATTACCAATTAGCGTAATTAAAGGTTTTAATCTGAATGTGCAACAGGCCTGAATAACAGAGTGACTGTCAGTGGATTGATTATGTGGCTGATTGTATTGGATTGTAATTGCGTTGTCATGACAACCCAAGTGATCACGTGACTAGATCTATACTTGTGTTCACGTGAGAAGAAGGTTGCCTCACTTTTTCTCTCAAAACAACTTTAGAATTACTCATTATATATCTGACTGTTTTTTTGTGGGGTTAAGATCGCCCTTGTGGTGCCCCGTTCAAACGATCATAAACTTTCATACTTTGTCTTTGTTGAGAAACAATGGCTTTGTGTCAAGTTTTCAATGTTGATAAAAAAATGATCTTATGATCTTACAGTACGATAATGAACACAACTGCGTCTTTCAAAAGATGAAAATTCTAAAATTTGAGGCGAAATTTTTTTATATATAGCTGGACCCCTATTCCTGAGATAAATGAGATGTGAGAAAATAAAAATGAGTGAGAAAACGAGTATCTCACATAAAATATGAGATGAAATATGTCATTATTATATGAGATAGTTTTCTCACTGATTTTTCTCACATCTCATTTATCTCAGGAATAGGGGTCCTGGAAGACAAAATTTTTCTTCCTTGAATGAAAGTACACGTCTTAGCTAGTTCCACAGTTGACCACTACGCGCCAGCACTAGAACAATCACCTAAACCCTTCTTTAACTTCATTTCGAGCTCTTTAAACTATCTGTGAATTGGTTTTAGATTCGAACGCTTTATTACATCAGGTGAACCGTGAGTGAGGCACTTGAGAGGTGATGCGATTAATCGAATCGAATCGATTGCTCAACCAATATCGATCTCTCGGGCAGTCGACTCGGAGGAATTGTAATGGTGTGAGGTTTACAAGAAATTGAATTACAAACTTCAGTTTAGCTCTAACCAGAAGTTAAAGGACATCATAACCCTGAGAATAGATTCAAATGAATAATGACGATATCTCAATTCAGTTAAAACTTGAAATCATCATCTTGATTACAATTGTTTTCGTCCTCCAGAAACCATAAGTCATGACGTAAGCATTAACTCTCCTCTATAGAAACATGAATAGAATCGAGTAATGTCTACGTCACGACTCAGAAAAAGGGCTGGGTCCTGGAGGACAAATAAATCATTTATAACTTCTGGATTTGAGATGGTAATTTCTAGTTTCCTCCAGAATTAGGGGAATGAATATCGTCGATATGGATAAGATTGGGTTTCAGAATTGTGATGTCCTTTAAGGGTCCTTTTAGGGAACTCGAATAGAAAAGGGGCGTGACTCTAATATCATCATTTTTTCGTATTGTACTTGTATTTTCTGAAATTCACATGAAAGCATTTCCCGCATTCGAGAACTATAATGAGATAGTGAGAGAAAGAGAGGAAGAAAGAGAGATAGAGAGAGAGAGAGAGAGAGAAAGAGAGAGAGAGAGAGAGAATGCGATTCTGCCAATGCACTGAGTGAATTATGAACTATAGCATGCTTCAAATTATAATTTGCAAGGAATTCTATAATAATGGTAATAAGAGTGATTGGTAATGAAGATGAAATAAATAGGTATTTGATATCATAATTATCATTTTAAATACAAGATGGTAATAGGAAGTATAGGTGCAATATATGCTGATATATTGTATTAGCTCAAAGAAAACTCAATTATGTACAGATTAAGTCTTTTGATTGGGATCAAAAATTATTATAAAAATAAACTAAACTAGTACATTGAATTATATTCACTTCCCAATAAGGCTTGAGAAACTATGCATTTTGCTCAATTCATTATAATTAACATTAGTATTAACTATTATTAATTACTATATTATTGTATATATTCGCACAAATTGTAGATGCCTTGCACTTCGCCTTTATTCCACATTGATGCCAATCGTAGCAGTCGAAACAAGTACAGGAATCACATAAGCTTCCTTGATACACCATTTGTTCTAGTTGTCAACATTCGGGTCACATCGCAACCAAATGCAAACCAAAATGCTAAAATTGTGAATGTTTATTATGGATGGACAGTATTCTATAAGATACTTCTCTAAATTGTGTCAAGAAGTTTCACTACAATATGTTCAGCCGGAAAGCCACCACGATCGTTTATATGTTGTGTTGACACTGAAAATGTGATGCTGGGTCCAGATAACCCCCCCCCCCAAATGTGACCAAAATACTGTGCTCATTTCAATTGTGTCTACGTTGGCATCACTGTGTCCCTCCTTCTCTAAAATGCTCTATGAACTCGATGTTGTGGTGGTATAGAGTATAGGACCAATCGATCAATCGATCAATCGATTAAAATATATCGATCACGTAATAAATGTGTTTATTATTCATCTCTATAGTACTAGTTTCGACCGTGTATTGTCTGTTATTATGGAACTTTTGTATAGTGATGTCAAATAAATCATTGATACGGCATTACAGTGTTGTCATTACTCGCACCTGATTGCAACAATCAACTTGTTTCCAGCGCCTTCTAGACACGAGGAACTGATGTCACCGCCTTGTAAGTACCGCTAGGAAAACCCAACACATGCGCTGCAAGATTATGAGGCTGCTTATTTGGCACTGAAAGTAACAATTCATTAATCTAATTATAGTTAGTTTGGGTTGATTAAGGTGGCCTCGCAATGACAACTAAGACTAACACTAACGCTAAGAGCTAACACTAAGAACTAAGATTAAAAGTTGGGAGATGAGTAACCAATGCTGGCTCTCACAATGACAACTAAGACTAACACTAATGCTAAGAGCTAACGCTAAGAACTAAGATTAAGATTAATGCTGGCTCTCGCAATGACAACTAAGACTAACACTAACGCTAAGAGCTAACGCTAAGAACTAGATTAAGATTAATGCTGGCTCTCGCAATGAGAGCTAAGACTAACACTAAGGCTAAGAACTACGATAAGAACTAAGATTAAGATTAATGCTGGCTCTCACAATGACAACTAAGACTAACACTAACGCTAAGAGCTAACGCTAAGAACTAAGATTAGGATTAATGCTGGCTCTCACAATGACAACTAAGACTAACACTAACGCTAAGAGCTAACGCTAAGAACTAAGATTAAGATTAATGCTGGCTCTCACAATGACAACTAAGACTAATACTAACGCTAAGAGCTAACGCTAAGAACTAAGATTAAGATTAATGCTGGCTCTCACAATGAGAGCTAAGACTAAGACTAATGCTAAGAAGCTAATGCTAAGAACTAAGATTAGGATTAATGCTGGCTCTCACAATGACAACTAAGACTAACACTAACGCTAAGAACTAAGATTAAGATTAATGCTGGCTCTCACAATGCAGTGCACGACCTTGAACAGTTAACGCTTAGCTCTTAGCGCTCGACCAATCAGATGGCTTCATTTTGACATGTGACATCCATGGACCCATCCTCATCCTGTAAAACTAACTAACATTAGGAGTACTTCTTTGGTTAGTATTAATCTTAGTGTTAATCATAATCTTAATTTGTTAGTCTTAGTTCTCATTGTGAGGCCACCTTTATACGGTTAATTTAGGCTGCGCAACAACAACAACAACAACAACAACAACAACAACAAGATGTACAGGTTGTGAAAAACACCGATGGTCCAATGAATAGAGTGACCCACACATTTCACTCCAGTCCGTTTGTTTTATTGAAAGAATAACTCGAATATTCGTGACTATAATTGTTAGGCGCCGTTTCGGTTGACAAGCCACGTGCGATGAATTCTTTGTGTGAATATTTCGTTGAAACGCGTTCGCTGATGATGAATGTGACATGAATTGAACGAGCCACAGGTTTGATAAACTAATTACGTCATTGAAATTGACCCCCATGCGATCTTAAGAGCGCATGGGGGTCATTTAAAAACAAATCATAACTTTTCGAAAATTTGATTGAAAAAATTGAACTAGGCGAACGCAGGATGTGCGTTGTACGATGAGCGAGATGTCTATATAATCGAAAACTCTACAAACCTTGATCATTTGAAATGAACTTCATCCGATGTCAATGAATCTAGAAAGCCGTGACTTCGACAATGCAACATTTTTCAACTAATATTTCTATCTTTTCGATGAATAAAATACATTTATTATATTATTTTCTCCAAAATGGCTGGTCCGAATATCAAACCAAATTTTTATTCATGTATATTATTCTTGTGTCCACATTTGTGGACCAATAAACAAAATTTTTGTTCCTCCTCTAAAAAGTTGACCAATAAACTGTTGTATCTCTGAATCTACTCTCGTGCACTCTTAATGGTGTGAACAACAAGGATGGAAATAACAGTTTTCAATGATAAATGAGTGAAGGAAGTGAGACGTAAAATACTTTTAGCTCCATTCAATAGAATGGCAAATGTCAAAGTTTTATTGTTTCCCGTTGAATGTACGATACGTCAGGCTTTTGTTTCGTTTTATGCTCTTGTCAGCAGAGCTATTTCCGTCATTTCAATTATATTCAGAGTTCATCACAGTTCATCATAGTTCAGTATAGTTCATCATTGTTCAACCTGTGTGAACCAATAAATTGCCCATCCATGACTTATATATTCTTTATACTAGGTAAACGCTGAATATGCGTTGTAAGATGAGCGAGACATCTATATGAAGTATAATCTAACACTCTACATACCTTGATCATATAAAATATATTTCATTCGATACCAACGAATCTAGGGAGCCGTGAGTCTATCACTGCAATATTTTTCTGCTATTATTTCTATCTATTCGATGAATAAAAAATCATTTATTACATCATTTTCTTCGGAACGGCTGGTCCGAATTGAATACAAATTTTTAATAATGTGTATCATTTTCGTGTTCAGATTTGAGAAAAATTTGAATTATATTGAAGAGATTTGATTTTTCAATTTTATTCGCCCGGCCTAATCTTGGAGGGTTTTTAGAAATTTTGAGATGATGTTTCACAAAAATGGTCCGACCGATTAGACCTCAAAACTATAGGATTCTAAGTTGGATAAGTTTGCGTATACAGAAAAGTTTTATGTCGATCGGTCAAACCCTGCAACCTGTGCAGTGCTTACAAACAAATAAACAAAAAAACACACAGACAAAGCTCCGTAAGAGTAGGATGGAAATCTTCGCTATCGCTCATCTAATAATCTATGCCTGTGCATGCGGTTCAAGAATCTCGTCTTTCACCACGCCTGGAGTCCCGCAACCCTAATAACATATACGTTAAGCGGGTAGCCTACCCGGTTCTAGTCTGGGGTAAGTATATTTCCTTAGGACGAAGGTTTGAGAAGTTAAATTAAATTGGAACAAAACAGTATTATTAATTTATATTTCTTGTTTAATATTCTTTGTGATTACAAAAGGACAAAAGTAGAAAGTTGACAGAAAAATTATTTATATTTCAATTCAGTTTTCTTGAAATGTGAGTTTAAAGTTGAAGTTGGAACTTTAATATTTATATCTTCTTGGATTATTGATGAGATTAACATAACTTGAGAGGTTTTCAGAGCTACCAACTTTGCAAAATATTCTGTTTGTATTAACTTTTGTTTTATCCATGACTTGTTTTAACACAGAATCACTCTAATACTATGTATACTTGTCTTCACGGCAGAAGGCCTCTACCAACGAAAATGTACGTGACAATACAATTACATTATAATTTCTTCGAGGATTCAACTCTTCTGAAAGATGCAGTAGCATTTCTTAACATAAAACTCGGACTGAAAAATTATAATACCTGAAAATTCCCACAGGTTTATGCAAATATAAGGAAGTAATATTTGTATTTTGTTATTTTGTTGGGTGAACTTCTCTCGTAGACACAAGTATGGACGACAAGAACTTATAGTATTTCTTTTTTCATTTATATTGGCTTTTAACGACGCACTCTAATGATAACCACGTCTGGAGTTACACTTTATATAAATATTATTACAGGAATTTAATATTAATGAATGTAGCTGAGACTTGCCACCTCTAGGAAAGTTTAAATCAGATAGAAGAATTTCATCAAGGAACATTTCAATATTATATCATCGGAAAAGTAAGTGAGGATGAAAAATATCTCTCAAAATATCAACCTATAGCTATTTTAATACCATTAAAATGTCACTCAAATACGTTTTGAATGAAACAAAATAGAAACATTCATTCAAGAAAGATATATTTTGATGAATGAATAGTAAATGTGGAAGGGTGGCTCGTACCAGACTTCATCGTACGAGAGGCATACGCTCTACCACTGCGCCTATCAACACCCTTATTCCCCAGCACGGTGCGAATAACATTTCCTTGTGATATAACAATAAGAGTTATGACGTCAGAAAACACATGTTCATGGGAACAAAACAAACTTCGCCAAAGTGAAACAAATAATTCGAAAGATAATAATAGGCCTATAAGACGACATATGTGTATTGATTCTTATCTACGCATTGTTATATGAGAAGCTTTAATACATCAACTTCCATCAGTAGTGGGGTTATATCATGGATATTATCATTATTATGGTAAGTAATATCAGGTCAGTCTAACCTAACTTTTTGACTGAATGTTGTCCTACGGACGATGATTCTAGTAGGCCTATGCGTGGCATAACTTGATAATTATTATCATCAATACAAATAGACTCTGTGTGTGGATAGATGAACAATGAATCAATAGTACTCCTAACGCATTTTCAATCTCCTATGACAATGTAGGACTAGACCTAACGGGGTGACAGTTGCGGTACGTACTAGGCCTAGCTGTCGTCTCTCGAAAACCGTGGGTCATACTTCAGTATCTCGAAGTGAAATATTTAGATAGGCCTAGGCTACCTAACATTCTTCCAGATCGTGACTTCAAATAAACATACCGTACGTTCGTAGTAATCCGTGCGGATCTGTCGTAAGGTTAGGTTAGGTGATCATGAGTGATTTGTTTGTATATTATTGTGCATGATAATTCCGTGAAGTTATAATCTCAGATCTCTTTACAAGACATGCTTCAATTAGGCCTATACGTAGTTAAAATAATAATGTTGAAGAACAATGGGGCAAATATGCCATAGGGTCTCTGATCTGTTTCAAGGTTATGTTAGTTTGATGTTTTACCGGTAGGCCCCCTATAGGTTTTTACATTTTTGCGTCATTATCAGGGTTAGGTAGGGTAAAGTTTTGGGTCAAATGGGCAACTAGATTGTAATTTTAGGGTTCATGCCCTGTCTTACTAGCCCCGCCCCTAACCATCATCTACCACCACTCAATATTACCATAAAACAGTCCGGTTACACGTACGCCATATTACCAAAAACAGTGATGAAAAAAACTCGATGAACAGGGAAAACAAAAGCAGAATATTGTCACATACCGGTAGTAATTTAGGTTGTCTAGTAAATTGGTACTACCATGAGTAAACGAAAAATAACTAGGTCCATAGACTCTTTGAGCTAGCTAGTAGCTAGACCTAGGATATTATTTTAAATGGCATGTTGCGGTAAGGGTCCTGGTTTTTGTCTGTTTGGTCACACCAATCGTCAAAATATTCATTCTTATTTTTTTTTTACATGAAATGAATTCTATATTGCAGTGATTTATTGACTAGTATAGTAGCATTAACAGTTTCAAATAGTCATCTGCGGAATTAAAATGATATGAAATACCGGTAACATAGGCCTACGTAAAATATTCTAAACCTGATGATTTAATTAAAACATGTGCCTATGAGAGCAAAGTGTCTTTATCGCAAAATGACTGTCACGACTCATAAGTTGACGCGGGAAGACACCTGTACGATGTCATATCGTGAGACAATTCAACGGAAAACCGATCGGGTCTCGCAAATGTTGCAATATTCTATTTCTTCAATAATAGATAATAGACCCTTAGAAATGAAGAGAGCCATCTAGTGGCGCATCTGAACTAGAGCAGGATGTTAGTACACCTACCTGCGTTTGAAAGTCCTATGCTTTTCTTTCTTTTATTGGGTTTAACGAACCACTGCTATGGTAACGCAGATCTAGTGGCGTCGGATGGATGACTTATGAGATGATGAGATGATGAGATGAAGGTTCTTGGGTAGTGGGAAGGATAGTGAGAAGGAAGCGGTCATGGCCTATATTGTAGGTACCATCCCGGCATTTAGCCTAGACTACAGAGGGAAACCATGAAAAACCTCTGTAAAGATGGTCGGCGGCGGGGTTCGTAATTCCCCTCGCCTGCCGGATCACATGGGGCGAGCGCGTTAACCACTGCGCAGCATGTGCCGGTCCTATGCTCCCAATACTAATTAGCACATATGATTTATATAATTGTGCGTTACTGTGAACGTATTTACTTATAATAAGACAGTAGTTGATGCTATAACAGTAGTTGATAGTTTGATGCTAAATTATTGCCAATTTTAAATTTGACTGATTGCTATAAATTGCTATTTTTTAAAATTATTTCTGCTATAATCTCATGCGTCTAATAATAAGATCTGTTTCCTGTCTATCATAGAACTGCTCGGAGAGGAGGGCTGGAGGCACGACGCGTTCGCAGCAAGGGCGAGACGGACGGTGAAGAGAGGGAAGAAGACGGTGAAATTGCAACCGAACGGCAGCGAAGAAACAGTATCGGTCAGTCGAGAGAGAGAGAGAGAGAGAGAGAGAGAGAGAGAGAGAGAGAGAGAGAGAGAGAGAGAGAGAGAGAGAGAGAGAGAGAGAGAGGGAGAGAGAGAGAGAGAGAGAGAGAGAGAGAGAGAGAGAGCCTGACGTGACAAGACCAGACTCGACCCGACCTCAAATCGAAAGTACTGCCCTCCATGGCTCAGTCAGCTGAGGCACCGCTTCAGAAACTGAAGTCACCGTTCATGGGCGTGGGTTCGAGTCCCGCATAAGGCATGGGTTTTCGTAAACTCATGTGAACTCATTGTAATTTCATTATATTTTTATTTAGTTATAATTATATAAATTATATATTCACCAGTATGTATACAATAATTATCATTATTATTATTATTATCTCTTACAGTTGCGCATAAATGCACGGTGGCAAGTTCCCTATCCTTGATCACGACGGTTTGCCCGCCTCCCTAACCTTCTGCCGGAATTGTTTTACCCTCATTTCATCCCCCTCAAAAACACGTCTACTAACTTCATTCCCGTCCAGTAAATGTTTACGGTATTCTGTTTGTTACAGCTGTTGTGACAGCGCACGTATCAACTAGCGGGACCGTTGAAGAGCGAAGAGAAGACGACGAAGACGGCAGTACGATGTAGAAGGTGACGCAGTCGGGACGTGGGGCGAAGAAGGAAGGAGGGAACAAGAGAATGACAAGAACAACACGTGTAAGTAGAGAGTAGAACGACGTAGCTCTTATTTTTCGGTCCTCACGGAGTTGATGATCGGAGAATTGGCTTCCGAGTCATCTATTACCTCTTGTCTCTTCGAGAGAATTTCAACTGACAGGACAATTTCAAGTGTCCTTTGGTTGACCTATCAAATTTAATCTAAATAAAAAAAAATGCATTTTTTGAAACGGAGAAATATATTCAGAGAATTTTGCAAAGGATAAAGGTTTTCAAAAATGCCCTCTTGTCATCTTACAGAATTTCATTCGAATAGAAAATCATAAACTTTTGCCTTTTTTTACTTTTTGAGAATTCAATTTCAGATTTAATTTTGGTTTTGAAATTTCCCGGAAGATATTTTTTGTCCAAGTGTCAATTCTTCTAGCTGAAAAATTTGATTCAAAATTTGATTGGAGGATATCGGTACTTCGAAAGTAATAATTGTTATTTCATAAGCCCGTTTTGAAACTGGGCTAAAAATTGCCGTTTTCGGGCGAATCAGCGACGTTGTCTTGGCAACCGTCAGGGCAATCCCAACACTTTCTAATGCTTTTCAAGTCCCAATGTAAAACACCATAGGTATGACCAGTTCATAGAAATAATTTGTGCAAGGTTTTAACTACCCCTGTAGATGCATTTTGGTCTAAAATATTTGTGGTTTGAATTCCTTGTAATTAGGCCTACTTTGAGAAGAGGGAAAATTGTAAAAATTCCAATGGAATTGAGTTTTTGAAATGCCCTTCCGTCTTCCTACCAAATTTGAGACAAATCAAAACTCGTGATTTTTTGCCTTTTTTCACGTTTTTCAAATTTGATTTATGACGTCAATTTTGGTTTTAAAAATCCAAAAAAACATATTTTCTTCCTTAGAATTAATTCTTCTTGCTGAATATCTAAACTTAATTGGGCAATTGTCGTTATTAAAAAAGACCGTTCTGAAAGTTGCCTGAAAATGTCCGTTTTTTGATAAATCAGCGACGTTTTTCTCGGCATCCGCTAGGGCAATCCTAACGGAACTTTCTAATGATTTAAAGATCCCAAAGTTATGGTCATAAAAAAATACTAGAACATCATAGGTCTCACCAGTTCGTAGGAATTAATTGCGAAAGGTCAAAAACGTGCTTACTTACCCCTGTGCTTTTTGGTGATTTTTTTTGGGGGTTTGAAATTTGTGGTTGAATTTCCCAGTTCTATTGTTATGTATGTGTTATGTGATGAATTTGAAACACAAATCTGGTCTCCGTTTCAAAATTGAGTTTAATTTAAAGATTTTAGAGCGAAAATCAACTTGGTACTATTTACCATGGTAGGGCCCATATACAATTTTAGAATCCTTGTAATTACTTTGAAAAAAAGAAAATTGTAAAAATTCCAATGGAATTGAGTTTTTGAAATGCCCTTCCGTCTTCCTACCAAATTTGAGACAAATCAAAACTCGTGATTTTTTGCCTTTTTTCACGTTTTTCAAATTTGATTTATGACGTCAATTTTGGTTTTAAAAATCCAAAAAAACATATTTTCTTCCTTAGAATTAATTCTTCTTGCTGAATATCTAAACTTAATTGGGCAATTGTCGTTATTAAAAAAGACCGTTCTGAAAGTTGCCTGAAAATGTCCGTTTTTTGATAAATCAGCGACGTTTTTTCTCGGCATCCGCTAGGGCAATCCTAACGGAACTTTCTAATGATTTAAAGATCCCAAAGTTATGGTCATAAAAAAATACTAGAACATCATAGGTCTCACCAGTTCGTAGGAATTAATTGCGAAAGGTCAAAAACGTGCTTACTTACCCCTGTGCTTTTTGGTGATTTTTTTTGGGGGTTTGAAATTTGTGGTTGAATTTCCCAGTTCTATTGTTATGTATGTGTAATGTGATGAATTTGAAACACAAATCTAGTCTCCGTTTCAAAATTGAGTTTAATTTAAAGATTTTAGAGCGAAAATCAACTTGGTATTATTTACCATGGTAGGGCCCATATACAATTTTCGAATCCTTGTAATTACTTTGAAAAGAAGAAAATTGTAAAAATTCCAATGGAATTGAGTTTTTGAAATGCCCTTCCGTCTTCCTACCAAATTTGAGACAAATCAAAACTCGTGATTTTTTGCCTTTTTTCACGTTTTTCAAATTTGATTTATGACGTCAATTTTGGTTTTAAAAATCCAAAAAAACATATTTTCTTCCTTAGAATTAATTCTTCTTGCTGAATATCTAAACTTAATTGGGCAATTGTCGTTATTAAAAAAGACCGTTCTGAAAGTTGCCTGAAAATGTCCGTTTTTTGATAAATCAGCGACGTTTTTCTCGGCATCCGCTAGGGCAATCCTAACGGAACTTTCTAATGATTTAAAGATCCCAAAGTTATGGTCATAAAAAAATACTAGAACATCATAGGTCTCACCAGTTCGTAGGAATTAATTGCGAAAGGTCAAAAACGTGCTTACTTACCCCTGTGCTTTTTGGTGATTTTTTTTGGGGGTTTGAAATTTGTGGTTGAATTTCCCAGTTCTATTGTTATGTATGTGTAATGTGATGAATTTGAAACACAAATCTAGGTCTTCCGTTTCAAAATTGAGTTTAATTTAAAGATTTTAGAGCGAAAATCAACTTGGTATTATTTACCATGGTAGGGCCCATATACAATTTTAGAATCCTTGTAATTACTTTGAAAAAAAGGAAATTGTAAAAATTCCAATGGAATTGAGTTTTTGAAATGCCCTTCCGTCTTCCTACCAAATTTGAGACAAATCAAAACTCGATGATTTTTTGCCTTTTTTCACGTTTTTCAAATTTGATTTATGACGTCAATTTTGGTTTTAAAAATCCAAAAAAACATATTTTATTTCCTTAGAATTAATTCTTCTTGCTGAATATCTAAACTTAATTGGGCAATTGTCGTTATTAAAAAAGACCGTTCTGAAAGTTGCCTGAAAATGTCCGTTTTTTGATAAATCAGCGACGTTTTTCTCGGCATCCGCTAGGGCAATCCTAACGGAACTTTCTAATGATTTAAAGATCCCAAAGTTATGGTCATAAAAAAATACTAGAACATCATAGGTCTCACCAGTTCGTAGGAATTAATTGCGAAAGGTCAAAAACGTGCTTACTTACCCCTGTGCTTTTTGGTGATTTTTTTGGGGGTTTGAAATTTGTGGTTGAATTTCCCAGTTCTATTGTTATGTATGTGTAATGTGATGAATTTGAAACACAAATCTAGTCTCCGTTTCAAAATTGAGTTTAATTTAAAGATTTTAGAGCGAAAATCAACTTGGTATATTACCATGGTAGGGCCCATATACAATTTTAGAATCCTTGTAATTACTTTGAAAAAAAGAAAATTGTAAAAATTCCAATGGAATTGAGTTTTTGAAATGCCCTTCCGTCTTCCTACCAAATTTGAGACAAATCAAAAATTGTGATTTACGGCCTTTTTTCACGTTTTTCAAATTTGATTTCTGACGTCAATTTTGGTTTTAAAAATCCAAAAAAACATATTTTCTTCCTTAGAATTAATTCTTCTTGCTGAATATCTAAACTTAATTGGGCAATTGTCGTTATTAAAAAAGACCGTTCTGAAAGTTGGCTGAAAATGTCCGTTTTTTTGATAAATCAGCGACGTTTTTCTCGGCATCCGCTAGGGCAATCCTAACGGAACTTTCTAATGATTTAAAGATCCCAAAGTTATGGTCATAAAAAAATACTAGAACATCATAGGTCTCACCAGTTCGTAGGAATTAATTGCGAAAGGTCAAAAACGTGCTTACTTACCCCTGTGCTTTTTGGTGATTTTTTTTGGGGGTTTGAAATTTGTGGTTTAATTTCTCAGTTCTATTGTTATGTATGTGTAATTTGATGAATTTGAAACAAAAATCTAGTCTCTGTTCCAAAATTGAGTTTAATTTAAAGATTTTAGACCAAAAATCAACTTGGTATTATTTACCATGGTAGGGCCCATATACAATTTTAGAATCCTTGTAATTACTTTGAAAAGAAGAAAATTGTAAAAATTCCAATGGAATTAAGTTTCTGAAATGCCCTTCCGTCTTCCTACCAAATTTGAGACAAATCAAAACTCGTGATTTTTTGCCTTTTTTCACGTTTTTCAAATTTGATTTATGACGTCAATTTTGGTTTTAAAAATCCAAAAAAACATATTTTCTTCCTTAGAATTAATTCTTCTTGCTGAATATCTAAACTTAATTGGGCAATTGTCGTTATTAAAAAAGACCGTTCTGAAAGTTGCCTGAAAATGTCCGTTTTTTGATAAATCAGCGACGTTTTTCTCGGCATCCGCTAGGGCAATCCTAACGGAACTTTCTAATGATTTAAAGATCCCAAAGTTATGGTCATAAAAAATACTAGAACATCATAGGTCTCACCAGTTCGTAGGAATTAATTGCGAAAGGTCAAAAACGTGCTTACTTACCCCTGTGCTTTTTGGTGATTTTTTTGGGGGGTTTGAAATTTGTGGTTGAATTTCCCAGTTCTATTGTTATGTATGTGTTATGTGATGAATTTGAAACACAAATCTGGTCTCCGTTTCAAAATTGAGTTTAATTTAAAGATTTTAGAGCGAAAATCAACTTGGTACTATTTACCATGGTAGGGCCCATATACAATTTTAGAATCCTTGTAATTACTTTGAAAAAAAGAAAATTGTAAAAATTCCAATGGAATTGAGTTTTTGAAATGCCCTTCCGTCTTCCTACCAAATTTGAGACAAATCAAAACTCGTGATTTTTTGCCTTTTTTCACGTTTTTCAAATTTGATTTATGACGTCAATTTTGGTTTTAAAAATCCAAAAAAAACATATTTTCTTCCTTAGAATTAATTCTTCTTGCTGAATATCTAAACTTAATTGGGCAATTGTCGTTATTAAAAAAGACCGTTCTGAAAGTTGCCTGAAAATGTCCGTTTTTTGATAAATCAGCGACGTTTTTCTCGGCATCCGCTAGGGCAATCCTAACGGAACTTTCTAATGATTTAAAGATCCCAAAGTTATGGTCATAAAAAAATACTAGAACATCATAGGTCTCACCAGTTCGTAGGAATTAATTGCGAAAGGTCAAAAACGTGCTTACTTACCCCTGTGCTTTTTGGTGATTTTTTTTGGGGGTTTGAAATTTGTGGTTGAATTTCCCAGTTCTATTGTTATGTATGTGTAATGTGATGAATTTGAAACACAAATCTGTCTCAGTTTCAAAATTGAGTTTAATTTAAAGATTTTAGAGCGAAAATCAACTTGGTATATTTACCATGGTAGGGCCCATATACAATTTTAGAATCCTTGTAATTACTTTGAAAAAAAGAAAATTGTAAAAATTCCAATGGAATTGAGTTTTTGAAATGCCCTTCCGTCTTCCTACCAAATTTGAGACAAATCAAAACTCGTGATTTTTTGCCTTTTTTCACGTTTTTCAAATTTGATTTATGACGTCAATTTTGGTTTTAAAAATCCAAAAAACATATTTTCTTCCTTAGAATTAATTCTTCTTGCTGAATATCTAAACTTAATTGGGCAATTGTCGTTATTAAAAAGACCGTTCTGAAAGTTGCCTGAAAATGTCCGTTTTTTGATAAATCAGCGACGTTTTTCTCGGCATCCGCTAGGGCAATCCTAACGGAACTTTCTAATGATTTAAAGATCCCAAAGTTATGGTCATAAAAAATACTAGAACATCATAGGTCTCACCAGTTCGTAGGAATTAATTGCGAAAGGTCAAAAACGTGCTTACTTACCCCTGTGCTTTTTGGTGATTTTTTTTGGGGGTTTGAAATTTGTGGTTGAATTTCCCAGTTCTATTGTTATGTATGTGTAATGTGATGAATTTGAAACACAAATCTAGTCTCCGTTTCAAAATTGAGTTTAATTTAAAGATTTTAGAGCGAAAATCAACTTGGTATTATTTACCATGGTAGGGCCCATATACAATTTTAGAATCCTTGTAATTACTTTGAAAAAAAGAAAATTGTAAAAATTCCAATGGAATTGAGTTTTTGAAATGCCCTTCCGTCTTCCTACCAAATTTGAGACAAATCAAAACTCGTGATTTTTTGCCTTTTTTCACGTTTTTCAAATTTGATTTATGACGTCAATTTTGGTTTTAAAACCAAAAAAACATATTTTCTTCCTTAGAATTAATTCTTCTTGCTGAATATCTAAACTTAATTGGGCAATTGTCGTTATTAAAAAAGACCGTTCTGAAAGTTGCCTGAAAATGTCCGTTTTTTGATAAATCAGCGACGTTTTTCTCGGCATCCGCTAGGGCAATCCTAACGGAACTTTCTAATGATTTAAAGATCCCAAAGTTATGGTCATAAAAAAATACTAGAACATCATAGGTCTCACCAGTTCGTAGGAATTAATTGCGAAAGGTCAAAAACGTGCTTACTTACCCCTGTGCTTTTTGGTGATTTTTTTTGGGGGTTTGAAATTTGTGGTTGAATTTCCCAGTTCTATTGTTATGTATGTGTTATGTGATGAATTTGAAACACAAATCTAGTCTCCGTTTCAAAATTGAATCGAATTTAAAGATTTTAGAGCAAAAAATAACTTGCAGAATTTTTTAATTTTTCAATTTTCAAAATTTGATTCGTCTCAAATTTGCTGTGAACATGGAGTAGCCCTTTGCAATGAATAATCGTTTGAAATTTTTGTAATCAAATGCATTTGAAGCAAGTTATTCACGTTTATTAAATCTTCCTTCCTGTTGGCAGGCTGCAGCTTACCTTGAAGACTCCCTCCTTGGATCATCTTGGCGACTACGAGGTAGCAGGTAATGCACCGTCATGTGCCTAATCTGACCCGTGTGCCGCCCGCACCCCCAGGTATGATCCAGCCTATTTGAAAATGATCCCCGAGCCGGGTAGGCCAGCCCAGAGTGGTTTGATCAGCGCCCCGTTGGCTCTAAAACAAGCTGATTAAAGCTCCACGACAGGAAATCATCTCCTCGAGCTTAAGCAATCGATGCCACACCCGAGCACGTGAATAAAAGGCTCACGGCGGTGAGGGGATTGATCTGGATGGCTCTTGGGTGAGACGTGCTACTCTTGCGTATGAGATAGACTCGCATGAGCCTGCCTTGCATTCAAAGGTACATTGTCATACATCCAACCACTATCTAAGATTAGCTGTAAGAGTGTGGTGGAGACCTTGGCTTAGACTGTGCACGAGAGACTTGCGTAGCTTCCTCGGAAGCTACACGAGCCTTTCTGCATGGAATATTTCAAGGTCGAGCCCCTACACACTTCACAATCCCGCCACCGCCACCGCTGCGGGCGGCACGCGGCATACTAGGAGCCATGGGATAATCACACACGTCAGAACACGTCATGTCATTGTAACAAATTATCAATTTATTGTCACATTTTCCGTACAAGTTATATCAATAAATTATACAATCACAAGATAATTTGTTTGCACATCATTATCAGTCTTGTCTCAATCCATTCACAATGCAGCAAGTCTTGAGATGAGCATTCAACCAATCAAAACACAGCATCTTGAGTAGCGAGTAGCAGCGAGGACGAGTGGAACTGTAACGTGCGGCTGAAGTCGTCATCTGCATAACGTGGTGTGATCGGCTGCCGAGCTCCAACGCAACGTGATCCTGACGTCGGTAACTGCAAGTGTCTTGAGCTACGCGTGGTGAACAGCTTCGGGCAATCTGCAACAATAGGAAATGAGTTGTAATGTCAAAGATTGAGAAAAATTAGCATGGACTTTTGTTTCATAGTGGATTACGGTATACCTATATCCAAGAGAGGAGGCTGTGTACCAACTGAATAACTGTAAAATTGGGATAATTGAAAAAAGTTGCTGAACTTGAAAGATTTTACGCTTTTGAAAGACGTAGTTGTGTTTCAAGTAGTTCATCAAGATACATTAACATGGGTCCTAAAGAAAATGTACTGGCATTAAATGCATTAAAACTAGCAGACAATTTAGTACGCACAAGTCTATGAAAAACTAGCAGTTAAATTTGCGGATTTCACTCAATGGAATATTTAAGCTTTGGATTTTGACTGCAAGTGTACATCATCCGGTGCTGACAACCAAACAACACAAACTGACAGCGTCACAAATAGCGGTCGGTTCATGTGGAGATGATTCTCCTCCCATTCATGTCAAATCAAAGTGACGAATTTTGGGATACGCCTACGTTTTTTTTTTCAATAACATCGAAACTTGATACAAAATCTTTTTTTCCCCAATAGGCTATGGATGGAAGATGGAATCATTTAAACGGGGCACCACAACGGCAATCTTACCACCCGAACAATAATCAAAATAATTTAGAGGTGCCACAAGGGCAATCTCACCACCCCAAATAATAATTGAAATGACATGACTTGGAGGCCCCACAAGGGCGATCTCACCACACTAATGATAATTGAAATGATATTACTTGGGGGCACCACAAGGGCGATCTCACCACACTAATGATAATTGAAATGATATTACTTGGGGGCCCACAAGGGCGATCTCACCACACTAATGATAATTGAAATGATATTACTTGGGGGCACCACAAGGGCGATCTCACCACACTGATGATAATTGAAATGATATGACTTGGGGGCCCCACAAGGGCGATCTCACAACACTAATGATAATTGAAATTATATTACTTGGGGGCCCCACAAGGGCGATCTCACCACACTAACGATAATTGAAATGATATTACTTGGGGGCACCACAAGGGCGATCTCACCACACTAATGATAATTGAAATGTTATGACTTGGGGGCACCACAAGGGCGATCTCACCACCCTAATAATAATTGAAATGATATGACTTGAGGGCACCACAAGGGCGATCTCACCACCCTAATGATAATTGAAATGATATGACTTGGGGGAACCACAAGGGCGATCTCACCACCCCAAATAATAATTAAAATGAGACAATTTAAGGGCACCACGAGGGCAATCCTACCACCCCAAATAATAATTAAAATGAGACAATTCAAGGGCACCACAAGGGCAATCCTACCACCCCAAAGAATAATCAAAATAGGATTTTTTTAATCAACAATGAATTATTTACACTCTGACCAAGGTCAAGGTACAGTTGTACTAATTGATAGTTCGTGGATCAACTTGTTACCACCCTCGGTTACAAATATCATTTCTGTACCTCACCTAATTGTGGATTAGTACTTGACCAAGATTTGTGAAACTGGCTCTAGAACTTGTAAAATCTCTTTTTTTTTTAATGTTGCTTTACGACCCCACCAACAGCTAGGTTATACGGGGGGTGATAATGAAACGATGAAGTGATGAATGGTGAAAGTACTCTTACAAAAACCCATGCCTTATGCGGGACTCGAACCAACGTCCAACGGTGACTTCAGTTACTACCGCTAGCGATAATTGACTTAGCCACCGGGGCGGCTAAAATCTCTCTTTCTCAATGAGAAGTAATGAATGGGCTCTTACCATTGAATGCAGTCCGTTGATTGGTGGTCGACACGAACCAAGAGACTCGTGACGCGGGAATTCTGTCGAGCGCTGGTAGAAACTGTAACGGAAACAACGCTTGTAAGTTCTCTCAGATGGTGAACTACGGCTCACAGGCAATAGCCTAGTCGGAATATAAAAGTCAGAGAGTTCAACTACACCTGAACGCAAATATATCAACACTTAGTCCTCTCAAAATGTTATTCATTTATTTATTTCATCCATTTATTTTATTGTTTGCCCAACGACCCCAGCAACAGCTAGGTTATACGGGGGTACGAATGAGCGGGATATGATGAAACGATGAAGTGATGATAGGTGCAAGGACATTTACAAAAACACATTCCCTATGCGGGACTCGAACCCACGCCCAACCTGAATTCGGTTACTACTTACTACCATAGTGTGATAGTTAACTGGGGGGGGGATTATAACTTTTTCATGCATTAACAACATTGGAAACTTGACACAAAGCCATTGTTTCCCTATGAAGGCAAAGGATGAAAGTTAGGATCATTTCGGACGAGGCACCACAAGGGCGATCTCACCACCACAAAGAAATAGTTGAAATAATAATACTGGGTTTAACGGCACACTCTAGCGATAGCTAATGTAGTCATTGTTGAAGATGAGTGAAAATGTATTCGACAGTTTTATTCAACAGTGTGGAGAAAACAGTCTTCATTAATTTTATCTACCGATATGGTATTGGGTTTCAAGACACATTGTAATGCTTCAACCAAGATCTATTGGCGTAGAATTAGTGGTCTACGGGACGTTGAAAATGATCCAAAAATTTCTATTGCAAATTTATTGAAATTTTCAGTTAAAATTTTTCAGAAAATGTCAAATTCATTAGGAGCTTTATGTGAATCAAATATAATTCAATGAATTGACTGTAGGCCTATTCATTCCATTGATTTTTAAAAATGATTTTCAACAAAATTTAATCTGGTTTCATTCAATCCATTGAAAATTTCCATACCGAATTTATTGAATTTTGATTTTGTCATTTCAAAGGCCTACTTTTCAAATGGAACAATTTCAATTGACTTTTCAAGTAGGACAGTATAAAGGAGTTCTTGCCCCGCCTACAGTATCTATTAATGTTCAAAAACATATACTCAACCCTGCTATTATGTTGGGCCTATAAATACTCATCATTTCTACTCCTATGGTAAGTTTTATTATAACTTTATTATTGCATGTAATTCGTTTCATTATTATGACACGCTTCCTTCCCACTATTCTTCCCACTAACTAAGAAACCTCCATCTCATCATCCCATAATCATCCATCCGACGCCAATAGATCTTCGCTATCACTACAGTGCATCGTTGAACCCAATATGAAAAAAAATCGATTCATTTGCAATCCTCGGTCTTTACCCGGTGTTATCTTGCTGTCAGTTTGTCAACATTGATGTCACGCCTCGTTGCGTTGTCCCCGTCAAGGTCGCAGTCTAATTGTGAAGCTCGTCCAATCGTTGTCAACTCGAGAGCTAGGACGATCCACGTACCACGTACTCGACCTGCAAAAGTCACCCGTCTGTTTAATTTTAGGCCTACAACAGTACAGCACGGTCACAAGTGGCCTAGTCGCCCTAACTTACAGTTAGACGGTACTTAAAGGACATCACAACCTTGGGACTAGATTTCAAATAATAATTACGTTATTCATTTCCTTGATTTTTAGAGAAAACAAGATATCATCAGCTCAATTTCAATCGGTAACGCCTACTTAATGACTCGTGGTCCCAGGAGGACGAAAAAATTAATTTATAATTTCTGAATAAGAGATGATCAATGACACACTGTGGGCTTACAGATGACTAAGACCGGTGAATGATGAATGAAATGAAATGTTATTACATTAGGCGTTTTTTGATAGCGGGATCTGCTTTGAACCATCGCAGTATCAACCTCAATCTCAGTGGGAAACCACGACGCACTTCGGTCAGGTTAACTAATCGACCACGACGAGAACAGAACCCCGGTCTCTTGAACGACAGCTCAGAAAGCTGTAAAATTACTGAGTTACTGAGCACGCCACCCAACCTTCCCCACTAACCTAACCAACAAAAATAGCCCCCTCCAGCACCCCCTCCCAAACAACTTACCAAAACCATCAGATTCAAGTGAGTTTAAAAGTATAAAAAACAATAATTCTCACCCTCCCGCGAGCTTTTCTGAAGAATATAAACAAGATCTTACAGAAAACACCAAAAAATCGAAAATCAAACACCAATTGGCAATGCTCAGTGTCACAATAAAATAACCACAGAGTCTTTTAATTACCTACGACCAGGCTAAAAACCCATTACCAAAGTTTAGAATGTTATACTGCTAGATGTAGATCCTAATGTGACAAAAGTGTGAGATTCTACATAAAATCCCAAGCCAAAATCGAGTGTAGCACTTAGCCTGCCATGTGTCACAGAGCATAAATTCTAGGCCTTGGCCTATGGAATTGATATTGGAAATAGTATTATCAAGATCGAAGCAATGTTCTTCATCATTATTACAATTATCGGTGTACTAACTAGACTAATCGTTATAAATGATAATAATGAGGGAATATATTACGATGTGTAAAGGAATTAAATCTGAAAATAGTTACCTCAAACACCTCCAACATTTCAATCGGCCATTATGGAGAAAGTGGGTGTGGATGATGTGGATATTAGTTGGTTAAATTCCCGTTAAAACTTCAACAAGGCAGTGATGGATTCCTGATGGCAATATATTGTAGCGGTGATTTTTAAATCGTGAAATTAATTCAAACCTTGTTTTTCGCAAAATCAGTACTCATTGATTAAACTAATATGAGGTACAAAAATAGCAACGGTAATAACGAGTTCATTACAATATATTTTCGATATAAAGAATCAATATTTTTAAAATTACTGCAGGTTACGCAGGTTACATAAATGTAAGACCACCCAGCTGGACATCAGCTGCAGGCTAAATGGGGGTCTGGAGCCCCGAAGGGAATTATCTTTGGTTATATGGTCATTTTCTAATTCATTTTTGCGACTTACAAGCAATTTTGGAGTCTGATAATTGAATCGTTATTGATATTTTTGAAGTTATTTTCTATAATTGAACTATTATGAACATTTTCGAAGTTATTTTCGCGATTTCTCCGCCAGCAAAATATTTTATTGTGTGTTTATTTGTAGGTATTTTTTTTTCTAAAGGAGGATAAATTATTGGTGGGGCGCGCGCCTCACTTTGGACCCCCTAACGACGTACCCGCTGTCAATTGAATATCTAAAATATGATAATAAAAACTTCCTATCTACGATGTAAACGCGTGAAGCTTTCTTCACCGCGACTTCAATCTTGTTCCGATAAAGGCATACTAGCGCCATTCCTCGTCAACTTGAGGCACTACTAGCTCGAATAAAACAATCCTTCATGAAATGCATGGGAGTATCGCTGGTTGCTATACTCCAAGGGGCGAATAAATACAAAATGAAAGTATAATTAAAATATATTGCGTAATGTGAAGTATAATGAAATTGAAAGCCCATACTGGTTCATAAACCGAAATAAAATGAATAAAATGTATAAAGTATGCCTGTATAGTACCTGATTATTGGCAAAATACTTTCAATAATATTGAAAAATATGAAATTACACAATATGTAATAGTGACCAAATTATTGTAATTTTGTATGTTACTTCAGCACACTGAACCGTCATTCAGGAGACCGGGGTTCTATCCCCGTCATGATCGACTGTCCTGACCAAAGTCCTGACAGAGGTGCATCGTGGTTTTCCTCTGTCGTTAAAGTCAATCTGGGATGACTTCTTAGAGCAGGCTTCACCCCATCGTCCAAAACACATAATAATTATAATATTTCTCCTCATCTTCCCACCATCTCATTCATGAGTCACCGACGCCAATAGATCGTAGCATCATTACAGTGCGTCGTTAAACACAGTACAATTCGAAGTGGCTATTTACAAACAGCCCTGTTGGTCACTAGTAGAACTGTTAATTTGGATTGAATTATATAAGTTTCAGGTTATAATAAATTAGGTTAGGTTGGTTGGGTTAGTTATATCAGGTGATATTTCGTAAATTTAGATTACTGGCAACAACAACAACAACAACGCCCTCCACGGGCTACGAACTTATGACGCACCTAATCCTAGCTGCACATAGACCCGGCCGGGTGGAATCTATGCATCGTTCCCGGATCTATCGTTTCCTGCTCATATCAATAATGTTTTCTCACCCTATACGCACATATAATCAATGTTCAAGTCTCCTGGACTGATTATTTTCCTGCATGGATGGTAGGCCTATAATTTTCCTGGTCCTATGAAAAACGATGGATCGAGGTTTCATTGTACTCTAAAAGCCTTTAGCCAAATGGTTTCCTATCGTCTCGTAAGTTGGTACTACTGAATATTTGTGTTTTTGGAGTGAATCGAACAACGCTTAGCTTTTGTTCTCTTCATTCTTGTTGATTCCACTGAACTAGTCGGTCGTAGAAGTGTATTGTTGTCGTACAGAGTCATCAAGCCAAGTGTTACAATGTTTTACAAGCAAGCACTCTTCAAAGGGGTTCGATTTGTTTCGAAGGATTTGGTGATCAAAAGGCAGTTCAACATTCGGCGGCATACCGGCGTGATTTCTGGCCCGCCTACCACTCCGGTATCACACCCAGTAAGTAGGCTCAGCCTAGGCCTAGCCAGCACTAGGCCTAGCCAGCCTAGGCCTAGCCAGCACTAGGCCTAGCCAGCACTAGGCCTAGCCAGCACAAAGCCTAGGGCCTAGACCTAGCCAGCACTAGACCTAGCCAGCCTAGGCCTAGCCAGCACTAGGACTAGCCAGCACAAAGCCTAGGGCCTAGGCTTATGAATGACTGAATGTTGAATTTTAGAGGCGCGTTGACAACGGTGGAACATAATCCTACATATTTTCATATCTAGCCAATATATTTTAGTATTAAAGCGGACAATTTTCTCTAAGAACCAGTTCCACTGGACGAAATTAGACAATTGTCCTAATGACTGGACCATATCCCTATTCTCAAAAGAGGGCACAGGCGTTCGAGACGTGCTAAATCGTTGGCCTGGACAATCGCGCAACTAATACGGGTATTTAATCAAAATTATGTTTCTCGTTGACCTCGCTTAGGCCTAGGCTAGGTTCGATTCTTAGTGACACCATGATTTTTTTCAAAACTACGATCGTGAAAGTTGAGGGCATGATAGCTTCACGCTGGCAAACGCCTGACATTATAAATTGGTGTTTTGGTAGCTGGAACCTTATTCCTGAGATAAATCAGATGTGAGAAAATAAAGTGAGGAAATTTTCTCATCTCACTTCTCATCAGATTTAGTATTCTTGATAATGAAATACGATAAAGATGGTGAGAAACCATCAGAATGATCAGATCCATCAAAATAGGAAGTCAAATACAAATTGAGATATGAGAAAAAAGGGAGAAAAATTGATCCAGGAATAATAATTGGCCATTTCATGTGAGATAATCATTTTCTCACTCACTTTTATTTTTCTCACATCTCATTTATCTCAGGAATAGGGGTCCTGAAACTCCTAAGCATATTACTCAATCGAGCCTCCTTACAGACATTTCGTGTAATAAACTTACAGCTTATTATCTTGATCATTTATCCACATTCGGAGTAGAATAAGTAACTTTAGATTCATTTACAGTAGGCTGAGCATCAAACCAAAAGACAATGACACAAAGCCATTGTCTATTATCAAATATTCCTTCGTTATTATATTTCACTCCAGTACATCCGTATCTCTTGTTTTGTACACATTGTTGTCGACTCGAATTAAATAGAGTTTCTAAAAGCATAGTAGCCCTACTAAGCGGTGAAAGATGCCTACAACAATCAACTATAGAATAACAACATTCAGAAATTGTGGTTAGATTATTCAATATTTGAAATGATTAAACTTTGATGAATTGGCAGAAAGTGCTTTTCTTTTCGACAACAATTAGAATTTGGTTTCCTGTTATAGTACTGTTGTTCGCCTCTATAATGACAACAATCGACGCGAAATATGAAAGGCATTTAGGATGTAAATCTAATTGAGTACGATCATATTTCTTTATTCTATGGTACGATGGATATGCTCGTTATCTATGGGTTTTGTACCTATCCCATCAACCATCATTCAAGAATCAAGAGACCGGGATTCGATTACCGCCATGGTCGACCATCCTGATACGTTTTGTCGTGGTTTCTCTCTGTCGTTATAATAATGATAATAAAATATTCTTTATTTATAAGCGGAAACAAATGACATGATGCTACATGGTAAAAGTAGACACTATAAAAGGGCGATATTCAGCGTGTGATCAGACCATGGAGTTGTATATATGGAGGTCTATCTCAGCGACGAGCCGTGTACCAGATCCCATACTTCCGATTACTTCGATACGGCGGACATGTTCTTTTAACAACTGCCAGTTGGAGCTACTCCAGCGTTAGTAATTCAGCAAGGCCTTCTTTATTATTGCATTATGTGATATTACAGAAGGCATGAATTCAGACACTAAATATAAAACAAGTTTCGTTCGGCCTACACCTGACAACAATCAGCTTGAGCAGGGAACATGGCTGCCGTTCCTGATCAACGTGCCTGATCAAGTGGGCCGAGTTTTTAGCACGGAGTTATACCTCCAGTACAATACAACTCCATGGTTTCATAATGACCTGCTCATTCGTCACCCGTATAACCTAGCTGTTGGTGGGGTCGTTAAGCGAACAAATCATCATCAGGATCATGTCGGTCTGTTTACCTCCTCCAGGTGAAGGTCATCCACTGTACCATCATGTTCTGCGCGTGGATGGCAGGACCTGCTTACGTCATGGGCAACCTGAGCAGCTACACGAGCAAGGACAAGGAGTAACCGGGTAGCTCATCCTCTTCACTTCTAGCTTCGAGATTACTTGATATGGAACGAACAAGATTTTGACATGTCTTTTTCTAAATTACAATTTGGTTGTTTTGTTCGTTGTTCTAATATGTTGTGTTCCCAATACCCATTGATATTCTCGTGTATATGTCTCTATATTTGAACTCGAAATAAATAATATTTGGTTTAACTTTAAATAATTTTTCAATCTCAGATTCATTCTTTTAATTTAAGTTGTGTGGGCGCATTGTCAAAATGGTCAGTTTGGCAGATTAATTTTAATTCAGTGACAATTGTTCGTGAACCTAGAAACAATAGTGCAAAGATGATTTCTCTCTCTAGCTATTCTCTATTTAGCACCGTGCCTTCCATTAATCCATGATGGCTCATGTAACAGTTACTCCTGAGGCACAACCCCCTGCAGATCGGGTGTCGGAAAATTTATGATTTTCCCTGGAAAAGTTTTGCCAGGGCCGTGTGTGGTATCGAAATGAAGGTACATTCAATTGATTGCGGAAAATTCTTATTTCGTCCCGATCCAATGTGTGGTTCTCCAAAAAAAAAATCTTGAACACCCCCTCGCGCATAGGGGTGTCGGAAAATTTACAATTTTCTTTGGAAAATTTTTCACAGAGTCGTGTAAGGTATCGAAATAAAGGTGCGTTCATTTGAATGCATAAAATCTTGATTTCGTTCCGATCCAATGTCTGGTTCTCCGTAAAAAAAATCTTGAATACCCCCCTGGAAAATTTATGATTTTCTTTGGATTTTTTTTTCGGAGTCGTGAGTAGCATCAAAATGCTCAGGCGATCGCTAGCTTTCAGAAAATCGAACAATCAGCCCGATCGCATCGTGGGTTCTCCAGCAATCGCCGATCGAAGATTGTCGATTTTTTTTTGACATACGGGTACTAGTACGTGGAAAAAACCAAAATTTCAAAAAAAGTCAAACTCTCTTGCCGAAGCCGTGTGCGGTATCAAAATGAAGGTACATTGAATCGATTGCGAAAAATGTTCATTTTAGCTCGATCCAATGTCTGGTTCTCCGGAAAAAATTCTTGAAAATATAGGAAAATTTACGATTTTCTTTGGAATTTTTTTTACACAGCCGTGAGTGGTATCAAAATGGAGATAAATTCAATTGATTACGTACAGTTTTAATTTCAGCCCGATCCGATGTCTGGTTCTCCGGCAAACATGTTTTGAACAACCCCCCGCGGATAGGGTGTCGGAAAATTTATGATTTTCTTTGGAAAATTTTTCCCAGAGTCGTGTGTGGTATCTAAATGAAGGTGCATTCATTTGATTGCATAAAATCTTGATTTCGTCTCGATCCAATGATTGATTCGCCGTCATGCGTCGTTCGAAGTTTACACAATGCTATTAGGATACGGCGCCACCACCACTCTCGATGACCACGCGGGATTCGAAGCCCGGGTTCAACCACTGAGCCACCCGTTCGAAAATCGATTGCCGGAGAACGGCTTGTCCGATCGTGACAATTCGAACACCGGCGTGTAGAGAATTGATGAGCGCTTGATGATTTGATGATACGCGGCCCCCGATCGGACGCGCCGACGACGCGGCTAGCACCATGAATGAAGGCGCGGCCGACACGGCGTTTCCGAACGAAATTTTTCCCAGAGCCGTGTGTGGTATCAAAATGAAGGTACATTCAATTGATTGCGGAAATTTTTATTTCGTCCCAATCCAATGTCTGATTCTCCGTGAAAAAATTCTTGAACACCCCCTCGCGTAGAGGGGTGTCGGAAAATTTGCGATTTTCCCTGGAAATGTTTTGACAGGGCCGTGTGTGGTATCAAAATAGAGATAAATTGAATTGATTGCGGAAAATTCTCATTTCGTACCAATCCAATGTCTGGTTCTCCGTAAAAAAATTCGTGAATACCCCCTCGCGCATAGGGGTGTCGGAAAATTTGCGATTTTGTTGGAAAATTTTTCACAGGGTCGTGTGAGATATCAAATTGGAGGTACTTTCAATTGAATGCGAAAAATTCTAACCTCAGCCCGATCCAATGTATAGTTCTCCGGCAAACATGTTTTGAACAACCCCCTGCAGATCGGATGTCGGAAAAATTACGATTTTCTTCGGAAAATTTTTGTCGAAGTCAAGTGTGGTATCAAAATGAAGGTTCATTCAATTGATTGCGGAAAATTTTTATTTCGTCCCGATCCAATGTGTGGTTCTCCAGAAAAAAATTCGTGAACACCCCCTCGTGCAGAGGGGTGTCGGAAAATTTATGATTTTCCCTGGAAAATTTTTCAAAGGGTCGTGTAAAATATCGACATGAAGGTACATTCAATTGATTGCGGAAAATTCCTATTTCGTCCCGATACAATGTGTGGTTCTCCAGAAAAAAATAATTCGTGAACACCCCCTCGTGCAGAGAGGTGTCGGAAAATTTATGATTTTCTCTGGAAAAATTTTTACAGGGTCGTGTGAGGTATCGACATGAAGGTACATTCAATTGATTGCGAAAAATTCTTATTTCGTCCCGATCCAATGTGTGGTTCTCCAGGAAAAAATTCGTGAACACCCCCTCGTGCAGAGGGGTGTCGGAAAATTCATGATTTTTCCTGGAAAAATTTCCACAGGGTCGTGTAAGGTATCGACATGAAGGTACATTCAATTGATTTCGGAAAATTCTTATTTCTTTCCGATCCAATGTGTGGTTCTTCAGTAAAAAATTCGTGGACACCCCCTCGTGCAGAGGGGTGTCGGAAAATTTATGATTTTTCCTGGAAAATTTTTCACAGGGTCGTGTAAGGTAT
The DNA here is from genome assembly GCA_907164805.1 of Brachyptera putata. Taxonomy (NCBI): domain Eukaryota; kingdom Metazoa; phylum Arthropoda; class Insecta; order Plecoptera; family Taeniopterygidae; genus Brachyptera; species Brachyptera putata. Next base: position 26,828,012 of record OU015469.1, on the reverse strand, counting down.
CGACATAGAGGTACATCCAATTGATTGCGGAAAATTTCTATTTCGTCCCGACCCAATGTGTGGTTCTACAGAAAAAAAATCGTGAACACCCCCTCGTGCAGAGGGCGGGTGTCGGAAAATTTGCGATTTTCTCTGGGAATTTTTTTACACAACCCTGTGTGGTATCAAAATGAAGATACATTCAATCGATTGCATAAAATTTTGATTTCAGCCCGATTCAATGTATAGTTCTCCGGCAAACATGTTTTGAACAACCCCCTGCAGATCGGGTGTCGGAAAATTCACGATATTCTTTGGAAAATTTTTCACAGAGTCGTGTATGGTATCGAAATAAAGGTGCGTTCATTTGAATGCATAAAATCTTGATTTCGTTCCGATCCAATGTCTGGTTCTCCGTAAAAAAATTCTTGAATACCCCCCCTGGAAAATTTATGATTTCCTTTGGAATTTTTTTCTCGAAGTCGTGAGTAGCATCAAAATGCTCAGGCGATCGCTAGCTTTCAGAAAATCGAACAATCAGCCCGATCGCATCGTGGGTTCTCCAGCAATCGCCGATCAAAGATTGTCGATTTTTTTTGACATACGGGTACTAGTACGTGGAAAAAACCAAAATTTCAAAAAAAGTCAAACTCTTTTGCCGAAGCCGTGTGCAGTATCAAAATAAAGGTACATTGAATCTATTGCGAAAAATGTTGATTTCAGCTCGATCCGATGTCTGGTTCTCCGTAAAACATTCTTGACAATATAGGAAAATTTGCGATTTTCTTTGGAAATTTTTTTACACAGCCGTGAGTGGTATCAAAATGAAGATAAATTCAATTGATCACGTACAGTTCTAATTTCAGCCCGATCCGATATATGGTTCTCCGGCAAACATGTTTTGAACAACCCCCTGCAGATCGGGTGTCGGAAAATTTGAGATTTTCCCTGGAAAAGTTCTCACAGGGCCGTGTGTGGTATCGAAATGAAGGTACATTCAATTGATTGCGGAAAATTCTTATTTCGTCCTGATCCAATGTCTGGTTCTCCGTAAAAAAATCTTGAACACCCCCTCCCGCGGAGGGGTGTCGGAAAACTTACGATTTTCTTTGGAAAAGTTTTCACAGAGTCGTGTGTGGTATCAAAATGAAGGTACATTCAATTGAATGCGAAAAATTCTAACCTCAGCCCGATCCAATGTATGGTTCTCCGGCAAACATGTTTTGAACAACCCCCTGCAGATCAGGTGTCGGAAAATTTACGATTTTCTCTGGAAAATTTTTCACAAAGCCGTGTGTGGTATCAATATGAAGGTACATTCAATTGATTTCGGAAAATTTTTATTTCGTTTCGATCCAATGTCTGGTTCTCCGTAAAAAAATTCGTGAACACCCCCTCGCGCATAGGGGTGTCGGAAAATTTGCGATTTTCTTTGGAAAATTTTTCACAGGGCCGTGAGTACTCCAGCTGGAGGACCCTCATAACCGAAAACGCACGAAGCTAAATCCCGAAGGACAATCTCAACGTCCTGCTATTAGTCCCTCGCATCCTAGTGACCGTGACCCGTGTAATTGCTTGATCCACCGCTAGGTGGCTGGCCGTGACGGAACGACCGCACACGCCAATCAAGATCCCGCCGATTCCCTTAGGCCTACGAGAAGTAAACGGAAAATCTGAAAATTATCGATTTTCGGTTTTCGTTAGCATGCTTTTGAGCGCATGCGCTAGTTGTGCGATCTGAAATGTGACAACCGTCGCTTGAGGAGGGTAACAAGAAGATTTACCTGAGAGGACGAGTTGGTATCATCAGCTCGGTGATGAGCGGACGATACATGAACTTGCTGTTGTTGCTATGTTGCCATGGTGATGAGATGTTCCAAGGACTTCATCAGGGGATTATCATCTGGAACATTCAAAATAATTTTTATATAAGTTTACTTTTATACTTTGTTTTCATAATTTGTTTATATTTTTAATATTTTTTTTATACTTTATTTTCATAATTTGTTCATATGTTTAATATATATTTATACTTTATTTTCATAAATTGTTTATATTTTCATCATCTTTTCATAGGCCTACTTTATTTTCTAATTTGCTTATTTTTTAGCATATTTTCGTTCTTCATTTCTATAATTTGTATACTTTTTAATATAATTGCATAGTTCATTTCTATAATTTGCATATATTTTTATACTCCATTTCTATGATTTTTATATATTTTCAATATATTTGTAATTTTTTTATTTAGCCTATATATATATTTATTGGATTTATTCCATTGAAGAGTCGTCTATTATTAGAAGTTTCAGAAGTTTCTTTGAAAGTTTGGGGTAAATATTTATCGCCACTTTTTTGGTCGCAACTTGAAACTTTTGTATCCTCGCGTTCCGTCAAGTAGAGACTCCAGCTTGTGATTGGTCGGCCGTGTATATGTGGGCGTGGTCAACGAGATAACTGACCGATCGGCTGAGATGACCATTATGTATACTAGGCCTATGTACCGTACCGGTATATGCTTAATAGAATATTGAATGTTTTATTTCATTGTACCAAGAAAATATTCATAAAACGACATGAATTATCAAAAAAAAAAAATCGAATATTAACTGATATTAGGCCTAAAGGATGATAAATAGCAGAGGGAAACGCAATTTTCTTCCAAAAGAGTGAACGCGGTCAACATAAAAAATCGACATATTTTGAATAAAAAAAAATTATATGGTGATAGGCCTATATATTCAGGATGTTATAGTTATGTCATAAAAGATACGCATCGATCGGGACTCGAACCCGGGACAGCCTGTTTGCCGATTAGGAACACTCCCAACTGAGCTACCGAGGTATTACTTTTAATTCATGCCTATACTTAGAGTAGTTAGAGTAGTTAGAGTACTTAGAGTACTTTTATGGCAAGTCCATAACCTCCTAAAAATCTCGATATTGGATCGTAGGCCCATCCAAGAAGTTAAATTATGATATATATATATATATATATATATATATATATATATATATATATATATATATATATATATATATATATATATATATATATATATATATATATATATATATATATATATATATATATATATATATATATATGCAGTGCATATAAGCACTATGCATAACTGCACATATGCGGTTCTTGCAGAGAAACAGCTGTATTCGGGTATCTCTTATCTCCATGGCAACAGCCGACACAGTTTCCCACAGTCTTCAGACTTGCACTCAAGTCGTGTGCAAACAACAAACACCTCTCTAGCACTCACATCGTTGTTTGCACACGGCTGAGAGCGCCAAGCAGAACAATGCTGCGCGTATTCGTTGCTAGACAATAAAATATTTTACTGGGAGAAATCGCGAAAATAACTTCGAAAATGTCCATAATGATTCAATAATTAGATTCCAGGTCTGCTTGTGATTCGCAAACATCACTTGAAAACTGACCATAATGAGAAAAAAGAGTCAGCCGCCCCGGTGGCTAAGTCAACTATCGCTAGCGGTAGAAACTAAAGTCACAGTTGGGCGTGGGTTCGAGTCCCGCAAAAGGGCATGGGTTAACGTCCTTTCACCTATCACTTCGTATAGTCTCATTATCACCCGCTCATTCGTATCCCCGTATAACCTAGCTGTTGGTGGGGTCGTTAAGCAGCATAACAAAAAATCGATTATCATATTATTTATCTCTACTAGTAAGTAGTAACCAATAACGAATTGTATTGTCAGGTCGTACAATAAATAGTAAGTCCTAGTCTCTTATAACAAACTAGCCCTAGCTTGTTATTTTAAATGGAAGTCGCGGTAAGGGTCCTTGTGGTTGGAAAGAGATTTTTCCCTCTCTTTCCTTCCCGCCCAAGCCTAACGACGCCTAGCGCCCCTAGCGTCCAGGGGGTGCACGTGCGAGCGACCACCGACTGTCAGCCCCGCCAAGGGGGGGAGGGGGAGGGGGAATGTCGGAGGCTGTGCTCCAGTCCAGCGCGCGAGCATGAGAGCGAGAGAGAGAGGGAAGTGTGCGTGTAAATAGACAGAGCTGGCGGGAGAGAGAGTTTCACGGGAGCCACCGTGGTGTGCACAAGCATCCTTTAACGCGGACCTAGTGTGACGTCACGGGCACGTATCACAGCTCAGGTAAGCACGATTATTAGGAGTAAAATACGGGAGTGAATATTCAGTGAGGAAGGATCGCTGTCGACACTGTTGATTAAACAAGGTATAATGTATTTCATTTTGGTTTACCTGATAATTATTAAACTTTGTGTACGTGAATACAGTATAATTCTATATACATGTATATATAGGCCTATATATATATATATATATATATATATATATATATATATATATATATATATATATATATATATATATATATATATTCATATCCATTTTATTTTACTATTCTTCTAAACTACGTTGGCACAACAATTAAAAGAATGCATCAACTTCCTACAGCGACCTTTCGAACATGAATGATCTCTTTACAAATCATGCTCTGACATTTGTAAAGTATCAACACGTTTCTGATGACCAGGGGATTCATTGTATGTAAACATTATGAATGTTTTAGTTGTGGAGGAAATGGTCACGAACAATGTTTCTGTCATTTTCTCAAGGTGTTCTCATTGACTGTATAGGAATACTATTCAGATATTATAAAGTTATATTATCATAGGTGACTTGGTGGTATAATGAAGTAGGTGAAGTATATTATATTGAGGAAAACGCTATAATATTATATTTCTAGTGATGAACAACTGTTGAACAAAGCTATAATTTTATTCTTTCAAATATCCCTGATGATTTCTATCTTTGTGAATTTTATTGTCGCTCATAACGCCATCCCCAGAGCTCGGTTTAAAAGGGGTCGGTATTTTTTTGTATAAAGTTCAACTGGGAAAAGAAAGATTCATTATGCGTTTCTTGACAAAGCAATTTGTCAAAACATGATTATGGTAAATCGAATCCTACAATGCCCTGTAGAATATGAATGGTAAGCCTAGGCTGAATTATTATTACTCTTTTGTGTTTATACTGGGAAAACGCAGTATATGCGTTGTAGAATGAGCGAGAATCTATTAGAAATGTACTGTTAAAAATGGTAAAATTGTACACATCTTGATTTTGGATCTATTAAGTCACTATATACCTACCTACTTGATTCGCTTATTTACAATATCAATAGCTTCACGATCTAATTGGTTCAGCCTGTTGATCATCTCTTAATAGAGCTCTTTAATTGTGGTCAAATAATAGTACATACGTAATAATTTTTATCTTTAAAATGGCTCAACCCCATTCATGTAAATTTCGAGAATAATGGGAAAATGGAGAAAACTCGAAAAGAATCATCATTTGTGTGTTCGAATTACGTAAATTCGTTTATTCGAAGTGGATACTTTTTCATATTTTTCCCCTATGTGTCTTTGAGCAGGTTTTTTAAAATTTGAAACAAAACTCTCGAAAGTAGATTTTATCTATTTCCATCTCAAAACTTGACAATGTACACACATGTGTATATCAAGTACCATCAGAATAATTTCTTTCACTTGACCTATATATGCAGTGAGAGTTTAAAATCCATAGATATTTTCCCATACCGAATAACTGAGTCGTCGCTTCGCTCACCCAATAATGGCTGAAGCATCTGTCATCAGTTTATTTCTACCCCCTAATAACCAGGTGGTAATGGGGTCATCAAGTCAAGCTCGTCTTCAAGAGATAAAAGTTACCTTCGGAGGATGTTATTGCTACTCTACGATTGTGATAATGAAACTTTGACAGTGCTTTTTTCACGACATTAACAAATACATCGCAAGATGGAGACAATTACTGTACAGAACACTCGAGTGTTATAATAACACGCGTGGAAACATCGAATAATAATAATAATAATAATTTCTTTATTCATCCCAATTGAATTACATTAGTAATATTGGACATGTCGGTTGCGGTATACAAGTGAAAGTAAAATATATACATAGGCCCTATATACATTGTTATATAATGAATAATAAAGACGAACATGAAACTTTTATCAAGAATAAAAGATGACATAAAAGATGGTATACAACGCATTAAAAGTTGAATTAAAAATTAAAAAGGCATTTAAAGTTAGTCAGTGTCATTGAAGAATTCCTCAAAACTATAAAAACATTTTTCAATGAGCCATGCTTTCAGGGCACTTTTAAATTTTACACCATTCAATTGCTTCAAAGGTGGAGGAAGGGCATTGAAAAACTTGTTTCCTGAATAAGTGGGTCCTTTTGAATATATTGTTGATCTATGGCTATTTACTTGTTTATGTGTATTACAGTAACACCAGACATCTTCTCCTCACCACGTGTCATAATCCACACACGTGACATATTGTGGATGTTTGGATGGACAGTATTCTATAAGATACTTCTCTGAATGTTGTGAAGCAGTTTCACTGTCTACAATACGTTCAGACGTAAAGCCACCACGATCGTTTATATGTGATGTTGAGGGTGTAATTGTGAAGCTATATCTAGAATCCTTACAAAAATAATTACTTATGAAATTAATTAATGATATTAATTAATAATAGAGAAACCATATTAGGTCAAACAAAGTTCTAGCGGGTATACTATTTGTCTTTGTTATGTTGATACAACATAATAGCGCGTTAATTAGCGTACATGATCAGATAATTATGGTTAGAGTAGATGATAATTATTTGCTAGCATGTTGGTAGTATTCAGAGCAATTACATCATTGAAACACAAACGTTACAGATAAACTCAAGTTCACAAGAGTTGGTTGTTGTCTACCAACTTCACAAACTGTAATATTGTATAATTACGAAGTTTCAACTTTCCTATATAAGGTTCTGGAGAGAGTTCTTGTATTTAAGAGGAACCTACCCAAAGCGTAACATTTCAAGTGTTAAGGTAATACGATAGTTGTAGCTTTCCTTTATACTATATTGTGTTCATTATTCACATCTTCCCCAAACCGATCGAGACATATCTTCTAGGCCTATATATATATATATATATATATATATATATATATATATATATATATATATATATATATATATGTGTTTGTGTGTGTGTGAGTGGGTTGCAAGTAAGTTCGTGGAGCAGAACTTTGGCTCGGGTTCAGTCTGTGGAAGTGTTTTTATCGCTCGCGGGGTGAGATCGCGGTGGAAGTTCTGGGCTGCAAATAATCGAATAATCTTGACTTGATTAAACCACAGTTGGTAAACTTCGTCACCGCCCTCTAACAGCGTTACTGTTCCAGACCTATTAGCGGCAGTGGACGGCTTAACGGACAACAATGGTCTTGGAAAGTTCACCTCCGTGACCGTCGAGAGGGGGGGGGGGTGAAAGTTAACGTCCGAGGTCGTGGGGGGGGGGGGGGGGGTGACAAGTGATGTGGTGGGACTGTTAAAGGGCATCACAACCCTGAAACTAGATTTTAACGGATTATGACATTATTCACCCTAATTTTGGAGAAATCTACAAATCACCATCAAATTTCAGTGACTTTCTATTTCTTTAAAGAACTTTACAAAATCAATAGTATCAATCCTGAATTTATTTCTGGAATTATTGCAGAAAAGTGAATACCCACGTTTCCTATGTTGCCTACACATGAGAACGGAAATCTTCACTGCATGCCAGAATTTCACGAAGTACATACGTCAACTTTACTGCAACTTTCACCTAGCTGACATGTGCCACAACCAAAATAGAGAATTTCACAATGAAATTGCACGCGCTTACACCACTGAAATATTACGTGCAATTGTGACATTTATGCAACGTAATGTCGTGTAAGATGGATAAGTCATTTCTCATCATATTTTTGTTTCATAAAAGAGCCGTCTTTGATCCAGTAAGATTTGTAGAAATGAATAGCTTGAATACCCCCGGGAAATTTTTTCGAATCGTAGTAGCATCAAATGCTCAGGCAATCGCTAGCTTCAGAAAATCGAACAATCAGCCCGATCGCATCGTGGGTTCTCCAGCAATCGCCGATCGAAGATTGTCGATTTTTTTTGACATACGGGTACTAGTACGTGGAAAAAACCAAAATTTCAAAAAAAGTCAAACTCTTTTGCCGAAGCCGTGTGCGGTATCAAAATGAAGGTACATTGAATCTTTTGCGAAAAATGTTGATTTAGCTCGATCCGATGTCCGGTTCTCCGTAAAAAAATTCTTGACAATATAGGAAAATTTGCGATTTTCTTTGGAAATTTTTCTACACAGCCGTGTGTGGTATCAAAATTAAGATAAATTCAATTGATTACGTGCAGTTCTAATTTCAGCCCGATCCAATGTTTGGTTCTCCGGCAAACATGTTTTGAACAACCCCCTGCAGATCGGGGGTCGGAAAATTTACGATTTTCTCTGGAAATTTTTCACAGAGTCGTGTTTAGTATCAAAATGAAGGTACATTCAATTGAATGCCAAAAAATCTAACTTTGGCTCAATCCAATGTATGGTTCTCCGGCAAACATGTTTTGAACAACCCCCTGAAGATCGGGTGTCGGAAAATTTACGATTTTCTTTGGAAAATTTTTCTCAGAGTCGTGTGTGGTATCTACATGAAGGTTCATTCAATTGATTGCGGAAAATTTTCATTTTGTCCCGATCCAATGTCTGGTTTTCCGGCAAAAAATTCTTGAACACCCCCTCGCGCAGAGGGGTGTGGGAAAACTTACGATTTTCTTCGGAAATTTTTTCACAGAGTCGTGTGTGGTATCAACATGAAGGTACATTCAATTGAATGCTGAAAATTCCTATTTCGTTCCGATCCTATGTGTGGTTCTCCGTAAAAAAATATTCTTTAACACCCCCTCCCGCAGAGGGATGTCGGGAAACTTACGATTTTACCTGGAAATTTTTTGTCGAAGCCGTGTGTGGTATTGAAATGAAGGTCCATTCAATTGATTGCGGAAAATTCTTATTTCGTCCCGATCCAATGTCTGGTTCTCCGTAAAAAAAATCTTGAACACCCCTCCCGCCGTGGGGTGTCGGAAAACTTACGATTTTCTTTGGAAAAGTTCTCACAGAGTCGTGTGTGGTATCAAAATGAAGGTACATTCAATTGAATGCGAAAAAATCCAAGTTTGGTTCAATCCAATGTATGGTTCTCCGGCAAACATGTTTTGAACAACCCCCTGCGGATCGGGGGTCGGAAAATTTACGATTTTCTCTGGAAAATTTTTCACAAAGCCGTGTGTGGTATCAATATGAAGGTACATTCAATTGATTGCGGAAAATTCTTATTTCGTCCCGATCCAATGTCTGGTTCTCCGTAAAAAAATTCGTGAACACCCCCTCGCGCATAGGGGTGTCGGAAAATTTGCGATTTTCTTCGGAAAATTTTTCACAGGGCCGTGGGTACTCCAGCTGGAGGACCCTCATAACCGAAAACTCACGAAGCTAAATCCCGAAGGACAATCTCAACGTCCTGCTATTAGTCCCTCGCATCCTAGTGACCGTGACCCGTGTAATTGCTTGATCCACCGCTAGGTGGCTGGCCGTGACGGAACGACCGCACACCTCCAATCAAGATCCCCGCCTACGATTCCCTAGGCTACGAGAAGTAAACGGAAAATCTGAAAATTATCGATTTTCGGTTTTCGTAGCATGCTTTTGAGCGCATGCGCTAGTTGTTGCGATTGAAATGTGGACAACCGTCGCTTGAGGAGGGTAACAAGAAGATTTACCTGAGAGGACGAGTTGGTATCATCAGCTCGGTGCTGAGCGGGCGATACACTGAACTTGTGTCTGTGCTAGGTTGCCCATGGTGATGAGATGTTCCAAGGACTTCATCGGGGGATTATCATCTGGAATATCAAATAATTTTTATATAAGTTTACTTTTTACTTTGTTTTCATAATTTGTTCATATTTTACTATTTTTTCTATACTTTATATTCATAATTTGTTCACATGTTTAATATATCTTTATACTTTATTTCATAAATTGTTATATTTTCATCATCTTTTTATAGGGCTACTTATTTCAATTTGCTTATTTTTTAGCATATTTTCGTTCTTTATTTCTATAATTTGTATACATTTTAATATAATTGCATTAGTTCATTCTATAATTGTGCATATATTTTATACTCCATTTCTATGATTTTTATAGTATTTTCAATATATTTGTAATTTTTTATATAGCCCATTATATATATTTATTCATTGGATTTATTCCATGAAAAGACGTCTATTATTAGAAGTTTCAGAAGTTTCTTTGAAAGTTTGGGGTAAATATTTATCGCCACTTTTTTGGTCGCAACTTGAAACTTTTGTATCCTCGCGTTCCATCAAGTAGAGACTCCAGCTTGTGATTGGTCGGCCGTGTATATGTGGGCGTGGTCAATGAGACGACTGACCGATCGGCTGAGATGACCATTATGTATACTAGGCCTATGTACCATACCGGTATATGCTTAATAGAATATTAAATGTTTTATTTCATTTTATCAAGAAAATATTCATAAAACGACATGAATTATGAAAAAAAAATCAAATATTAACTGATATTAGGCCTAAAGGATGATAGATAGCAGAGGGAAACGCAATTTTCTTCCAAAAGAGTGAACGCGGTCAACACAAAAAATCGCAATATTTTGAATAAAAAAATATATATATGGACATAGGCCTATATATTCAGGATGTTATAGTTATGTCATAAAAGATACGCATCGATCGGGACTCGAACCCGGGACAGCCTGTTTGCCGATTAGGAACACTCCCAACTGAGCTACCGAGGTATTACTTTTAATTCATGCCTATACTTAGAGTAGTTAGAGTACTTTTATGGCAAGTCCATAACCTCCTAAAAATCTCGATATTGGATCGTAGGCCCATCCAAGAAGTTAAATTATGATATATATATATATATATATATATATATATATATATATATATATATATATATATATATATATACAGTGCATATAAGCACTATGCATAACTGCACATATCCGGTTCTTGCAGAGAAACAGCTGTATTCGGGTATCTCTTATCTCCATGGCAACAGCCGACACAGTTTGCCCACAGTCTTCAGACTTGCACTCAAGTCGTGTGCAAACAACAACACCTCTCTAGCACTCACATCGTTGTTTGCACACGGCTGAGAGCGCCAAGCAGAACTAAGTCACTATCGTGCTAGACAACTAAAGTCAGTTTGCGTGGTTCGAGTCGCGAAAAAGCTTACGTCTTTAATATCACTTCGTATAGTTATGATCACCTCATATCCCGTAAACCTACTGTGTGGGTCTTTAAGAACAATAACAAAATCGATTATCAATATTTATCTCACTAGTAGTAGTAATCCAAAACATTGATATGCAGTCGTAATAAATATAATCCCTCGCTCGGTATTACAAACATGCCTAGCGTAGTAACTTCTAAATGGAAGTCGCGGTAAGTCCTCGATGGGTTAAGAGATTTTTCACCTACTCTTCTTAGCCTACGACCGCCTATCGATCCCCTAGGTCCTAGGGGTGGCGTGCAGCGACACTGACTGTCGTATCACCCCGTGCACGCTACCATTAGTGGTTGGAGGGTGGGAGAAATGTCGGAGCTGTCTCTATCCAGCGCGGAGCATGTAAAGGAGAGTGCGGTAAGGAGTGTGGTGGAAATAGACAAGCTGCAAGATTTCACGGAGCCACCGTGTGCCCAAGCATCCTTTAACGCGGACCTAGGTACGTCACGGGCACGTGCATCCCCAGCTCGTAGCCCGCAATTATGGAGTAAAGGGGAGGGTGGAATGTCGGAGGAAGGATCGCCGTCGACACTGTTGGCAAGACAAGGTAATGTGCGTTTTGGTTGGCGGATAATATTACGACCACTGTGTGTGAATACAGCATCATTTAATACGGATATTATACGGCCGTATATAGCTCATATAGACGATTATTATGATATATATATGAATATTCAGTGAGAAGATGCTTCGACTGTATTAATACAGGTATAATGTATTTCTTTTGCTTTACTTGATAATTATTAATTTTGTGTCAACGTATTTTAATAATAGTAAAATAAAGGTATGATATAATAAAATATATATATATATATATATATAATATATATATATATATATATATATTATATATATTCATATTCATTTATTTACTATTCTTCTAAACTACGTTGACACAACAATTAAAGAATGCATCAACTTCCTACAGCGACCTTTCGAACATGAATGACCTCTTGACAAATCATGCTCTGACATTGTAAGTATCAACACGTTTCTGATAACCAGAGATTCATTGTATGTGAACATTATTAATGTTTTAGTTGTGGAGGAAATGGTCACGAACAATGTTTCTGTCATTTTCTCAAGGTGTTCTCATTGACTGTATGGGCATACTATCAAGATCCCATATAGTTATATTATCATAGGCGACTTGGTGATATAATGAAGTAGGTGAAGTATATTATATTGAGGAAAACGCTATAATATTATATTTCTAGTGATGAACAACTGTTGAACAAAGCTATAATTTTATTCTTTCAAATATCCCTGATGATATCTAGCTTTGTGAATTTTATTGTCGCTCATAACGACCATCCCCAGAGCTCGGTTTAAAAGGGGTCGGTATTTTTTGTATAAAGTTCAACTGGGAAAAGAAAGATTCATTATACGTTTCTTGACAAGCAATTTGCAAAACATGATGGTAATGAATCCAAATGCCTCCTGTAGAATAGAATGTAAGCCTAGGCTGAATTATTATTACTCATTTGTGTTATACGGGAAAACGCGTATATGGTTGAGTGAGCGGAATTATTAGAAATGTACTGTTAAAAATGGTAAAATTGTACACATCTTTGGATCTATTAAGTCCTATACCTACCTACTTACTTCGACTATTCAATATCATCTATTGTCACTCTGATTGATCTCCTAAGTGCTCTTCTTATGAACTCTATAATTGTGTCAAAATAGTTTTATCTTAAATGGTTTTACTCCTTCATGGTCAAATTTCAGAAAATGGAAAATGATGGAAATGAAGAAATCTTCGAAAGTGAATCAATAATTGTGTTATTCGGTACTTTTTTCAATTGGATTCCTATGGTCTTTGCACCTTGTAATTTGAACAAAATCCGAAATAGATATATACTTTCGAAGTAGATTGTTCCTACTGCGTTATTCTACCGCGATACGATTTGAAATCGACCAATAGAGTACCTGATGCATAATCGATTTTGAGCTTGGACTACTTTGCAATGATGCAGGTAAATACCGGAATTGATATTTTCCATACGATAATGTCGTCCTCGCTCACCTATTATGGCTGAAACATCTGAGTCACATTTATTCTACCCCTAATAAGCAGTCTAATAGGTCATAGCAAATCGATTCCTGTCAAGGAAATCCTACCGTTGAGTATGAGCCACTTCACGACTTAAATGAACTTACAGTGCTTTTAGTCACATTAATAAATACTTCCACGATGGTGCAGTGAAGTTAAATACCATAGATTTCTCATACATAACTAGTCTCGCTCGCCGAAAACGGTCGAATCTATCATCAATTATTTCCCCCTATACCAGCTGAATGGTATAATAACTCTCTTCAAGAGATGCAAGTTCTTCGGAGGTGTTATTGCTACTTACATGTAAAAACTTTGACAGTCTCTTTTCACGACATTAGTTATATGACTATAGCGAAGATGAAATGAACATTAAAAAAATTGGTTGTTTAAAGTTTTTTTCTACTGCTTTGGTTCCACAGGTTAAGGTACAATCTAAACTCGACTTTTAATAGTTTATACTTCATGTAATTTGGCAATGGAAAATTTTTTTTCATATACAATTTCAAGCATTCATTAAATTACATGGCAGAACAATAAATCCTAAAAATGAATTCGGTGAAATTTAATACATTTTGGTATTTCTAAATTCAGCTTATAGGGTCGTCCATTTTAAGAAAACATAATGTCTAAATGGTACCACTGAGCAGTTTTTACCTTTTACATATTACTTACCGTTTAAAACAGACAGGCTTTCCGTCATCACATAATGAGACAATTATCAAACTTAATAGGTCATTTTATATGAAAACATTCTATAAGAGTACACTCGTATGTATACGTCAAGATTGCGGGCAAAACTCAGAACAAGGGTAACCACCACGACTAATATATTTAGGGTTAATTAAGTATATTGAATCTTCCAATAATTATTAGTTATAAATTATTAGTGGATAAATAAATAAATAAGAACATATTGTACAAAAATTCTAGGTATAAATTTTTCGATAGTCTAAGTTGATACACGCTTAATAATAAAAGAATGGCATACAGAAGTTCATGTTAAGATACTAAGATAAATATTTTAGCGCATGTTAGTTTAATGCAATTACATAATGTTAAAGAAACGGCAGAAAAATTTTCTAATAGCTTGATTTTGTCTACGCATTACATGTTATTGTATAATTACGATTTTCAACTTCTATTCATAATGTTTGGATGGCAGTTTTTATTTGCAATGCAAAGCGTTTAAAATTTCAAGGCTCGAGTATATGATGTGTAGCTTTAACCTTAATATTGTGTATAATCATTATTGAATATTACATTTCCCAAAGAGACCAATAGGTACTAATTTAGTATACTATGTCATTATATATAATATATTAATTACTAATATATAATATTTAATAATGATAATTTTGCTATGATGTTGTAGTATTCAGCAATTCTTACAAATTTGACACAACTTGACAGTTATTTAGTCGGGTGGATTGTCGTCGAATTCAACTGTATATAATTACGAATATATCTTGACTATAAACGCATTGATTGACGCCCCTAAACAGTTATTGATATTGCGGATACGGCTTTAACGACAACAATGGTCTTGGAAAGTAAACCTCCTGACCGTCGAGAGGGAGGGGGTGAAAGTTTCAAATCGGTGTTGGGGGGGAGCGGGGGTGACAATGATGTAAACTCAATAACGTTAGTTGTATGGTGGACTGTTAAAGGCATCACAACCCTGAAACGATTTTAAACGGATTATGACTATTCACCCTAATTTTGGAGAAATTACAAATCACCATCGAAATTTCAGTGACTTCTATTTCTTTAAAGCACTTTACAAAATCAATATATCACTCCTGAATTTTTTCGGAATTAATTGCAAAAAGTTGAATACCCCGTTTCCTATTTTGCCTACACTGAGAACGGAAATCTTTCACTTGCATGCCAGAATTTCACGAAGTACAATCCGTCAACTTTACTGCAACTTTCCACCTAGCTGACTGTTGCCCACAACAAAATGAAATTTCACAATGAAATTGCACGCGCCTTTAACACACTGAAATATTAGTTTGCAATTGTCGACATTTCATGCAGTAAATTGATCGTGTAAAGATTGGATAAGTCATTTCTCATCATATTTTATGTCTTCATAAAGTCACGTCTTTGATCCATAAGTTTTGAAGACTTTAAGCATCCAATTATTTCCGTTCTTTGCAGTCTTACCTAGATTACGCTTAGACGCATTTAAAAAAATTTTTAATTTTTGGGTTAAAAAAATTTTTTTTTTTTTTTCCCAATTGAATTACTTGAAATATTGGAATGTGGGGGTTGCGGTATAAAAGTGAAAGTAAATATATACATAAAAAATTGTTAATAATGAAAAATAAAGTAACATGAACTTTTACAAATAAAAGATGGCATAAAAGTGGCATACAACGCTTTAAAAAAGTTGAAAAAAAATTAAAAATGGCATTAAAAGTTAGTCAGTGTCATTGAAGAATACCTCTAAAACTATAAAAACATTTTTTTAATGCGCCATGCTTTCAGGGGCACTTTTGAATTTCATACCATTCAATGCTTCAAGGTGGAGGGAAGGGCATTGAAAAACTTGTTTCCTGAATAGTGGGTCCTTTTGAATATATTGTTGATCTATGGCTATTTACTTGTTTATGTGTATTACAGTAACACCAGACATCTTCTCCTCACCACGTGTCATAATCCACACACGTGACATGTTGTGGATGTTTGGATGGACAGTATTCTATAAGATACTTCTCTGAAGCAGTTTCACTGGAATATGTTCAGTGGGGAAGCCACTGCGATCGTTAAATGTTGTGTTGAGGGTGTAATTGTGAAGCTATATCTAGAATCCTTACAAAAATAATTAGTTATGAAATTAATTAATGATATTAATTAATAATAGAGAAACCATATTAGGTCAAACAAAGTTCTAGCGGGTATACTATTTGTCTTTGTTATGTTGATACAACATAATAGCGCGTTAATTAGCGTACATGATCAGATAATTATGGTTAGAGAAGATGATAATTATTTGCTAGCATGTTGGTAGTATTCAGAGCAATTACATCATTGAAACACAAACGTTGCACAGATAAACTCGAGTTCACAAGAGTTGGTTGTTGTCTACCAACTTCACAAACTGTAATATTGTATAATTACGAAGTTTCAACTTTCCATATAAGGTTCTGGAGAGAGTTCTTGTATTTAAGAGGAACCTACCCAAAGCGTAACATTTCAAGTGTTAAGGTAATACGATAGTTGTAGCTTTCCGTTAGACTATATTGTGTTCATTATTCACATTATTCAGAATGCGTTTGGCACACAAGACCAGGGAAAGTCATGCAATTTTTTTTCGTAAATCGAGGTAACCGAAACTATTTATTCGTATCGAAATGGCCATAGGTTTGTTGATGAAATCAGCTTAGCTGATAGAGGAAGGTCACCCTATACCATCTTGAAGCTAACTATCTAATGGTTTTCTTTCGTGTATTAAACGGTTCAACGTATTATTCAACTAACTTTTTCAATAATTTTCAACTTCATTTCAAATTTTCAATATACCATTTCAACCTTGATACATTATTAAATAACGAAATATTTGATACATTTCTGTGGTTGGATTCCCCTTAAGTTCATATCTTGCACTGCTCAGGTTTTATGATCATTCTTATCCGTGAAATCCCCTGGCGGCAACTGATTGCCCTACGGAGACTGGGGCCGCCTGAACATCGAACTGTCACCGATAGCTCCACTAAGCTGAACTACTATTGGCAGAAATACAAGTAATTGTATTTATTGCAAATTGCAATTACTCGACAGAGTAGAAATAGTAAACATGAATTAAATATTTTAATTACTTGATGAAAATGTATTTGTATAAATCATGAACCAAAATCTTTCCTAATGTAGTAGCAAAATGATTCGAGGAGTCGGGAACAATTATTGACAACATATATTCTTCTCGTTTGTTGTTTTGGTTGGTAGACTTGTTTGTTGCTTTCAATTTGTCCGGATGACTCTCTGCATGCATGCAGTCGAATAATAGTGCAAATAACATTTCACAATAAAACTACTGCAAAAAGTAGACACATAAATTATCTAACATATACGTACGGAATAAAACTGTATATTGAGGACTATTGATATATATATATATATATATATATATATATATATATATATATATATATATATATTGATATATTGATATATAGTTAGCGTTTTGAACTCGTCCAAAACAGTTGTCTCCAGAAGATGAGTGGTGCAATCTACTCGAAACGTCGAGAAAATGTGACAAAGTGTAGGATTCGGCCAACACTGCCATCTTCCAACGGGTAAGCGGTTGCAATCCTGAATTCAAAGGTTAATATCACATATGTCCGCAAAAACCTGAGAAATAACATATATATATATATATATATATATATATATCTATATATATATAATATATACTATATATATATATATATATATATATTTATGGGATGTTTTAGCCATGTCAGAAAAAATACGTCTCGACCGGGACTTGCCCAAACCGGTCGAGACGTATCTTTTATGACATGGCTAAATAAAACATCCCACATATCTCGACATTGGATCGTATCCAAGAACTTAAATGATAACACATATATATATATATAGGCCTATATATATCTTATATATCTATATATATATATATATATATATATATATATATATATATATATATATATGTGTTTGTGTGAGTGTGTGAGTGGGTTGCAAGTAAGTTCGTGGAGCAGAACTTTGTCTCGGGTTCGGTCTGTGGAAGTGTTTTTATCGCTCGCGGGGTGAGATCGCGGTGGAAGTTCTGGGCTGCAAATAATCGAGTAATCTTGACTTGATTAAACCACAGTTGGTAAACTTCGTCACCGCCCTCTAACAGCGTTACTGTTCCAGACCTATTAGCGGCAGTGGACGGCTTAACGGACAACAATGGTCTTGGAAAGTTCACCTCCGTGACCGTCGAGAGGGGGGGGGGGGGGGGGGGGGGGGGCATGACAAGTGATGTAAGCCCAAATAACGTAGATCTATGGTGGGACTGTTAAAGGGCATCACAACCCTGAAACTAGATTTTAACGGATTATGACATTATTCACCCTAATTTTGGAGAAATCTACAAATCACCATCTAAATTTCAGCTGACTTCTATTTTCTTTAAAGGCACTTTACAAAATCAATATCAATTCCTGAAATAAATTTCTGGAATTAATTGCAGAAAAGTTGAATACCCACGTTTCCTATGTTGCCTACACACGAGAACGGAAATCTTTCAATTGCATGCCAGAATTTCACGAAGTTGAAATACGTTCAACTTTACTGCAATCTTTCAGCTAGCTGATTATGTTGCCCACAGTATCGCAATAACAGAAATTGCAAGCGCCTTCACAACTCTGAAATTATTCCGTGCAATTGTTGAAATATCATGCAACGTAAATTGATCGTGTAAAGATTGGATAAGTCAATTTCTCATATTTTATGTCATCATAAAAGATCACGTCTTTGATCCCAGTAAGATCTTTGTGAGAGGCTTTAAGAAGCCATCCATATTATATTCCTGTTCTTTACGGCAAGGTCATTAACCTTAGATTAACGCTTAACGACGCAGTTTGATGATCACCTCGATATGACGTCGTTCCGTGTCGATAAAGTAGTGTGTAGTTTAACGACGTGGCAAGGCGAGAACGACGACTTAATTCGAGTAGTCTTTAGAAGAGTTGATGGGCCTCAAATGTTTCAAGTTTTGTCTGAATTTTGTAATTTTGAAACAAAATAAATCCGCTTAATGTGGAGTAGGCTTATAACCGGTTTCCATCGTTGAATTAAAAATGAATGTACAGAAGTTTTCTAAATGGCCTTTGCCTCAACAAGACCAACATGATCAATGTACAAAGTGTCGGTTTACTAGCGTTGTTATCTGAGGATTAGCCTTGACTAGGGATTAGTGAAACCAACATTGTTATCCAAGCCGATCAATAATTACTTCCAACTCAGGTTTGAGATAAAACCCAGCAAAAAAAGTTTAGTCCAACAAGTTCATAGTGAAGTATCATCAGTGCTCAATTGTATTCAATTATACTCATTGAAATAAAAAATATGAATGACAATTAATTATATTAAATAATATATTCAAGATTAATATATGCGTAAAGCTTAATTGAACTTGAATACCTTGGAAAAAACGATTTCGTATGTAATGTTCACTTTTCTCCAAGTCAGTACGACGTTTCTTACTAAGTCACTTTATCAACCGACGAGAAGCTAGCAGCGTATGATGATCATTTCCCGCCATTGTTCTCGTTAGCTAACAACTACAAGAGGCTGTGCAAGGAAGGATATAATTATCACCGTCACCGCCCCCTGAATCTACAATCTTAACCATCTTAATTCATCACTACTCCAGCGGCAGAATAATCCTCGCTTGTAGAACAATGGAATGCCTAACAATGGTTCAATTGTTGTCATTTGTAACAAGCAAGACTGTGAATGTTTAACAATGGTACAATAATGTTGTCATTTGTAACCAGCTAGACTGTGACATGGATTTCCCGTGGGTTGACATATAGGGGAAGAAAAAGTAGGTGCATGCAAGGTGCTTATAGAGACATTTATCTTTACCATTTTCTTCTCTGTTCACGAAACAATGTAATTAAATAAAAAGCAAGATAAATCCAAGATAAATTTATGCTCTTCAATCAACATGATATTCTATTTTTCTGAATTCAATCAGATTTAGGATAATACTTCAATGAATCTCATCAGATTCCGGAAATTCACAACGTATTATCTGAAAACTGATTGAATTCACACGAAAGGAATGCGTTATCAATTAAGGAGCATGAAATTATCTTGGGATTGAAATACTTTTCATTCACTTTCACTGGTTCGGGAAAATGAAAAAAATTACCAAGATGAATTCCTCCATTTTTATAAGCGCCGTGTAATACACAAACGCGTCCAATTAAGTTTTTGGCTAACAACTACAGATTGTGATAAAATTGTTAACTGAAGACTTTGAATTAAGTTTCACCACCCTTATCTGTGACTGCACTAATTCTAGCTACAATCTAGAAACAAATTATATGATTTACAGATAAAGTAAATAGCATTTAGGAATTGAGAATCCAAAAAAAAGAGAAAATAGAAGGGATACCAAAAAAACAACGAAAATGATTGAAATTGATTATACATATAGGCCTAGATTAGCTTTCACAGTTCGTTATGATACAAATTGGAAATGGAAATTCGAAAATAAGGATTGTAGATACAAAAAAAACGAAGAAAATAGAAGGGATACCAAAAAGCCAACGAAAATGATTGAAATTGATTATACATATAGGCCTAAATTAGCTTTCACAGTTCGTTATGATACAAATTGAAAATGGAAATTTCTTTTAGGCTTTGAAATCAGCTTTGTGATTTTCTTTCCTAACGATCCTACCTCGTAATCATCAGCCCTAATTGTTAAAAGAATACTCTTCAGCAAATCCAACAACGAACAAATAATAAGATTTTATAAAAGAAATTTGATCCTGTTTTAAAGTGTACCGAAAACAGAAGTGTTTCCAGAACTGAACACCAGGATTGCTGCTTGTTAGCAATACGAAGAAACCCGATGAAATACGAAGATAACGACTCTAGTAAACCGAGTCAAGTGAGCAACACGATACTGCTGGCATCTCGTTACCAAGACAACTTCGAGATGACGCTTCGAGGTTCGAGTTCGAGCCGACAATCGATCACAACTAATAACAGACAGAAATAGGAATGGAAATTCAAACAGAATATAACAAAGAGAAATATAATAAACAGAAAGAGAAATATGAATAACTCAAAGGGAAATATAACAAATCCGGTCTCCCGCATCATTCGATTTCAATTCTTGCAGGAATAGATCACAATTGTGTACGTCACAGGAACACACACACACAGTTATATATACGTATATGTATATATATATATATATATACATATATATGTATTATATATATATATATATATATATATATATATATATATATATATATATATATTATTTATATATATATATATATATTTATATATTATATATATATGTATTATGTATATATATATATATATATATATATATATTGTATATATATATATATATATATACCCGCCATGCAGACAACATCACGTGTCTAAGTCGCTTGAAGCCAGCAGGGGTTTAGTGGTTAACGGTGTTTCTATTCACCCTACTTGTACTGAAATCACAATATCAACCCTCATAAAACTAGGCTGATATTTCATATACAGTTACTACGTTTCAATAATGACGCACCAGCGGAATATCTAATTATCATCATTATCACCCTCTCATTCGTTCCCCCATTTAGAGTAACTGTTGGTGGGGTCGTTAAGCATCATCAATAAAGTTCGAGGAAGTAAAATACAACACTGAATCTACAGAAAACATACGACTATTACATTTCTCTGTCGTTTATTGGAATGTTCAAAGCCAGCTGGAATTCCATCGGGCCGTGACAACTTTATCAGTCATTTGATGTTCGATTGTTTTTTAACACACGTCGGTAAAACTGTTCTGCTCTTTGCCGACGTTTTACTGCTCTATTGACCTAATGGTGGACTCGAATGCTGGATGATAATATATTCATATATGCAGCAGGAAATATAAATGAGGGAGAGCGAGATTATGATGTAAATTATACAACTGATTTTGTTTCTGACAGGTTGGTATTAGTGGCACTGCGCTTTACGTACTTTAATGATTCGAATCAAAAGCAACGATTTATTGTTTTATGCCTTATTGTTGTATGCCTTATTGTTGTATGACTGAATACAAACTTCACGATTAGGATAATGAAAATGTATAATTCTAGAATGAATTTTTGGTATGTTATATCTCAGAGCATTATTTATATGATCATCTAGGATAATTTATATTTTGTTCATATTCGGTCAGCAATTAATTTGTTACTGTAATGAAATTTTTACGTTCATTTTAACCACATTTTTAATTAATTTCACAAACACAAAATTATCAATTCACAATATTTTCGAAAAATTATACTCTGGTGGGAAGTTTTTTCCCTCTGGTGACTGGGGACGCCTTAAGTGTGTGATAAAACTATTCAATTCTACACATCAAGTGTTCAAGAAGGCTTAGATTGCCTGCCAGATATTCAGATCACACGGAAAACTCACACAAAGGGAAACGTTAATATTTATATACGTTTCCCAGCACCATAAACACCCATAACATAATAATATACCTTTCTATAATCTGTATTCATGCAGAATATGCTCTCGATCCTTTTGAACGTTTCATCATAAAACGTCGGTCTTGTGAAGACGATATTATATCGCTGTGAGTTTCTGAACGATGAATAATTATCCACATTGCACGAGGTATTCAAAGTCTCGCATCCGAGCTGGTATTTTAATGAGTACATGCAAGTTCTATTGATGGAGTCCTAGCTTTAATGATACACAACATTCAACTTGTTCCACAGAAATTAATGGATATTTTATTTGTTTTCATAGGAAATATTAATAACAACAAAAAGTTTAGTACCATCAGGATTCTGTACAAAATGTTTCTAAACTTGGTTAATTAATGTACATGTCAATTCTTCATGCACGATCCCCTTAAGGGACGTCACAACCCAGAAACTAGATTGGAACGAATGATGACGATACTTATTTTACACATTCTAGAGAAAACTAGAAAACATCATCTCAATTTCAGAAATTGAAATTAATGAATTTGTCCTCCAGGACCCGGCCTCCTTTCTGAGTAGACATTGAAGATTGATTAAAAACATTATAGCTAAAAATTGTGCTATAAAAACGAATTATGATGAATTGTTGCTATCCAAGAAACCGTGACTGTTACTTTATGACGATGCAGTGGCGTAAATATCGGCGGTGCTTGCAGTGCCACAAGGGCCCATGGCCACTTTAGGAGGGGGGGGGGGACTGGTGGTCAATTGTTCTCGGGTTACGAACTGGACTGAAGCCACAAATCAGCCAAATTTCAATAATTTCAATCACAACAAAAATACGAATTTATTTTAGTGATGATGATGTACACATTTTTGCAGAGCAAAAAGCAAGGCGAAGGAATTTTAATAGCAATCAATAATTCAAATAATGTATGTGCAATGAACAGCATTCTACGATTATCTATAGAATAATACATAAAAATAGAAATAATTCCAAAAAAAAAAAAAATATTTTAGGCCTATAGATAATCAAATACAAACGATATAGTGCTTTTCTTGATCTATAGATATAAGAAGAATAAATGAAAAAGGGTCGTTCATTTGTAGATTTTGCAGTCCTGTCTCGTCTTTCCTTGTTACGCCACTGTGTCACGATGTCACGGCTTTCCTAGCACACATAAACCAATCAAAGTCTGGTCTCCTCACGCAGGCACTGAGCGTCCAGAAAGCCGTGCGTTGTCAAGGAAATATGGCGGGAATATTCCTCCTCGCGCTAGTACTGAGCGTCCAGAAAGCCGTGCGTTGTCAAGGAAATATGGCGGGAAATATTTCACAAACTGTTCGCTATTTGATTTAATAAGACTCTGAAATCTGCTTTTTATTCCACAAAGTCTTTTTATGTAACGATGAACACACTTACCCTCGCTGAAACACGTTCTATATTATGTACAGTTGCGGCCACTCAAAATGATTCGTTTCGAAATTTTAATTTAAACTAGGAAAACGCAATATGTGCGTTGTTAGACGAGCGGATAGTAATAGTATGGGAACAAATGGGTAAAAACTGCTTCAAGTGGTACCAATTTAGTACATTTTATGTTTTTTTCTTCAAAATGGCTGACCCGATCAAGCTGAAATTCTTTAGAAATGTGTACCTAAATGTAATTCAACTTCACGCGAAATTTCATTTTTTTGGGAAAATAAAAATATTTTCTTTTTTTTTTCGTCATGTTATTCTAATGAGAATTTTTTAAATTTCTTAAATTCATAAAAAAAAGTTACTCCCCAATAATGCCACAAAACTATACAGATCTAAGTTAGATGAGGAACCATATTGAAAAAAAATTGAGGTTGATAGATGTAGCCGTTTGACCTGTGGAGAACCGACAAAAACATGGGAAAAAAAAAAAAAAAATGAAAACGAACACCAATTTTTTTCAGTATGTCAAATTGAATCCTCGCTAAAGCTCGTCTAATAAAATCTACGTCTATTTTATAGCTTTTTTCTCTCATAGATTGTATCTGGAGAGTATATATAAATTTTTTGATACTTTCACTGCGTATAATGTAAGCATATTTCTTCTGGATGAGTTTTAATTTGTCTTGATCGACCGCTTTATGTGGCCGCAGGTGTACTTTAAGCGCTCCAGTGACCTCATAAAGCGTGATTACTTTCTACTCCCATATTTTAAAACCAGGTTTTTTATTTTTTCTTGGAAACTTTCGAGCTTCAGAAACTTAATGATGTGTTACAGTACTTAGTATCTATTAGAGATGGAGCTTCCGATCGATTGTCGCCCCTATAAGACACCATTAACACGCGGGGGGTTCGAACCTTCTTCTTCACAAGTGTGCTCAGACATGCTGGACGTTCAACAAAAACGAGAAGAAAAAAATCTTCAAATTTAAAGTATGAAAGAAAATCAGAATATAAGAAAAAACACTACAGAAAAAAGGGATGGAAATCGTTGTTTAAGAGTCCATTGGGAGTCAATTTAGCGGGAGATCAGGTTTTTTGGGATAGCTTTTGAACGGTGTGAGGTATCAACATTCTGAAAACAAAGAAACACAGATAATTTCAATGCCTTCAAGATGGTATAAGTAATAACTGATTTATCTTACATAGCATAATCGTCAGGCGTATACGCTTAAAAACTGTATATTTTTAACCGTATGCGCGTGACAATCAGGCGATACGGAATAAATAGTTATTACTTACATCATCCGAAAGGTATTGACAATATCTGTGTTTCCTTGTTTTCAGAATTTTGATATCTCATACCGTTCAAAAGCTATCACCATAAAACTGATATTCCGTTAAATCGACTCCCAATGGCCTCTTAAGCGCCTTAAATATATCTGTGACTCTCAGAATCAGTATTCACGTCGTGATAAACGCTCAGAAGTTTTCCCTGAGAGCTGGGCTGGAAAGAAGTTGTCAGCTCAGGCGAAGTCAAAGTTCAACATTCAGACGAAATTATATTATAATAGCTTGTTTCGCGCACCGTATTACGTTATATTAAAACACAGCAAAGTTTGAAAAGAGTTTAAAAAGACCTCAAGAATATGAATAATCTACTTCAAGGTGCCTCGTCCATAATCTCGTGAAATAAATTGCGACGTATTTCAGAATATGCTTCAGACATGCCGTATATCTTTAAGATGGTGCATGCTTACAAAAATGGAGAAATAATCTTTACTATTTTTTTTTATGTTCAAAAACTAGTGTAATTGAATGAAAATTATACCAACTCCTAGATAATTTTATGCTCATTAATTAATATGACATTATATTTTTGTGAATTCAATCAGTTTTAAAATGATACGTCAATGAATTGCATCACATTCTTGATATTCATTGACGCATTATTTTGAAACTGATTGAATTGCCATAATATAATATCATTATAGTTAAACAGCATACACTTATTTTAAGGCTGATATACTTTTTCTTCAATTACACTTGCTCGTGAATTTAGAAAAAAATAGTAAAAAAAATGAAATTTTGCGTGAAGTTGAATTACATTTTGATACATATTTCTAAAACTTTTCAGCTTGATCGGGTCAGTCATTTTGAAGAAAACAAATAAAATGTGTTAATTGGTACCACTCGAAGCAGTTCTTACCATTACTACCTATACTATTACTATCCGCTCGTCTAACAACGCATATGGCGTTTTCCTAGTTATAGTTAATCATTACTTAAGGTACAAAAATAACATAGGTAACCAAGGGTGATAACAAGTTAATTTGCTAACTTCTGCTAAATTCATTAATCATCACTTGGTACAACCGGCTTTAAGTGTAATTTCGGATATTTTAATTTGATTAAATAATATCAGAAACCATTTGTGACCACAACCAAGCTCCTACATATAAAAATTAATAGAGAGAAAATATGGCACAAAAGTTATAGTGATATATAAAATAAAAGTTCTGTTCCCGACTCACTAATTAAAAACTTAATCAAGCCGCCTCTTTCATTACGAATGAAACCTCATCAAATAATAACGTCACAGCAAAGCAATTAAATTCGACCCTGACGAACTTTCATGCATATTAAATGTTATAAAAGCAGAGAGAAAATCAATTAGTTATCAACTATCACCGTAACCCCTGTGAAAACAGAACGTGCGCTTGATCTTACATAAACCCTTGTGAGTACAGACCGTGCGCTTGATTCTACATAAGCCCTTGTGTAAACAGAGGTTAA
The DNA here is from genome assembly GCA_907164805.1 of Brachyptera putata. NCBI lineage: Eukaryota > Metazoa > Arthropoda > Insecta > Plecoptera > Taeniopterygidae > Brachyptera > Brachyptera putata. Next base: position 26,801,312 of record OU015469.1, on the reverse strand, counting down.
ATGAAGATATTTACATCACGGCGGTATTGATACCTATGGCAAGCTGGTCGGGCGCCCTTGCCTTATGCGTTCGGGTGTGCTCGGTAGTGATTCGTATAAGAGCTCGGCGAACGTAGATTGATTCAATCTATGTTAGCCGAGCTGTTAACGAGAATCCCTGAAGATGGCAGGTTACATCGTGCCGAAACGTTGGAAATGAAAAGCAGGTCCCGTATGGGACCGCAATTCTAACCCTAAAGAGCAAACGCGGCCAACCCGAGAAAATTTCACCCAATCCGCGAGAGCATTCGTCATAGCATGAGTGTTATATATATACACACACACATATATATATATATATATATATATATATATATATATATATATATATATATATATAGGCCTATATATATATATACGAAGTTCTATATTGGAAGAAATCCAACGTTCGTGCAGAGATGATAGTTGATTGGTTCCTCGATTTGATTCTAGTTGTACCAGTGGACCAATCACGTGCCAGTATTGTCAGCCCACAACTCCAGTCAGCTGTTGGGCGCCGCGGCGTCATAGACGTCCAAGATGGCGGTCGGCGGCCGAGGTCTCGGCAATACGGGCAGCATCATGACCATATCCACTGGAGGTGAGCACACCGCCAACACAAGACCCTCACCGCCAACTGACACTTGAAACAACGTCCTAGGCCTGGCTAGCTCCAAGACTTTGATTGGATAATGTTCTCTAAGAGAGCTATATACTATGACAATACAAGATTATAACAGAGTCACGGTCTCTTAGAACGCAGAAGTGTCACCTGTTTTCAGTCCATCTCAAGAGCAGTGCTAGGATTTAGTGCTAACAACAATGGAATACCAGACATGTTGCCATGGTACTTGGCTCTACTAGTGGATATAAACCAATGAAGTCCTAGATGAGCCTAGGACGTTTTTCAAGTGGCAGTCACGATAAGGGTCCAAGTCACTTGAAATAACGTTCTATGGCCTAGCTAGCTCCATGAGACTAGGACTTTGATTGTTTATTGATTACTATAGTAGAGCTAAATACTATGACAATAGGAGAAAATAACAAGTCATGGTCACTTGGACTGTATAAACTTGACATATTTCATAATTCATCTAATGAGTATTGTATTTATTTATTTCCAACTTAGGAAATACCTTAGTTGTTACAGAGGCTTCTATTTCCGGAGGTTGAACGATGAACTAATCTAAAAGTATAACCTAATTAACCTAAGTATAAAAAAGATAGTAGAAATTGAATTAGTAAAATAAGGATAAGAAAATAAAATAAAATTCATTCATAGTACGAGTGTTGAAAGTAAGACGTTGAGTTGTCCCATAGATGATATAGACTTCATCTGCGCCCGTGGAAGGCTATTCCATGGCATTCCATTTACCTAATGAAGAGGGCTAGGATTTTGTGTTAACAACAATAAGACCTGATAGGTTGCCATGGACATAACTCTACTATATTAAACATTAACCAATCAAAATCCTAGCCTCTTGGAGCTAGCTAGGCGTAGTACATTATTCCAAGTTGCAGTCACTGTGAGGGTCAAGACCTGCTGGTCACAGTTCTACTCCAGCTCTACTATTCGTACTTAGTGGTACTCTGGTCTCTTAAATCCAGCTTACACTGGTCCAAACACATTGAATAAAATAATACCACGGCTAGCATTGAGAGTACTAATGTTTCCTATGCTCTGGAGAGAGTCTGAAACAGGAATTAGCAAGAGTTCATGAAGAGAGTCATGAGCATGAGTTGCATATCCAAAGGTTTACGTCACCACATGTGGACGTTGTTGTTGTTGTTCTTACGCGAAGCCTAAACTAACCCAAATAACCCAATCTTAACTTATTCAATCAAACTGATCTGAACCGACTAACCTAACCAAACAAACGTCTTTAACTAAATCAATATAAACTAAAATGAATCTAAAACCTAGTTCCAGTCCGAGAATGGCAAGGTCTATATGCAGCTAGGCTTGGGTATGTCGTAGCCCGTGGAGGGCGTTGTTGTTGTTTTTGTTGAGTAATTTATTTGACGAAAGATAACCTGATCTAACTAACCCAACTAATCTAACCGGACACAACCAAAACTGATTCATTATAACCTAAAACTAATGGCCCCTTTAGACGATTAAGATTATCTTTCTGGTATTATATTAGCAAGATAGCTTGCCCATATTTTCTTGATCGTCTAAACGCTCCGGCAAGATTCTTTGTGATTCATGTGACAACGCAAGCGTCAGCCATTGGCTTGATTTCGGGCAAGCTTGCCGAAAAGTAGAGCCTTGTCCAACTCCAGAAAAGATCTTGCCGCTGGTAGCAAGATCGAGGCAAGAATCTTGACGTCGTGTAAAGGCGTAATAGGAAATCTGTGTATTCTACTTTTTTCGGCAAGATCTTGCCAATAAATCTTGTTCGTCTAAAGGGGCCATTACATAATTTAATCCAATTCACCAGTTTTACTATATATCAGTGACCAACATGGCCGACGAATAACAACTTCAACAATCGAACCTCTCCACGGCCTTCCTTACCCCACGAACATCCAGCTTCAAGCAAGCCGTGGAATAAAAACGCGAGTATTTACAGGCTATAAGGAAGTGAGGATAATCAAGCCTTCAGCTTTATTACCAACATCTGGGAAAGATACTTTTTTTACTTTCTAAGTTTAAAGGATTATCAAGAGTTTATGAAAAAAGTCATAACATAGCACCCAAGGTTTAGTCAATTGGCGGTTTGGGTTTTTGCGCGGAAATCCCCAAAAAATCTAATTTACCTGTCGACGACTAACCCCCCCAAAACTTTTTTAACTAAAACCAAAGGGGCGAATCGGAAACAGTTTGAATGGCAATTTAAGGCGTGGGCTTGTAGAAAAGTAGCTTTTGTGGTGTGAGTAATTTAATTAAAAAATTACTTTACAAACAAACAAAACCCAAAGTCAAAAAAGGGTTATAATAAAAAAAACTAATGGCCCCAAATTAAGATTATTTTCGAATATGGGAAGAGTCCAATTCTTCCTTGTACTAAAGACTCGGAAGATCTCTTGGTAACAAATATGTAACGAATTACTTTCTTAGGGAAAGGGTTCCAAAAATTTTTTTCCCAACCAAAAACAACCTCCCGGGACAATGAGGCAAAACTTGACTCCTTGTGTAAAGGGCATTACAAAAATTTTAATCCTTCATTTTTCTTAAATCTTTGCAACACCGAACAAATAACAATTTAAATGGACCTGCCATTCTTCAACTATTCAAAGGGGAAATAAAAGGGGGAATTTCCGGGTTAAAAGATAGAAAACAATAGCTTTATTACAAACGGGGAAAAAATTTTTATTTTTTAAAATTAACCCTTTATATTATAGTTAGACTTCAAGTTTACCGTATTTTAAGAAAATCTCCAGGAAGAATTTTTTTCAAGGAAAAAATTTGGTTATTGGCGGGATTCCGGAGAAATTGTTTTAAACACGTTGAAGAACTAAAAAACTTTTAGCTTAAAACTATTACATTCGAATATCAGTTTTGAATCATTTTTGGATAATATACTTGTGGAAATAAAATTATATTTTAAGTAACGCAATTAATTAAAAATCCCTAAAATGTTGACAAAACGAAATACAATTAACAAATTCATTAATTGGGTACAAATGGATAAAAAAATAAATTCCAAGCCCCTAAAAAATCAATTGGGTAATGGGTAACCCGGACAGGCCGGTAAACTATGGGCCAGAAGCCAAAGGGTACAAAGAACCCGGGGCAAAATTAACTACAAGGGCAAGGTTCCATAATTTCCTTAAACCCCAACCACCAGGGAAACCAAATGGCGGCGGGGAAACTTGTCCCTTTATTTGAGATCAAAAAAACCTTCATTTGTATACTTTTATTTTTCAACCGCTTTGTAAAAGGCATAAATTGATGGGGGGGAATGTAATTAATGGTTTTTAATGAAATAAAAGGAAGGGTCATCCAAGTTTAAACATTTTGACAAAAATACAATAAGCATGGCATAAATTCAAATAGAAAAAACCCCAATTGAATTTTTTAGTGCTGGAATGTTTTGGGACAGAAACGGCGAAAACCAGCTGAACCAAATACCAGCGAATAAAACATGGATTTTTCTTTAAGAAAGAAAACAGAAAAAATTTTATGTTCACACAAGAAAAAAAACCTCAGAAACCAATAAATAATAATTCAATAAAAAAACGAACCTGATTTAAACGGGATATTTTCATTTAAAATCCCGGGCATACGAAATAAACACCTCATGTAAAAATCTCTAAGTCAATAAATCCTTCCAAGCAACATTAATGTCCACCTTATTTTTCTTTTCTTTCTCCTAGCTTAAAAAATAATATTATTTAATGGGATACCCTAAATATAAACATATAAAGTAAAAAAATATATATATTAACATTAATATATTCTTAATTTAATTTATAAATGGGTCGGGGGGAATTTTTGCAATATACTTCAGGGGTAACCTTAGAACCTGTTTTTTTCAACGACCTTAGATAGTCCGAAATGCCGGATATATTAATAATGAAGTTTTTATAATATGGAAAAAACTCAGGCATTATTGTAAACTCCCGGCATTAGCTAAAATCTATATACTAGACCCGGCTCATAGAATGAATAGGGAAGACCCTCTTGTAAAAACCTTACACTGGTCACCGAAGGGTGAGAGATAAAAAGGTCAGGGAACAATAGTCGCAACTTGCCTCGGCCTGGAACCTGGAAAAATGCCGAAAAGGACACCTCCATTTGTAAGCGGGAGTTTTTGGGCTTCAAAACACAGGTGCGGATGAAAGATAAGGCACAGTAAGTGGGAAGGCCATGAAAATCAAAGCGGGGGATTTCTTCCCTGTTCTCACTTTTCCCTTAATTGGGGACAACCCTTAAACACCTGGGGGAAGAAAAGTAGGGTCCGTTTGGGAAAAAGGGTTTCACACGAGCAAATGTCTTGAAACCTTTTTGGGGGAAATTTGCCCATTCACCCGTCACCCCCCCCGGTTTCGAGAGGGGGGGGTTTTGAAATTTGTAAAATCATTCAAAATTCGTTTTTCTAAATTTTCAAAAACCCCCCCTTCTGGAAAACTCGGGGAACGGTGCACGGTAGGAGTTGACACAAATTTTTGGAAGGGAAAATGTACAAGTATTTTTATTTGAAAATAGGACCGATTGTAAAATTTAGGGCATTTCGACGTTCCATTTTTTTTTCGATCTTGGGGGGCAGGGGGGATTACTGTTCCGGAATGATAATATAATAATATATTACAAATTTAAGGAGAGAGAAAAAGGAGGAGAGGAGAGGAGAGAGAATAAATATAATAAATATAAAATAAACCTTTGTTTCACTTGTCTCTCCTCTTGTATTCAAATCTTTGTTCACTTGTACTGTCACGTTATACCCCCGGGGGTGGGGGTTAAGAAGGGGAGGGGTAACTTTGGGCCGGGTACCCGGGAGGGGAAATTCACTTTTGTATCCTGGAAACAGGTTTTAAATTTTCTTCGAACTTGATAAACAAATTTATGGATGTGCGGTACCCTTTAATTACTAACTCTCAGTTTGGTTTCGTTCAAAAATGCAACTTAATGAAAATACTTTTTTTTTAACGAAAGGGAAACTTAGCAGTTTCTATTTTCCCCATAAGGCATGGATAAAGTGATTTTGACATCACAAGGGGAAATAACCCCCTTTTAACCTATCTATATAGTAAGTTCAAACAATTTTATTCACATTCAATTTGGGTTTCGGGGATTAATAATTAGTTTCATTTCTTATTTTACTGAAACTTTATTTTTAATTTATTTTTTTGCCGTTGGGGCCCTATTTAACTATACGACCTTGCACTTGTTTGTATGATGGCTTAACTAAAAGAATTTATTATAATTTATTTTGACGAGCTTTGCGGGAAATTGAATGTGAACAAAATGGGCGTTTCATTTTTTTTTTATGTTTTTTGTCGCCCCAAGTAACGAAATATAACAAAATTTTTTTCAAAGTACATTCTAGATCGTTGTTTGGTCATTATCATTACCTTTTTTTTAATTTTGAAATTAAAAATTCCATAGAATAACAGGGCGAAAAAAAGGAAATATTTTATTTCCAAAAAAACTTCCGCGTGAAGTTTGTAATACCATTTAATTTTTATCTTTTTGGGGTAATTTTAAAAAAACTAATGTACTCAATTTACCCAAAGGTTTTACACTGACATTTCTATCTTCCCTGTTTAAGATTATGCGTTTCCTATTTAAGAATTTATAACGCTTTTTTATTTCTTTTACCCCATTACCTGTCTAAACAGGGCATTGTTGGAGGACAGTTGATGAAAGTATAATAATGCGAATTCACCGAGAAATTGTTACAACCCCCCGGGACACGAGTACTCCGCAGGGGACTGGTATCATGCTTATTCCTTGAAACCCAATTCCAAAACCATCGACGCAAAATTTTTGTTTGTTTCTCACATTAACAGAGCACCTGGATGATTTTGACAAAAAAAACAAACAATCAAACAAATAAATGATGGCCGAAGTATATGTTGTAACACAGTTATTTTTGTTTTACACATAAATTTTTAAAAATTTAAATACTACAAATTTAGCGGTATTTTGCTTTTTGCTAAGCCTGAAAAGCGTAAACTTCCAAATCCAAACAACTCGGTAATCCGCATAAGAATTCATTTCAACGTTCACGAGAATGTCTAAATGAGTAAATTTAAAAAAATTAAAATTTATGTTTTTTCACATTTTTAAAGCCTTTAAATTTTTCCCATAGCAATTATGTATGTTTCATCATAGCCTTCCTTAAGAAACAAAAAACGGTGCAGGAGCTCCGTAGCACAATTTAAAAACAATAAATTAATAAAAACTTCGCGTCGAATTTATTGATCGGTTATTTGGGTTTGTTTGTCCCGGGCACGTTTTTTAAAAAAAAAAAATAGGAGAACATTAAGGCCAAAAGACGGCCATAAAAGCTTCATATTCGTTTCCAGATTATATTTTGTTTGACAATTTTAGCTTAAATAAGAATATATTATAATGAAAAAGAGAGGAAGAGATAGATGGTATATATAAAAAAACCACGTAAACCTAAACTATAAATATATTATAATATATTTTATATATTAAATATAAAATTTTCAAAAAGGCTAAAAATTTAAATTTTTAATTTGGGTATCATGAAACTTGGCATAATATAATCCAATAAATTACAAATTTTATGGACCGATATAATAACCCATGTTAATAAGAATGCGTGGGGAATATGGAAGGATAAAATTATGAAAAAAGCTATCAGTATATTAATTGAAGAATTTTCTAACAAAATTTGAAGGAAGTAAAATCTCTGTTAAAAATATCCAAATGAAAAATTTATTAGCTCAAAATTTCGTATGAATTTTTTACATAGAAATTCCTAAAAATTACCACAACAAAAATTTTATGGTCTCCAGATAGATACTTTGTCGGAATTCATCAGAACCCCCAAAACCCGGAAAAATCTAACATGCCTTTCAAAAACGCGTCAGCTTCTTAAACCAATGTTTTTTACGTTTAATTCAGGTGAGGTTGGACTTCGGGGCAAACAATGAGATAGTCGAGTGCGAGTTGGATGAGGGTGAAAGCAGAGATTCGCTACATGTTCCCGAGAAATTCGATCGGATGTGGGTTTCTGTAGAGATCGGTGTGGTTGGGTAGGGGAGGGGGAATGGGGGGGAGCGGAGGAGAAAAATAGACGAGGAAAGGATAAAAAGAAACTGAAAGGAAACAAAAAAGAACAATAGATGGAGAAAAAAAAAAAAAGAACATATACCCACTTTTTTAATCGTCATAAAGGACCTTAGTTAGTTCATTTTAAGGTTTTTTTAAATTTATATTTTATTTATTATAATATTTATCCTTTTTCTATCTCTTCCTTTATAACACTTAAATAAATGTTTTCCCATTTGTATGATTTTTTATTTTGTTTTTAAATTAATAGATATATATATTTATAAGGGGGAGAGAAGATTAGCTGTTTAATTTCTTAGTAGATATTCCATTTTTATTCAAATGGTAACACACAAAAAAATATTTTTAATACTAATTTTGATAATAATATTACCCAAGGTAATTTGAGGTATACTAAAATAGGGATTTTGGTCTATTTTAATCAACAACTTTAAAGTATAAAAATATGATTTCATTTTCAAATCAAACTCATTTGAAAATGATAACAAAAATGATATCCAATAGATGAATAATGGATGTTGAGTATAATACCATGATAAAGTTAGAGTGCTAAGAAACCATATCGACACCCGTTTTCGAAGATTACTGATATCCCTTGGTGACTGAACACGAGTGACGTCGTTACGTCACGGTCTCTTGAGTCAGTGTGACGTCAGCTGTCAGAACTGACGGCTGAGGTTTGACTCGACAAGTTAAGGCGTCCCCAGTCTCCATAGGGCAAAGAGTTCCCGCCAGGGGGATCTCACAGATAGATGAAAGATCATAGAACTTGAACCGTGCAAGATACAAAATCTTTTGTAGAAAATGCTAATGAGTCAAATGTAATAATAACGCAGGTGTAAAGATCAGTTGCATGTAACAGTAACACTCGATATTTCCACCTCACAGCGTACCTTACATACAAATAACACGTGACATATTGTGATTGTTTGGTTGGACAGTATTCTATAAGACACTTCTCTGAATGGTGTGAAGCAGTTTCACTACAATACGTTTAGACAGAAAGCCACTACGATCGTTTATATGTTACATTTACACCGAAAATATTACATTGAGGGTGGATCCCATCACATAAGTAACATTTTTTGATTCATTATTCAATCAATAATAGTTGAATGGCAACAATGAATATCAATCAGATTTTTAGTTATTCATGAAAATAACTATAAATTCCACAGCCTTGTTGATTCTATTTCTTGCTTGGCAACTTAGAGGGCCCTGGAAATTGTCGACCGCTTTTCAAATTGACAAGTTAGTGTCAATTTACATTTCCCTGAGAGATTCACAAACTTTGTTAGAAGAACTTTCTGTACTCCAAGTGGAAAGTTAACGCCGTTGTTGAAATAAATTGATCGAGTTATTCTGTTAGGAATTGTTGGACCTTGTTTCGTGTTTGAATTCATAAGGGATCGATGAAGAAATTGGTTATTCGAAAGAAAAAGTTGAAGGCATGCTGTTAACAATATCTCAACAATGACATTATTAGGAAAGTAAAAAATTGACACTTATTACCAAAGAAGTAATCTTAAATTTTCATCCAAATTACAAAAAAATTTAAAATAATAAAAAAAATTTTAAAAATTTAATTTAATTTTTTCTTTTTAAAAATATTTTAACAAACAAATTAAAACACAATTTTACAACCAAAATTTTACAATTTTCATTTTAAAAATGGTTCCCTTTTATGATTAAAAAAATGGTTCCCGAACAATTTAAAATCAAAACGAATGAAAATGTTCCAACATTTAATAAAAAAAAATTTAAAATTTTATTTGCCAACTTTCATTAAAAATACCAATTCTTTTCCCGAAACTTTCCTATTTAAATCAAAAGAACAGAATATCCAGACTTTTAAGAAACCAATTAACCCCCGGCTTTCCTAAACACGTTAGGCTTTTGGTCAATTCTTATGGTTCTGGCTTTCCCTTTAAAAAGGTCTGACTCGCTTTTCGCGCACCAAAAGGTTTTTTACATGGGTTTTAAACGACGCCTTATGATCGAGTCTATGGCGTCGGAGGAAAAAATGGGGTTTGATGAGATGAAGGTCTTGGGTTTTGGAAGAAGGAGGGCCCATGTATTGTAAACATCCGTTAGCAAAGTAAGGGGAACATAAAAAACCCCCGTAAAGTGGCCGGCGGCGGTCGAACTGGGTCCGAATTTAGTCCGGTAACATGAAGCGGCGGCTACATGCGTTCATGTGGGTTACATGGTTCAGTTGAGATTGATAAGTTACTTAGTTTTGTTCAGTATAGTCTGGGGGTCAAAACAAACAAACCCCAACAATGCCCCAGTGGACTGAATACACTGCACAAAACCAAGTCATTACACATTGGAATGTTGTTGTTGTAGTTGTTGTGTTGTTGTTGTGCGCACAATAAATAATAACCAACTGGGGAATTTATCAACCAATAATCGAAGTTACTAAACTGCTTAATCTTGCATTTTTCTCGTCATGTATTACTCATTTTTAATTTGGGTGGTAACGCTTTATCTCTCGTGATCCCAGTAAATGTAAAAATGACAGTGTTGGCTTTTTGGGTTTTTGTTGGAGAAAGTAATAAACCCTATAACTTACAACCTCACGATTTAATTGTTAATTCAATTTCCATTATGAAAACTTTTTTTCCCGGGCCGGGGAAACCGGGTTTAACCCCCCGGGATGAATTGGGAGTAGAGTTGTGAAAAAATTCCTTGGTTGGCTAAATAAACTGTTTTTTCGAAAATTAAAAACAGTTTTTAAAAAAATCAAGGAATATAAATATGTATTTAATTTCCTTTAACCGAAATGGAAACGGGCAACGGAAAAACCGCAAGTGGGGAACCGTGTTTTGAAATTTTAAACAAATTATTAAAAAAAATTGTTTTGATAAAAAAATTTTAAGATTAACGTTTTAATATAAAAAAGTTTTTTAAATATTATGATAAAATAATGATTTTTTTTTCGTAGAAAAACGCCGGAATCCTAAGATCCTTATCAAAGGTTTTTTAAAAGTTAATAAATATTAATATTATATATATATATATATATATAATATTATATATATATATATATTTATCTTAAGTTAATACATTAAAATTATAAAATAATATTATGATATTCAGCGTTTTTTATATGAACCTAAGATTATATTATTAAAATATACTTGGAAAATTATTTTTTAATAATTTTAAAAATAAATATTATATTAATAATATATAAAAATTCTATTGGGTTCATATAAAACACTAATTATCCATATATCATTAAATTATGGTGTTTAATTAAAAGATAATATAATATATCATTTATAATATATGTTAAAATTAAATATATATATATATATTTAATTTTAAAATTAATTAAAAAAAAAATTAATATTCTACATTTTATTTTTTTGTTTTTAAAAATTATTTAGAAATTATAAATATAATATAGATTAACCTTTGGACAGCAAACCAAACTAAATTCTTAGATGATTTCTCCCAACCGTTCAAATTTTAAAAACAATAAAAAAGCCAAAAGAAAAATGAGTCGAAAAAAAAAAATAATACAAATAATTTAAATTTCCCGGGAGCGTTTTTCACGGCTTACTTGATGGTTTAACCCCCACCGTTCTGATAACACTAAGAAAAGGAGACCGACGGATCCAAATGCGGGGGAAAAAAATTTTAAACTAATCATTTTCAGTAACGAAGTTTTTTCCCGTTCCAAATTGTGATTCCGCAAAAAGGATTGTTTACTAATTATAAAAGGGGGCGTTATCGATGGGAAATGTTAAAAACCCGAAACGTTTTTTATTCTTTCAAAGATAAAAATCTTTTCACGATTTTTAGAGATATTCCCATTTGTGAGAAGGGTTTCCAACAATTTTTTTCCCATTTTTATCATTTGTTAGGATTCTTTATTTGAGATAAATTTGTAAGCTTCCATTTTGAATGAAAAAAACCTGCTTTTTTTGGAAAATTTTTAGAGATTAACTCATTTTCATTTTAATATCGCAGTTATTATTTGATGAATATTTTGTTAAACGAAAAGAAGTTATCCGTTCCAATGGATCTGAAATGAATCTTTTTTAAAGGTTTAAAAACTGCCAGGGGGGATCACCCCTTTATTTAATTTCCCGGAGAATCCTTGTTAGGAAAGCCACTATGTGTTTCAAATTATTTTTCGGGGAAATCGGAATAAGGTACTAAACTTTTAATGAAAGTTAACCTTTACGAACACCCCTTAGAACCCACGTTCGGGGGGCCCTTAAATTTGAAGAAAGCGAGGAGAGAAAAGGGGAATATTTAGAAAAGGAAAAGGAGGCAGAAGGAAAAAAAGTAAATCGGGAGGGAGAGAAGGGGCAAGGGAGGAGGAGAAAGAGGAGAGGAGAGAGAGTAAGTAAGTTTGTATCATCTGGGAATTGAAAGGGTTGCCAGGAATTGCTCACGATCAGCCTAAAAGCGTAAGCCTAACAAAACGCTGAAATGTTTTTACAAGAATAAGTTTGGTTAGAGGAGGACGGTTTCGATCGAGATCGTCAACACTCGCGAGTAGAACAAAGCATTTTCCAAGAGTAATCATTTCAGATTAAAACGAAATGCATCTGCGGCCTTGTTGCCAAATTGTAGACATTCCAGCAGGAAAATGGAATTGTTTTACATACATTATATAGAAGCAGTGTTGCTTTTGTTATCGTATTTTTTTGTGAATGTCTCAATAAATCTTCGTAACGGTTTCTTTCATTCTTTACGAAATGATGAAAAAACATGCTTTTTTCTCGGCAATTTTTTAGAGTTATATTCAAACTCATGTTGTAGAATGGTCCCTTTACACTAATTCTGGTTCTCCAGTTTTTTTATTCATTTGATAAGGAATAATCTTAGTATATGAGATAAATGAGATTATTGTCCGATTCCAATTTGTATCTTGAATACAATCCTCTTGTCCCTTTTAGGTTTGAGATAAATTCTAGCCCAGACCGTATAGTCTATCTTTCATTTATTATAGAATAGTCGACAGGTGTAACTATGATGCTGATGATTAGTACTGTTTGCTTTACGACCCCACCAACAGCTAGGTTATACGGGGTACGAATGAGAAGGTGACAATGAAACGATGAAGTGATGATAGGTGAAAGGACATTTACAAAAACGCATGCCTAATGCGGGACTCGAACCCACGCCTGACCTGACTTCAATTCCTGGAGAAATGCCTTGGTTACGGAAGGAGACAACTATGGTGGTTTGCAAATTATTTTCTTCGGAAAATTCTGTGAATATTCTGGTAGGCCTAACTATTTACCAATGAAAGTCCTACATTCCCTTCGAGCTGCTAGACCAAGGCCGCTATATCATCTGTCAGTTGCGGTGGGGACCATCAGGGGGAGAGAGAGAGAGAGAGAGAGAGTAATGTGTTACGTCTATCGATCTAGGAAGGTTAGCAAGAATGTGTTCCTCAAGCTTTTATCTGACATCAGCGATCAGCCTAACAAAACGCTGAAACGTGTTTTTTACAAAGAATAAAGAAGGTTTACTGAGATATATGACGTCATGATCCGGAACTTTAAGGCATCCCCAGACTCCTTAGGACAAAAAGTGCCGCCAGGGTGATCCCACAGATAGACCTATGAGTGAATGATCATAAAACTCGAACAATGCCAGATACAAAAGTAACAAAATACAGCATTTGGTGCAGACAGTATCTGGCGGAAATGTTAATTAATCAAACTCCATAATAACGCAGGTGTAAAGATCAGTTGCATATATATATATATATATATATATATATATATACACACATATATATATATATATATATATATATATATATATATATATATATATATATGTGTGATCATTAAACTTCTTGGATGCGATCCAATATCGAGACGTGTGAAATATTTTAGCCACGTCATAAAAGATACGTCTCGACCGGGAATTGAACCCGGGACCTTCAGATTGCCGGTTCGCTGCTCTCCCACTGGGCTACCGAGATATTACTCTCAGATCATAGCTGTACTAATGGTGACGACACTACCTAGGGCTAGCCCTACAGAGGGCTTAGATTCACCCAAGGTGTAAAGATTTGACGTTACCACAGGTGCTTGTGCACTCTCTTCTACCTTTACCTAGGCATGAGGAATAATGTGATGACGGTTCCGCGTTCTATCCACTGATCTACCGTCTCGGTCTCGTATATCCTCGCTTCTGTGTCAACCCTCGCATACGTCAAGCTTTTCGAAATGCCTCCTCTGTTTTGACATGAACATGTCTTTCTAATGTATTCTCAGCCAGTAAAAGCTTCCCGTTTCAGTTTCCTAGGCAACGAGATTAATATTTCATTTCAGACAACTTCCTTCCATTAGCAATACAAACTCTTCGTCAAAACTTTTATAAAATATATAAAACCTCCTCATTTGATATGCAAGTCAGGTTTCACTCTAGATTCTCAAACTGCTTTGGTAATTCAATTTTATGAGGTATTGATACGCTGCTTCACTTCGTTAAACCAATCAGATGATTTGACGTGCTTCGTTAAGCCAATCAGGTGCTTTGACGTGCTTCGTTAAGCCAATCAGATGCTTTGACGTGCTTCGTTAAGCCAATCAGATGCATTGACGAGCTTCGTTAAGCCAATCAGATGCTTTGACGTGCTTCGTTAAGCCAATCAGATGCTTTGACGTGCTTCGTTAAGCCAATCAGATGCATTGCAGTGCTTCGTCCAGCCAATCAGGTGCTTTGACGTGCTTCGTTAAGCCAATCAGATGCTTTGACGTGCTTCGTTAAGCCAATCAGATGCATTGACGAGCTTCGTTAAGCCAATCAGATGCTTTGACGTGCTTCGTTAAGCCAATCAGATGCATTGCAGTGCTTCGTTAAGCCAATCAGATGCATTGCAGTGCTTCGTTAAGCCAATCAGGTGCTTTGACGTGCTTCGTTAAGCCAATCAGATGCTTTGACGTGCTTCGTTAAGCCAATCAGATGCATTGACGAGCTTCGTTAAGCCAATCAGATGCTTTGACGTGCTTCGTTAAGCCAATCAGATGCATTGCAGTGCTTCGTTAAGGGGGTGCATGCAAGGTGCTTGGAAAAATGGAGAAATGCATCTTCAATATTTTTTCTATGTTCAAGAAACAGTGTAATTGAAGAAAAAGTATATCAAACCCAAGATAATTTTATGCTCTTCAATTAATATGAAATTCTATTTTTGTGAATATAATCAGTCTTAAGATAATACGTCAATTAATTGCATCACATTCTTGATATTCATTGACATATCATCTTGAAACTGAGTGAATTCACAAAAATAAAATATCATATTAATTAAAGAGCATGAAATTATCTTGGAGATGTGAACCTTTCACTCAATTATACACTGATTGGTGAACATGGAAAAAATTTCGTACTACTCCTTCTTTCCTACTTTCATCCTTGGCCTCAATAGGGGAACAATGATTTTGTATCAAGTTTCGATGTTATAAAAAAAAAACGTTGAAGGTGTAAATGAGTACCTTTGTCTAGAAATACCTTTGGTATTAATTGAGAAAACTTGAAACACTAGGACAAAATATCTGAAAGCGTATATATATAAAGGAAGTGCTTAAGAGTCGCATGGAAGTCTTATTCATCTCATCCAATTAAAGATGTGACTTTATGAAAAAGATCAAAGTTTATACAACCCAACATTAACTCGTGTTCCAGATAGACTGTGTATATCTCACATCTAGTATTTCAAGTGCTTTGCCATCTTGATTGCTCTGCTGTGTTGTGATTCCTTGTTTAAAGCTGGAACATCTTCCATTAAGAACCTTGCAATGAGATGATGCAACACTTGAAGGTCTTTGCAGTGAAGCGGAAACTAAAGTCTCTTTGTGACTTGAGATATTTGCGTTGAACTTTCTTCTTCATTAACGTTATTAATTAACTCATTAACTTAATTGTTATTAGTTATGTGGTTATTCGAGGGGGTGCATGCACAGAGCTTCTACAGACAGAGAAATTCATCTTTATTATTTTATTTATCTTCACAAACAGTGTAATTGCATAAAAAGAATATAAATCCCGAGATAATTTTATGCTCTTCAATTAATATCACTTATTATTTTTGTGAATTCAATAACTTTCAAGATAATACGTCAATGAATACCAAGAATGTGATTGAATTCATTGACGTATCATCTTAAAACTGATTAAATTCACAAAAATAGAATGTCATATTAATTAAAGAGCGAGAAATTATCTTAGGGTTGTGAACTTTTCATTCAATTACACTTAGTGCCAGCTTACCAACGTGGGAGTAGCTCTAACTGGCAGTTTGAAGTTGTTATCACCATGGTTACCCAAGCTATTTGGTTTTACTAACTCTCAGATAAAGGCTAACTGGACTCGGTAATACCGGGTCTGGTTCATGAACATAAAATAAAATGGAAAAGATGAAGGTCTCTTATTTTTTTTGAGCACCTTGCATGTACCTCAATAATGTCATGTCATTGTTGTTCATTGACGTCATTTATAATGTGCATTACTTGAGAATATGAAAATGTTTTCCACACACGGAATAAGCAGATAATTTCCTCACTTTTGACTCAGTCAGCTAAGGCTCTGCGTTTTTAACTGAGGTCAAGTCATGCTTTAGAGTTCAACCTCATGGATAACATAGATTTTATAAATATCATTCAGTCGGTTGAATCGCATCCCCAAATAACTCCACTGTTGGTGGGGTCGTTAAATGAACAAAAATTGAAGATTGGTATGAAACATTCTTTAGAAAAGTTCAAAAATAAACTTTGAAAACCTCGATTTGATCAAACAGAAACAAGATGGAGAATGATGAATATCAACTTAAACAGCATTAGAATTCAGAATATCAGATGGAACACGGCTCTAAATGTTCGAAACTAGTAAGTCTGAAGTCTGAAGTCTGAAGTCTGAAGCCTGAAGTCTGAAGAAACTTCATCTTCTGAAGGATAACATCACCACAGCATAATAAACCCACATTGAAACCCGAGCCGACTCGTTATAATATCCCGCCATCAAGCGCTCCTGGCACGGCTTTAAGCTGAACTTTGCTCAATTTAACCACGTCGTTGACGCGCCGTTAGATCCCGTATAATAATGCTCATTGAAAGTTTAATGAAATAGAAGCGATAAGTCAGCGGGGAGTTATTGGTAAAGTTCTGCACGGTAAATAGCGGTATACCTATTACATACACAAGCTGGTTAAACTTACTTGCTTGAATTACCTTCTCTTGATACAGTTCTGCTTAACTTCAAATTTACCGTAGGTTGCACTGTTTCAATATTCACATTTTTTTTTTTTAATAACATCGAAACTTGATACAAAATCATTGTTCCCAATTAAGGCTAAGGATGAAAGATGGATGTCAGTGAATGGAACAGGAATGGAATGAATTGGAAGAAGATATCAAGAATATAACGAAGAATGGTGAGCTAAGAAAAAATGAAGTATTATTTTATCGAGTATGTTTGATTGTAATTTCATTAGGTATAGTAACCATTACCACCTGTTCTATGAACAATCTGTAATGAATCAATAGAATATGTATGTATATGAGATCGTTTGAACGGGGCACCACAAGGGCGATCTTACCATCCCAAAGAATAATTAAAGTAAGATAACTCATTTTACAACAAAACATCTTGAATAAAGGTAGTTATTATATATATATATATTTATATGTATTTGTGTATAAATATATGAAGATTGTACAACAAGAGATCGCATGAGTGTGATAACTGAGTTATTCGATGTTGAAGAGCAGATTAAATCCGAGCTCAAGTTTGTCTGATTCCAGCAGTTTTCACTCTCTTTCTACTCTCAGCTGAAACGCAACCTCATACATCAACTCAAACAATATGAAATGTGGTACTCGAATCCGGGACAACTTCTTCCCTCTTTTACCGAACAAAAATAAACCAACACTTCGACCCTCAATGACAATAAAACTCTGGACAAAAAGTGAAGTCACCTTCAGTTGAAGAGTCCTGAGATTTATCCAGGCTGACAGAGGAAGAGTCCAGATTGATCTACGGGAGGAGGGGGAAGGGGAGGCTCAAGGAATTGTCGACGAATGTAACAACGGGAAAAAGGGGATAAAAGGATGAACCTCAAAGGAAATGTGGGAATATTTATGTATTTGTCAAAATAGAGTTCGAGGAAATATCTTTTATAAAGACCTTGCGCATTGCGTCTGGGGAATGATTGCGAGAACGCTATATAGATTCACGTTCATGGATGAATGTTATCAACATATTTACAAGGAAAATCCAGTATATGCGATGTAATATTAGCGAGATGTTGTAGACATGTACATGTCAACAAGTATTTATTTTTGTATTATTATTTCTTTTAATGTTGCTTAACGACCCCACCAACAGCTAGGTTATACGGGGGTACGAATGAGCGGATGATAATGAAACGATGAAGTGATGATAGGTGGAAGGACGTTTACAAAAACCATGCCTTATGCGGGACTCGAACCCACAATCAACGGTGACTTCAGTTACTACCGCTAGCGATAGTTGACTTGGCCACCGGGGCGGCATGTCAAGTTTCTACCGTCTAGAAGGCTGTGACATCTCAAGTATAGAGATCAGTGTTTAGAAGGCTGTATTTAACAAACCAAATCAACCCCAAACATCAAATGGTAATCATGAATCTATTCCCTCCAAAGACACAGTCAATAAGCCCTATAATCTCCTTGATTGTCTCGGATTACCTCCAACCTCCTTGGAATAGATATTAGACCCAGCCAAGCGTGTTACCAACCTAACCAAACAACCAGACCAAAACCGCTAGACAGGGCGATGTGGTAATTAGTACTGCCAACAATGCTACGCTGAACTTTGAGAAACTATCCGAGATCTAACGAACTGAAATTAATCTACTTCATATACTTCCTTGTTATGGTAATATTTATAATTGAATAAATCATCAACTACAATAGGAGACCAGATTTATAAGATCGCAGAATAGCTATCTTGAATGAACTTCCATTTTATCTCTGGAATGTGTTTTGTTGGATTACTTTCAAAGGGCATTACAGTTCGTGGTTAAAACCCAATATGACAAAAAAAAAACAACAACAACAACAACGTCCGCACGTTGTGACGTAGCCAGATGGTCTGCCACAATAAATGCATCGCATTCGTGTTCCAGGAAAGATGTAGTTTTCTTCCTGTTGTTCCTGCATGAATGGTCCAGGATTATTCCAGCCTGGAATGTCGATGAAAAGCGCTTTCTAAAGATATTTCCTCCCGACTGTAAAATGCAACTCGTGTCTAGTTTCATGACAAATAGAATCTCGCTTGAATGGTTTTATTAGATTTCTATCCAGGTATAGAAATAAATAAAATCGAATCTTTTTCGTTGCTGCATTTCACATATAATGCATTCCTCGTGCATCCGCGTTCCTCTCCGATTATCCTTCTTTTGGAAGCTGTCTTGAGAAGCTACAGGAAAACTAATCTTATATATATATACCGGCACATGCAGCGCAGTGGTTAACGCGCTCGCTTCATGTGATCCGGGAGGCGAGGGGAATTCCGAACCCAGTTCGATCCCCGCCGCCGACCATCTTTACAGAGGTTTTCATGGTTTCCCTTTGTAGTCCAGGCTGATGCTGTGACGGTTCCTACAATAAGTCGGCCATGACCGCTTCCTTCCCACTATCCTTCTCATTACCCAAGAACCTTCATCTCATCATCCCATCATCTCATTAATCATCCATCCGATGCCATTAGATCTCAGTTATCATAACAGTGCGTCGTTAAACCCAATATATATAAAAAAAGTCACATTATATATATGCTTTTGATTTTCTGCATATAGTGACTGATGATTCATGTATTTGCTCAAATAGCTCCATAAAAGTGGTATTGAAGTTTACCCTATCGCTCATCCAATAAAGTCGGTCAGTATCGATTATCGAAGTGATGAATCACGAGTGGTCGATATCAGCCGCTGACTGAGTGCTCGATTGACCGGAAGTCAATGTTGGTGACGCCAGTGGGTCAAAGGTCAGTCATGCTTGACGTCAAAGTGATTACAGCCGAGGGTTGACATTAGCAGCCGAGTGGACGTCAAGTGATGAATGGGGGGGGAGGGGTGGTAGGCTATATATATATATATATATATATATATATATATATATAATGTCAAATACCGCCAGACACAAAAAAATAATAGAGCCATGATTTGTGTAATATGTTCCGTAGTAGCAGCACATTATTGTATTATGTGGCTGGTTTCCCAGCTCTGTAACGCTGTTATCCATTAATTGGTGCGATTTTAATGGTCCCACATTATGCTGCCAGTCTCCATTCAATTTGCTCCCGACCCTTCGTGTTTCAAGCAGGGTTCAGAAGCCATTCACTGTCGCGTCACAAACACGCTCGACTCCATGAGACAGATATATTACCTGTCATACTTGTTGCCTAGTAACGAGGAGTAGTGGTGCTATCTGGTGGCGGGATGTGACATGTCATCCACGTGGCAGCGGCGGAAGACGAGGGTAATGATGGTGGAGATGTTGAAGAGGAAGAGAAAAATAGTATGAGTAGCACAACAATGAAACCTTGGAACTTTTGTGATGTTTTTTCTCCGATTTTTTTCGATGTTTTCCTCCGATGAGTGTCGAATTCTTACCGACTAAAATTCTTACCGACTCCTCACTTCAGTCACCATCCTGGGACCACTCTCGTATTACTTCTGGGTGGTGACGAGTCTAGACTCTCTGGCTCTTACTTTAAGCTATAGGACTTGGGAAACTACTGGATTGAGTCTTTTTTCTTCCATTTCTCTTTTCCGCTTACTCTCCATTACCTTTCTGATTTATTCTGAAACTTTATCCCACTTCTGCTGGCTTTCAGCATACACTCCGTTAGGTTAGAGGATTCTCACCTCTTTCCCACGTCTTCTTGTAGCTGGGCCTGCCATTCTGCGGTCCAGGACATCAGAATAGGGTATGGTCCACAATGTCCGGTGAGTGGTTGCAAAAGAGACATGTTGCGCTAGCTCTCAGTTCGAAACTTGCCAGGTACTCGTTCAAGCAACCATGGTCCGACGGTATCCCATCTGGACCACGCTGCTCACAGTCAGCTGAGGCACTGCTTTAGATACTGATGTCGAGTCGGGCATGGGCTCGAGTCCCGCATAAGGCACGGGTTTTTGTAAACACCCTTTTACTTATCTTAATTTCATCGTCCATCATCATCTGCTTATTCGTACCCCCGTATAACCTAGCCGTAGGTAGCGTCATCACGCTAACGAATCAATCAATCAAAACGCTCTCATTGTTCCAAGTACAGTGAAGTGTACGCTCATCCAACTAGCCGGTCACCCTGGCAACGAGGGTACTCCACTGCTATTGGCTAATATACTGATACTAATAGCCAGTTAGTGTCTTGTCACCAACACACGGCCACTGTGATACCCCGCAGACAATAGGACACAAGAACAAGGGCTCGGAACCACAGCGCGTTAATGGTGGAGGATAGGAGAGACGGTCGGTCGGTGACGTCAATACTCGTCAGAATACTGTCGGGGTGATGATGATGTATTCATGTTTAACGACCTGATTAACGACGTTATGTGAATGGATAATGAATAGTTTGATTTGTGGCTGACAGGTGTACGTGAAAATACGTGTTTGCGATATGGTACTCGAATTTCCCATACTGTTAATAATTTCATGTAATACCATAGCCGATATATATATATATATATATATATATATATATATATATATATATATATATATATATATATATATATATATATATATATATATATATATATATATATATATTATTTCAACAACTTACTGATTAACCACCAGTTGGTTATTATAATGATATGATTTAAAACTGTTCAAAAAGCGCTTTAGACCGCCCAATCTGGAGATCCGGGTTCAAGTCCCGGGGGAGGTCGCGATTTTTGGACAGGTTCAAATCATACTACCGGTATATATATATATATATATATATATATATATATATATATATATATATATATATATATAATATATAATAATATAAACATATTAATATAATTTCTGAAATTGAAATAATAATTCTCAGTTTTCTCCAAAATTGGTGAAATTAAGTTAAGTGTCCTTCTATCACCTCCTGTGTGTCTCGCGCATGCGCGAAGTCGAGAGAAGAAAAGCTGGTGACCTTTTCAAGTCGACAGCGCACATTTCCTGACATGAAATCCTTATTACGTGTGAAAGGAAGCGAATTCTTTGTGGCGAGATTGAATGCGGGTTTATTGCTAACTGGATGAGCTAGGCGCGGTTAGCCGAGGATTAACGTCGGGGCTGGCGAGGATGGTATGACGTAGGCTAGGCGAGTTGTACCACGTGATGTGAGGAGAGTCTTTTCAAGGGAGGCCCACTCACAAAGATGTATCGAATTTCATTTTTATTTATTGATGTGTCAATGTTGAAATGGTATATTAATAGGAAAATGCCATATATGCGTTGTAAGACGAGCGGATAGTAATAGTATTGGTAAAAATGGGTAAAAACTGCTTCGAGTGGTACCAATTTAGCACATTTTATGTTTTTTTCTTCAAAATGGCTGACCCGATCAAGCTGAAATTTTTTAGAAATGTGTACCAAAATGTAATTCAACTTCACGCGAAATTTTATTCTTTTGGAAAATGAAAATATTTTCTTTTTTTTCCGCCATGTTATTCTGATGGGAATTTTTGAAATTTCTTTAATTCATAAAAAAAAAGTTACCCCCCGGTAATGCCACAAAACTATACAGATCTAAGTTAGATGAGGAACCATATTGAAAAAAAGTTTGAGGTTGATAGATGTGGCCGTTTGACCTGTGGAGAACCGATAAAAAAAAAAAAAAAATTATAAATAAATAAAAACGAACACCAATTTTTTTCAGTATGTCAAATTGAATCCTCGCTCAAGCTCGTCTGAAAAACTCTAATTAAAAGAAAAAATATCCGAGACAGTTTTTAAAAAACCATCTGAAAAATATGTTATCTGTTTTATTCATTTAAACTTTCATCATACTATTTTATCATTTACACATCAATAAATAAAATTACAATAAAATATTGATACATTTTTAAATGTTTTATTACAGTATCAATATAGTTCATGGAACATCCACCATTTCCATACTTGAAAGAAACACACTCAAACTTTTGAGAACTCTATTGACACAAAATCAAATACCAGCATTTCTGGCCGCGTTCACGAAATATAGGCCAAAAGGAAAACTAGATTTCTTTTGAAAATGTCTCTCTTCTGATTTTCATCTCCCATATTCGGCCTGCATTCTAACCCAAACTCTCTCTCTTTCTCTCTAATATAGGGCCTATATATATATATATATATATATATATATATATATATGAATATATCTATTCATATCACTCTCTCTCTCTTTCTCTATATATCTCTCTCTCTCTACATGATATATAACATTAGGATAACGGCTCCAGTAAACCCTGTTCCCTATCCAGGACATTTTGTCTGGATCTCTGGAGTTATAACGCATTGCCCAGCGAAGACGCGTCTCTTACACCGTCTCTCTGGAACGACGCCAACACCACTATGAGCGTCGCGACGCCACCGATTTACTTCCTACTTAACAATATATCGTGATCAAGTCGCTTCAGACGTTTGTTTCATGATAGGTTTAGAAGAGTGAGGGGAAAACACATTAAAATACTTCGTTCCTATACACATGTACGTTTTTATATACTTATTCACACACATACATATATAAATATATATATATATATATATATATATATATATATATATATATATATATATATATATATATATATGTTACCATAGTTACTAATCCGATTAGTAAACATTCAAGGAAATTTTAACCCTGAAACTAAATTTTGATTAATAATAACGATATTCAATTTCTCTTTTCGGATAGAACTAGAAACCATAATCCAATTCCACAAATTATTATTGATCTAATTGTCCTCCAGGACTCGGCCCTTTTATTGAATCGTGACGTAGATATGACTCGAGTTTCTGTTCATGTTTCTGTACAGAACCGGTAATGTCTACGTCATGATTCTCGGTTTATGGAGGACCAAAAAAAAATGAAATTGAAATAATTGGTTCTAGTTTTCTATAAAACGATTTTTGTTTTTTCTATAAATAACATCTAAACTTGGAATAAAATCATTGTTCCCCAATTAAGGCTATGGTTGAAAAGTAGGATCGTTTGGACGGGGTACCACAAGGGCGATCTTATCACCCCATTTTATTTTTTTCAAACCAATTATCTTTAACACCAGGACTGAGCTGTCAGTGACCATAGTTCTTCACCGCAGATAAAAGTCGTTCAGTTTCCAAAAGTCCGGAACACATTATAAGTATGAACCGTTTCTGCGATATATCCGGGCATGACCAGCATTGGTATTGAAATAAATATTCTCATTATTCATTGAAATCTGGTTTCATGCAGGGTTGTGATGTCCTTTAAGGATTCTTGTGGAGTAACCATGACTACAAGACTGTGTCACGTGATCTGTTCATGTGTTTCAGGGCGGAGCCACACGGGGATCAACGAGGAAATCATCTGGGTCAGTATCGGCATGGGCATCACCATCATCATCCTGATCACCATAGCGCTGTGCTACATCCTGCGCGAGAAGTGCCAGAAGAGGCACGCCTACCTCATCAAGGCTTAGACACGCCCACCTCTCAAGGCTTAGACACGCCCACATCTCAAGGCTTAGACACGCCCACATCATCATCCTGATCAGCATAGCGCTGTGCTACATCCTGCGCGAGAAGTGCCAGAAGAGGCACGCCTACCTCATCAAGGCTTAGACACGCCCACCTCAAGGCTTAGACACGCCCACATCATCAAGGCTTAGACAAGCTTGACTGGCTCAAGCTTGAATATGTGTCCACCTGATTCAAGCTTAGAATCAAGGTCGAGTGGTTCAGGCTTGAAAATTCAAGCCTCAATCAAACATTCAAACTTAAATATACGTTCAACTTAACCAAGCTCAAAACCACGCTCGATACTTCAAGCTTACCAAATGCTTCAATCAAGCTGTAAGACAGACCCGAGTGATTCGAGCTTAAACCACTCTTGATTGATTTCTTCTGGAAGGCACGTCGAACTGGTTCAAGCTTGGGTAGAGAATGACAGCTTGAGCCAAGATCGTCTTATCGAAGACTGCTTGAGTCTTGGTGATTGACAGCTTACTGACACGCTTAAGAATCAAGCATCATGAGTATAATCTGCCGTCAAGTCAAGCTGAAGACATGATTATCTGATCGGTGATTACGTGTGGCGCGTTTTATAACAGCTTAAAGCTTAATGTGACTGTATATTAAGCTTGAACTGAAACACCGAGAAGATCAGCTTAGAAGCGATGAACAGTTTAGGTGTGTTCGTGCTTGTCTATCAATCACATTCATGACGTCATCAGTTGAAACAAATCGTCATGGCAACGATGATGTATATCCCATGATCTATTTACACTTACATAACCTACAAATCTACGGTTAATATCGATATCTAGAATTCGGAAATGTATGTTCAGTGGTTTAATGCCTGAGGGTGCATTCCAGTACGATTTAATCCGGTTTTAGAGGGTTATTACATGTTTTTCAATACACGTTTAGCACAGGTTTAAGTTGAAACTGGGTTCATCTTGTACAGGAATGCCCTCCCAACAGGAATTGTGTCGGTTAAGAAGTTGAAAGTACATGTGGGCATTTCGAGCCACCCTGATTGAAAGGGGTAAATTTACCACCTAATAAACAGACCCTTGGATTGGATGATATGTTCTGTCAAGTATTAGTTGTCAGAATAATTGTATTAATCGAGATAATAATTATCTAGAAGTCTGTTGTAGTTGATTTAGAGCCGGTTTTTCAATAGTCCTCGTTAGGTCTGCGTTAGCTGACCGACGGTTATGTCTAACCACGACCTGTAACGACAGGATCGTTTTTCAACTCCCGGTTATCTGTTCGTTCTAACGAGAACCTGACCAGAACAACGACGATTCTGATTGGTTGTGCTTAAATGCGTATGCAAAATTGTATGCTAGAAGGCAGTGAACAGGACGCCGAAGGCAGTGCAGTAACGGGCACTTAAACGAAGACCCAACCCAGGGTTTATATTTGTGAGAGCCAGTTTTTCAAAGTCCCGTCAGAGTGGTCGTCAGAAGTTAACCTCCGGTTGCGCGATTTTGCCGTTTTCGACCTGCCGTCAGGGATAACGCGCACCTGACCGACGGTTATCTACTCACAAAGATAAACCCTGGATAAACCGCTAGGACATAGATACATAGATACATAGATACATAGATACATAGATACATAGATACATAGATACATGAAACTCACCATGATGCGGGACATGAAGATCGTCAGCCGAAAGAAGAAGACGAACCACAATATTGTCAATAATAATCACTCAAACACTCCTTGATTCAAACAATACGTCAACTAGTGAAATATCATCAACTTTAACAGTATATAAAGCCACCCTTTATAGCTCAGTAAACTAAGACACCGCTTTACAGACTAAAATCACCGTTGGGCGTGGGTTAGAGTCTCACATAAAGCATGTTCCTTTAGCTTATCATCACTTTATATAGTATCATTAATCACTTGCTCATTCATATCCCCATTTGATCTAGCTGTTGGTGGGATCGTTGAGCAAACACTAATCAATCAGCAGAACATAACCCCACTAACTCACAGATAAAGAAATAGAAATCAATCGAACGATAAGACAAATCAATACGCGACACTGAAACACTGAAACAATCACATCCCTTATTACATAATAAACCACGTTTACTCCCTCGAATAGAAGCTACCCGAACACGTTTCAGAAACCACCCTCAATGAGTCACTGCCATGCGCGAGAGAGACAGAGTTATACACCGCCAGTGTGACTGACAGAGAAAGTAAAGTCGCTATCAAACGAGAGACATGTGTTTGCTGGTGACTCATTGTATCTAGGCAACCCGTCGGACTAGGTCACGGCAAGTTGGGGTGGCGATATAATATATGATATCACCCCATTAGGCCGTTCTTGTTCTTCGTATTGTTATTGTTGATATTGTTTCGGGCAACTGAATTAAATTGAAAAACCAACTTTAACTATGGCAAGGTCTTGGGTTAGAGAAAATTAGCATGTCGTAACCTGTGACGGGCATTGTTGTTGTTGTTGTTGTTGTTGTTGTTGTTGTTGACAACATAAAACGCAACATAATCAACCCAACCTAAACTAATTTATTATAACCTAAAACCAAAACAATTTGATCCAAATTAATAGTCATACCCTCTACTTTTTTATATTGGGTTTAACGACGCACTGTTATGATAACTGAGATCTAATGGCGTCGGATGGATGATTAGTGAGATGATGGGATGATGAGATGTAGGTTTCATGGGTAATGGGAAGGATAGTGGGAAGGAAGCGGTCATGGCTGACTTATTGTAGGAACCATCCCGGCATTAGCCTAGACTACAGAAGGAAACCATGAAAAACCCCTGTAAAGATGGTCGGCAGCGGGGATCAAACCCTCGCCTCCCGGATCACATGAAGCGAGCGCGTTAACCACTGCGCTACATGTGCCGGTATACCCTCTACTATTATATATAACAGTTATGCCAACAAGGCAGTTTGTGAATAGCTTCTTCATTGAATTACGAGTAATTCCTTCAACTGAACAATATTATCCACGTCTACCAACCTATCTCATTTCTATTCCTACCTCGTACTTCCCATGACATATAACCTCATTAATATTTAGCTGTTGGTACTTGTTGAGTGATCGACCTGCCCCTGGCGTCTTAAACATCCACTAACTAATGGACCACGTCCCAACAAACGCGCGACACGTTTAACGAATAGTAGCCTGCGTTTAACGACGCGTGACTTCGGTCTAACGAATCATGACACGTCAGCGTGTGAAAGACGACACGTCTGTTACGTGATGATGTATTTCTTGAGAGCGAACGTGCTGCCATCTCGTGGGACGCGGCGGGAAACAGAAGCTGCTCGGAATCACCTGAAAAACAAACACAAGACATAGTGACGACACGGCAACACTGCATGACTTGTGTTTCTGTCTGCAAGAAAACAAGATAAAAACAGAAACTATATATTTCTCCAGTTTCTGTTTTTATATATATATATATATATATATATATATATACATATATATATATATATATATATATATATATATATATATATATATATATATATATATGTGTGTGTGTCTTCAAGAACACAGAATGAAAACAGAAACTGAAGGCAATGAATTAGATTTTCAATGGAAATATTAATCTAGATAATCCAGTATTATGTTACGCTGCCAACGAACTGAATTGTGTCTTTCTTGATACAGAAATATAAGAAAAAAAGAACCAAACGTACTTGGAAATGTATATAAGTTACTTGTCCACGAAAGAATAAGATCGTCTACCAGTGAATAATTGTAGAAACTTCGGTAATTTCATATAAAATCTGTGCAACTTTCAGAGTTTAACGGTTTTGAAAGATGTATCTGTGCTTTTTAACGTGAACTTCGTCCTGAAAAAACTTAATTTTCTCATAATAACACAGCTATAAAAATCTGTGATATTGGTTTTTGTTAAGTTGGTATACGACCTTCTTCTTCCGTGGATAGTAGTGTATGTAAGACATATAGTACCATGTGTTTATCATTACTACTAAACCAGGAGATTATAATTGCCAATATTACTAACTTACTGTTTATTGAGAATTTCGTTGACAGTTTGAGATTAAATGCGATTCCATCTAACATTTCAGCTTTTTCAACAGTCTAAATTACCATTCAAGAAACACTAATTGAGAGAATTGTTATTGACAACTTCATGATATTTTATGATGCTGTTAAAACCCGGTTGCTAATCATCCATTATGGTTTTACCACACTCTTTCAAATTGACGAAATTATTTAATTAAATAATTTTATGGCAACTCTACGAATCAGTTATTTTATTTCGTGGCAATCTGGCGATCAAGTTTGTTATATAGCTTTTGTTTTAAATTAGGACATGCATGCCATATATGTATATAATTGTTTTCCAATGCTTTTATTTCATCACCCCAGTTGAGAGTGGTGAAAACCAACACAAGTTCGATTTTAATCGCCTTTCAGTCGATTTTATAAATATCGATTTCAATCGATTTTATAATAATCTCATCGAGGATAGATTTTAATCGCCAACAATTGAAAGTGATTGTTTATCACGGCCCTGTATGTTGAAATGTGAGACAACAATGTGTGTGGTTAGTTGTCAAAAACCCTAGAAAATAATAATAATATTGAATAGACACATGAATGTCGTGACAGGGTAGCCAAAATAACAAGAAAAAATACACCAATATGAAGCAACAATTTAACATAGTAATCTAGTTTATATTGGGTCAACATATTTCTTTATTTTTATCAAAAAGACCAAAACTAGTTTTAATTGCTAGAATAGTTTAATGTTTTTTGTTGAAGAATTCAGGTCAGCCAACATTCTTGCGACCGCAGTACTTTGTTATATTTATTTCTTTGTTTCTAACAAAATAATACAAATTAAAATATATTATAAAATTGTGATGTAGTATATACTCGTCTTCACTAAAGTGGAAGGTCGTCTACCAACTTGACATTTTAAAAAAACTCCGGAAAATATATAATTTTGCTGCTGGTTTGAGGGCAGGACGATTTTGAAAGATGTGCTTACGTTTCTAATAATAAAACTCGTTCTAAAAATCATGATATCCTATGAAAATATAGTAAGTAGGCCTATAGTAAGTTCTTTATTGCTATTAGAATTCATATGATACATGTTCAATCGTCATAGCGTATAAAAATATACCAATTTTTTTTTTTTTTTTTTGATAGTTAAAACAGTATTAAAACTGAATAAAATCATGTAAATTCAGTAAAATACATCACAAACATTCGTATTCTAAAAACTAATCCATAAAGTGAAAACAATTTATCACTAAAACCTCTTAAAGTGAGGTAGCTTAAATTTCATTTCGGCCAGATTTCTAATATGTACAGGTATCTTGATAAAGCACAGCAAGATAAATATAACTGTGATATTTGTATTTGTGATGTTGGTAAACGACCTCCAACTCTCGTGGAAGCGAGTATACCCCAGTACAGGGGTCTCCAAACTCTTCAGCCCAAGGGCCACACTGATTCCTCCACCAAGTCCCAAAAGGGCCAACAGTATACAATGTCAACTTTTGGGAAGCTACTTAAATCTCATTAATCATAATATTTAATTTCATTATTTGAATTATCTATATATGTCACTTATTGTACATTTTCAGGATAAATCATATATCATTAATTACATTTAAAACGTTCAATTTCATAGACAAGTCGGTTATTGTGTTTCCGAATTAAACGAGCTTTAGCGAGGATTCAATTTGACATACTGAAAAAAATTGATGTTCGTTTTTATGTTTTTTTGTCGGTTCTCCACAGGTCAAACGGCTACATCTATCAACCTCAAACTTTTTTTCAGTATGGTTCCTCATCTAACTTAGATCTGTATAGTTTTGTGGCATTATCGGGTGGTAACTTTTTAGAAATTTCAAAAATATCCGTTAGAATAACATGGCGGAAAAAAAAAGAAAATATTTTTATTTTCCAAAAAAATGAAATTTTGCGTGAAGTTGAATTACATTTTGGTACACATTTCTGAACATTTTCAGCTTGATCGGGTCAGCCATTTTGAAGAAAAAACATAAAATGTGCTAAATTGGTACCACTCGAAGCAGTTTTTACCCATTTTTACCCATACTATTACTATCCGCTCGTCTAACAACGCATGTATGGCGTTTTCCTAGTTAAAATAAACTATGTCGGGCCGGATTGTTGGTGCTCGCAGGCCGCACTTTGGAGACCCCTGCCCTAGTACTTAGAGTGATTTAATGTTTCTGTATCTCGAATAGCGTATCTAGTTCATAAAATACACTCGAGTAAAACAAATCGACCAAGTTTACACGAGGATGAGGTTGAGGTTGTCAAGAGATTAATAATGTAAAGTACTTCTTGTATAAATGTTGGAATTAATATTGAATTAGTTGAAATCTATGAACATGTTAATAAATGTGATATTATTAGATATTCAGTATATTTATGATAATTGTATTTTATATATTCCTCCTGTTCAACTGTTTATTATAGAGTTGCCCTTCGATAGAAAAATTACAAACGATAACAAACGAATAATACATATATAGATATATATAGATATATAGATATATATATATATATATAATATATTATAGATAAATATACATATATAGATATATAGGCCTATATATATAATAATATATAATATATAGAGATATAAGATAGAATATATATATATATATATATATATATATATATATATATATATGTATATAATAAATGCAACTCTTGGAAGCGTCTGCTGTCATTGAGTGAATGAAAAACTAACAAAATCTTGAGTTTCACATTTGAAATACTAATTTGACGACATCAGATTACATTATTTATTAAGTTCGATCATTTCGATTGGTCGATCATTGGTCTAGCCCATGATGAATAATCGAATTCTGAATATTCCAATTCGATATCGAATATCGAAATCATAAAATATCGAATCGATTTATGTTATCGAATCGGACGGCAACCCTTATTTATGATAACCTTCTTACTTCAACTCGGAAATTGTGAATTTCCACCACAATTATCAACTGAAACGAATATAAATATGAAAATATAGGCCTATCCTCTATAATTGACAGATTCATATTGTCACTTGACTTTCTGGTATATCCTGGACAAAATGTATGTTATGTATCACCATTTTTTTGTTTGAACTATCCATACAAATAAAGAACAAACTGAAATAAAGTGAAATTTATGTTTTTGTATCCTAATTTTTTTGTTTGAATCATCAATACGGTACAAATAAAGAATAAACTAAAATAAAGTGAAATATGTTTTTGTATTCTCATTTTTTTTGTTTGAACTATCCATACAAATAAAGAACAAACTAAAATAAAGTGAAATATATGTTTTTTGGTTTTCTTGGTGTGGCAGGACCAACTTCTACACGGTTAAAGTAACGCAATCTCGTGCAGTAATTTATGTTGTCTAATGGATAATAAAAGTGAAACAAGAAAGTTACTTTCGGTTCTTTGAAGTTCAATATCGTTGCGTCTGAAAGCGAGGATTGTTGTTAAAAAGTGCTATAGTAATAGAGTCGGTAAAAGAGTTGCTACTAGAGACAATTTACAACTGCCTTCTAACAAAAGTCAGATCACAAATCATTTAGAATAAGCTCGATTCGGGTCGAGACTATATTCCCCTCTCACCCCTACTTTTCTTCCCCTCTCTGCCCCTTCCTCCATCCCCTCCTCCGAGTTCCATGGCAAGTTTCTTTACTGATACATTGCAGTTAGTTTTCAGTGACTGTTTATACTGTAGCTCAGTCTAATGGATTTTTTAGATTAAATTTAATAAAATTGTTGAAGAAATTTAAGTATACGAGATGAAGAATCACCATTGGCAATAATTTGGTCAACCATGGTTTTTATTTGTTTTTAATTGTAACTGGTTTCATTTGACGAATCTGTAAATTACCCCGAGAACTTTAACTTAATGGTACCGGTAACATAAGTGAAAAACATAATTCTTAAAAATAAAAATGAACATCAAAATATGACCTACTATAGGACTTTCTTTTCCCTCTATTAGGTGCAGATATTACCAGTACTATTCAGAGGAATAGCGCTAATTCTAGGATTAGGGGTAAGGAATAACATTGTTATCCAAACATGTTCAACAACTTGAACAATCTTTTTTTTCAATAACATCGAAACTTGATACACAAAAGCGCTACTTTTTACTCAAATATAAAATAAATTAATGAAATATTGAATATAATGAATGAATAAAGAGAATGAATGAAATGAATGTTGATTTCACCCATCTCCACGGCCCACTTGATAATACAAGTATTTGACTTCAAGTCTAGACTTCCTTCAATTCTCGTTTTCTCCCAATCCGAGTCCAATGGAAAGAAAGACAGAAACCTCTAGCACATAGCCGCGCGCGCGACCCGGCTCGTGTCGAGTGGCCGCTCGACTCATGATCTCTGCACGCTACAAGAGAGCACGAGACACTCAACAAGATTACTTCGGAAAAACAAGTTTCATCTTAGGAAGTGAAAGAGGTTTTTCACTTCGTTTCGATGCCAACATTCGAAAACAAGATAGATCTCCTTATAATTGAAATGGTCTGAAAACAGTCTATAAATCTTCCTAACGTCATATAAATAGAGAGAGAGAATATATATATATATATATATATATATATATATATATATATATATGCTTTGCTTTAACGACACACTGTACTGATGACCACGATATATTGGCGACGGAGAATGATATATAAGATGATGGGATGATGAGATGAAAGGTCATTTTATCAGGTGTTTTTGGATAGTGGGAAGGAGTCGGTCGCATCCAGTTGTTAAGGAACCATCCCAGTATTGACCTGAATGAAAATTCTGTCGGGATGGTCGACCATGGCGGGAATAAAATCCCGACCTCCTGAATGACGGTTCACTGTGCTAGCCACTTGACCACTTGTATCAGTATAATATTCGCTTAATAGCTTAAAGTTAATGTTCGCTGTATCTGCAGATGTTATTGACAATTTATATTCAGTTCTATATTGGCGAATTTATTTTGACTTGTTTAAGTTGCATTTTTTATATCGCACAAACTACCTAAAGATATGTATTATACAATTAATGATAATTCTGAAATCTCCTTTTTGAATTAATTGAATATCAATCAAACCCTTAATTCAATATCTGTACATTGTATCCTTCCTAGAAATAATTATAACCACACATTGTGATGGCTATAATTCTATAATTGGCTAAAATTGCCTATAATCAATTTTTTAACGATTATTAATTGGCTAAAATTTGCTATAAGATATATAATTGGCTATAATTATTAATTTCATTCACGGTAGTTAATTTTCAAAATGTATAGTATTTCGAACTTTTGGTATACTGGTACTTAATTTCATTCGTCTTTCGGTATATATGAATGAAATGTCAAGTATTTCACAAAATGAAATCAACAAGTCAGCAATAAAACGAATTATTTTCATGATAAAGAGATCAATTTCTTCAATGGACCGATTATGTCCGAGATAAATTCCATTGAAACGCCTGCAATAAAATAACAAATAGGCACAAAACATACATTTCTATATATCCATACAATCAGACATTTCCTAACCTCTTTTAGTGAATTCTAAGAGTTCTTTCAAACGAAAACTATATTATTCACCAGAAATCTGAATCAATAAAAAATTGCATAATTATATGACTTTCCCTGGCTTACTAAATTATCAGTAAATTGCAATATTATCTCATTGCTACCAACATCATAGCAGGAGAGCTAAATCATAACAATCGTACATGTTAATTTCAAATGATCATGGCTGAGAGTATAGTAATTATAATATAATGGGTTGGCTACACTTGTAACAAGGAGATATGAATGCTCGAACCACCCGCGCGGTAATGTTGTGGGATAGGAGAGACGGTCGATCGAGATCTTCACATTTCCTGGATATAAGTTACACACTAGATATGAAGGCTCGAATCATCCACGCGGTAATGTTGTGTGATAGGAGAGACGATCGCTCGGAACCTTCATCTCTCATGAATAGAAGTGTGCCTTTACATATGAGAGAAGAATACTCGAACCACCTGTACACTGATGTTGTAAGATAGGGGGGACGGTCGCTCGGAACCTTCATATCTTCTGGATATAAATTACAAACTAGATATGAATGCTCGAACCACCCGCGCGGTAATGTTGTAATATAGGAAGGACGTTCGATCGTAACCTTCACACCTCTTTGTGCCTTTCTTCAATAACTGGGATCTACGGGAGGTATATAATTTCCGTCCGAAGCAAATAATCTGCCGTATTGTTGCATTGCTAGCAGCTAACGTGCGTGAAATAGCCGTGAATAATCACTGGTTTGCGCAGCTTTTAACTAACTAATGATTTATTTACAACATATTCGACATGCGCTAACTGCTAGTTAATTCTCTTCTGATAGGAATGTGTACCAAATGTTTTATTCAGAATAACTTTTGGTTTTCTTTCAGCTTGCATGAATAATGGAGTTTTGGCAATGGGATAAATGCAACAATGATACAATGGATGATGACGTATTGATACTGCATGGAGTCGAGTTGGTGGAATATCGAATGTTTCGAGATAACTTCTGAACGGTGTGAGATATCGATATTATAATACGGAAGAATCACAGATATTTTTAATCATTCAAGATATATTATACATATAAAATATATATATATATATATGTATGTAGGTATGAAAAGAGTTTTCACAAGCATTATTATAATGATACATTTCTTTAGGTATCTTGTGTAAATTTAATAAACTTCAAACAAATCAGTTTAACACAGTTTAATTAGTTTAAGGTGTTAAACTAATTTGTTTGAGTTAGTTTATTATATTTACACAAGAAATATTCCTAAAGAATCCGTACTCTTAAAAGAATTGTTATTGATATATTTAACAGTTAAGCATTGATCTAATCATCAGAATATATAGAAAATGTATACGTCTTGTTCAATACTCATTTGCATAGCGTATAGCAGAGAATTATCGATATGTTAGATGAATTTATTAGTTACAAACTAGATTTCAAATATAGGGTCCGAGGTTTTCAAATTTTCAGATTTCTGCGTATTTTTAATATCACAAAAAACTATGAAAACGTTACAAAACGATCCGTGATAATTAATAAAGAAAAGTTGAGGATGAAAACATTTAAAAGGACGCAGATAGAACTGAAGAGAAAATAAGAAAAGAAGAAGTAAATAGCACAAATGAAGATATGAACAAAATTATGTTTCCGTATGAGTATGTGTAGAATGTTAAACCGGAATGACTATTCAAGTGGTTGTTGTTTATGGTTATAATTATTAACATTTCCAGAAAATAAGTGGGCTCCGGTAACGAACAAAATTTTGAAAGATTTCTAATTAGATTTTTTTTAAATATACAATAAACAATAAAACTATAAGAAAAATCGATACAAAACGAACAGTTTTGTGATAAATATAAGAACAGAGAAAAAGAGACAAGAAAGAAGATTTCAAGAAGAAGGAGGAGAAGAAGAAGAAGAAGAAGAAGAAGAAGGAGGAGGAGAAGGAGGATAAGAAGAAGAAGAAGATCAAGATAATGAGGAGATTCAAGATTTTTTCCTGCCCATTGTAAATGTTTTATCCTGAAATTACTACTTTTATCAAGATTTATTGTTTGTTTAATGAGTTATCTTATTTCCAATTATTCTTTGGGGTGGTAAGATCACCCTTGTGGTGCCCCGTCCAAACGATCTCATGTTTCATCCACAGCTTTAATAGGGAAACAATGATTCAGTATCAAGTTTCGATTTAGAAAAAAAAACTGCATGAGTGTCTTCTCCATTCTTTATATATAATTCTGATGTCCAATTTTTGCACTTCATAATTTTTGATGATGCCTGCAGACTGGGACTACCTCAAGTTAATTATTGTTATTATTATTACTAGATTTCCATTTTAATATGTACGTTGTCCCATGATGAGATATAAAATAACAGATTGTCAAAGATCAGCCTCCTACTCCGCCCTGCCTCTGCTTTAAAATCGGAAGCAGGGCGTAGCCCTGCCCCCCCCCTCCAAAAAAAAGTACCAGGGCGACGCCCTGGACCGCCCTGGCCCCACCATGCCTGGTTGTAATATATTTTACAACTTTCCTAATTTGAATCACTTGTTTGGGAAAGGGCTTCGGTCAATTGGCGAAATTTAATTCAAGAATTGGAAAAACTAATTTGTATATTGACCTACCAAACTAATGAGAAAGGGCGTCAGCAAAACCATCTAGTGAGATTGCGAGAGTTGAAATGATATTTTTTTTTTAATCTCGATACTTATCATTTTTAAATGGTTCTGAAATTAATGGGTAATGGGTGATAAGATATGAGGATTGAATTAAATGGGATCGAAAGTAGGCTTACCCTTTCAATTTCAAATTCTATTTTATCTTTATTTTACATGTAATGCAGGCAATAAAAGTTCTATCCACGTACGTACTCTAACCCTCTCTCTGAAGGCCTCAAGTTTATTGCGTTTATTCGAGAAATTTTGGCATCGATTTTTTCACAGTTTTTTCATCTCAGAATTTGTGTTAATCATCCACTAACCCGATTAGTGTTGAGAAATAAAATATAGTAAGTTTAATAAAATTACTAGAAAAAGAGAGACATATGATTGGAATTAGAAATGATGGGTGACCCG
This sequence comes from Brachyptera putata, assembly GCA_907164805.1. NCBI lineage: Eukaryota > Metazoa > Arthropoda > Insecta > Plecoptera > Taeniopterygidae > Brachyptera > Brachyptera putata. The sequence goes on along the minus strand of OU015469.1, from coordinate 26,764,199 downwards.
AATATGAGTATAAGGCTCACGCCGCCACGTCAAGGTGTCGGTCGTAGAAGCGAATAGCAATAGAAGGGCACACAATACTTATAAGTTCCACGGTAGACCGAACATGCTGTATATATTATGTCAATACTTCTCATTTTAATCTGTTATGTATTCAGATGTATACAGTAGTTGCTGTGCTCGCCGTAGTCCTCCACCTCAGCGCTGCCGGCATCTTCGGCGGAGCAGGAGGTCATGGAGCAGGTGGAGGTGCCGGGTATGGTGGAGGAGCCGGGTACGGTGGAGGAGCCACATCTCACGCCTCATTCCGTGGACCGGTCTCTGGACCACACAAGGAAGTGATCATATTCGACGAGGAGAAGGGTGCCGGGGGAGGGGGATGGAATGCGGCTGGAAGTGCTGGTGCCGGATGGGAGAGTGCTGGCGGTGCCGGTGCCGGATGGGAAGGTGCCGGTGGAAAGGGAGATAGTCCGGGATACTCGGTCGATTATGTTGTAAGTATTGGACGAGCGATGGCAGAGACTTCCTTTCGGTACGAATTTGACTAATGCGCTCCAATGTTATTACAGCAATCGGAATTTTTTGCTCCTTATTAAAAGCTTTTGACTGTATGTGTCACTCAATGTCACTTCAAGAATGTTTGATCTACGTTATAAGTGGTAAAACGTTCATGAAACTGTCAAATATTAATCATCAAATATGTCACAAAGAGCAGAGATTGATTATTCACAGAAATACACGTCAAAAATCAAGCAAATAACGGTTAGAGTCCCACAAGGGTCTATATTGTGACCACTACTCTTCTCGATTTTCATCAACGATCTCCCATCAAAATGCTTAGGTCCAGTAAAAAACTTGGAAGAATGAATTTGTCACCAGTATGTTTTCCATGACCTTGCTTCAGGGTCATCCGAGTTACAACTTCGCGTACGGAGTGACCGACCCTCACACCGGAGACACGCACTCCCAGCGCGAGAGCCGCGAGGGCGATGACGTCACTGGCCAGTACAGCCTCGTCGAGCCGACCGGTAACGTCCGCACAGTCAACTACGTTGCCGGCAAGGACGGCTTCAGAGCCACCGTCACCAACTCCATCCCGCAGGTCGGCGCCGCACTACCGGCACCCAGCCACGGCGGCTCCACGGCTGACTACAGCGTCCAGGTCAGCCACGGCGCAGGCGCGGCCAGTGCTGCCCCTGGCGGCGCGTCGGGACACTCCGAGTGGGCGCCGGCACCTGTTGACGTGTCAGCTGGTTGGGCTGATGTCGGTGGCTCGGCCGGTAATGCAGGAGGATCTCTAGGGGGTTGGGCGCCAGAATCTTATTGATACTGTTTAGTCCGTTTGTGAATCAACTACTTGTGATCTATGGAAGCCAATTTGTGATGTATATTAATTTAATTTAATGAAAAGTGCTTAGCCTGAAAGTGATATTAGATATTAATACTATAAATCAATATTATCGATTTAAATATTGTTTTTCTGTTGATAAATGCCATTTTAATAATGTTGAATGCTTTTGTAGATATTGCTGCTGATACTTGTTGACTATTAAATATTGCAATTGTGAATATTACGTGAGTTATTCCACCCTCATGAAACCTTGACCAGACTTCTATTCCCTGCATCCAGTAAACAGAACGAGATCTTTGATCCGAGGTCAAGCTAGAGACAAGGGGTGGGTTTATACTTCATCCACGCAAGAAGAATAACCTCAACCAACTGAATAACTCTGTAAACCTCGGTTGTTACATACACTAGATAAAAAAACTTGAAGGATTTAGTTAGTGTTAGGCTTTGAAGGCGCGTCGACAGCGAGGTCACATTCAGCACTGTGTATGTCCGTGTACTTTGCCATGGTTGTCAATGTTTGTGGATGTATCAAGCATATGGAGGGAGCGAGATTGAAACAACTAGGAAAGTAAGATAAGGTGATATAAAATTAAATAAAAGAGGCGATAGATGAAGAGAAAAGTGAAGAGGAATAGAATAGAGATACAAACGCGTGGTTCAGTACTCCCTCAATATACTCTGGTCACCAAAAAGCTTCCACTCGACCGAGACGGTCCGAACTTGGTCTGGACCCTCACTCCAGACTTTAAAGAACTTGGTCTGGACCCTAACTCCAGACTTTAACGCACTTGGTCTGGACCCTCACTCCAGACTTTAACGCACTTGGTCTGGACCCTCACTCCAGACTTTAACGCACTTGGTCTGGACCCTCACTCCAGACTTACACGCACTTGGTCTGGACCCTCACTCCAGACTTAAACGCACTTGGTCTGGACCCTCACTCCAGACTTGAACGCACTTGGTCTGGACCCTCACTCCAGACTTTAACGCACTTGGTCTGGACCCTCACTCCAGACTTTATTGAACTTGGTCTGGACCCTGACTCCAGAGCTTATCGTCATGGCTCTGAAGATAGACAGCTCGGTATAGGTAGAGATAGTTAGCAGAACAATATAAGGCCCTCTATCGTCTATGTTATACACATCGTTTGATTCAGCTGAAGGGGTTTACAAATTGACATTTTAGTGTACACCTTATTTTTCATTTTTGTGATTTTTTTTTTCGATTTTTTTACTTTTCTTCATTTTCCTTGATATTTTTTTAGTTTCCGTTATCTTTTTATTTTTCGTGATTCATATTGATTTTGTCGATTTTTCCTTCGTTTCCGATTTTTTGTGACTTTTCTTGATTTCGTATTGATTTTCTTGTTTTACTGTGATTTTTTCGATATTTTTTTTTCATTTTTCGTAGTTATTTTTATTTTCCGTGATTTTTCAAAAACATTCAAAGTGTGCAACTGCTATTTTCGTCGTTACCCCTTGGTTCAGCTATAGACTAACATCAAGGGACAACCTTAGCATCTATACCCATTCACAAGATAATATTTCAATACAAATACTTATTTTGTTCCATTTGTGTTTCCATTTTCAGGAAACCATTTAATGATATACTATAACTGATATATAAAATGATGCGTATAAATAAATAGATAAATTATTTCGAAAAAATGATCCATACAGAAAATGGAAAAAAATCGAAATAAAAATCACCAGTAGGCCTATAAATACAAGAACAAAGAAGAAAGAAGAAAACAGAAGAATAAATTCTAGAAGAAGAAGAGAAAGAACATCAAGATAATGAGGAGATACAATAAGGATCAAGATTTCTCCCCAATGTGAATGTTTGAGTTGTTATTTATCCCTGCAGCTTTACCCTTGAGATTATTCGTTTGTCGAATGACTAATCTTATGCTAATAATTCTTCGGGTGGTAAGATCGCCCTTGTGGTGCCCCGACCAAACGATCCTTATTTATTTCATCCATAGTTTTAGTTGGGAAACGAAGATATGGTACCACTTTTCGAAGTAATAAAAAAAAAACTTGGACGTATCAATGGGTACAACGGTTCATTACGATAAACTGAAAATACATTCTCATGCAAAGCTATTGCAGAATATACACGAGCAGTTGTAAGCCCAATATGCTGAATTAATTAGTGAAAACATAAAACAAATATGTCATCTGAAAACATATGCATTTACATTTACGTTCAAATACTGATTACTGAGGATAAAGATTCTTGCTCTGCATATTTATCATGTCTACACCCATGGAAAGAATGTCCTGGTGATTCCTGCTGAATAGGCCACGACCGCTTCCTTCCCAATACCTAATGAATCATTTATACGACGCCATTAGCTTCTAACGAGGGGTTTGCATGGTGTACATCTGATCTCAGACTTCTAGATTTCAGGGATTTCAAGAGATTTCAAGGATTTCAAGAGATTTCAGAGATTTCAAGAGATTTCAGGGATTTCAAAAGATTTCAGGAATTTCAAGAGATTTCGAGGATTTCAAGAGATTTCAGGAATTTCAAGAGACTTCGGGGATTTCAAGAGATTTCAAGGATTTCAAGAGATTTCAGGGATTTCAAGGATTTCAGGAATTTCAAGAGATTTCAGGGATTTCAAGAGATTTCAGGAATTTCAAGAGATTTCAGGAATTTCAAGATATTCCAGGGATTTTCGAGAGATTTCGGGGATTTCAAGAGAATTCAAGAATTTCAAGAGATTTCAAGAGATTTCGGGGATTTTAAGAGAATTCAGAGATTTCAAGAGGATTTCAAGGAATTTTGAGAGATTTCAGTGATTTCAGAAATTTCAAGAGATTTCAAGAGATTTCAAGATACTTCGGGGATTTCAAGAGATTTCAAGAGATTTCGGGGATTTCAAGAGATTTCGGGGATTTCAAGGGAATTTCATGGCAAGTGTACACCGGATTTCAGGAGTTGTTAATCCCTCAGCTTCTAGTTATCAATACAGTGCGTCGTTAAACCCAGAATAAATAAATAATTACAGTTTTCATCAGTCAATTATAATAAACTGTATCTACTTTGATGTCAACTGTTTTACTTATTATCTGTACTACCAAAAAATTACCGACACCATATCTTCAACAACAATTTATCTCGTTCTAATCATGTCCATGAAAGAAGGTTCCGAGCGACCGTCCCCCCTATCCCACACTGCTAACGCGCGGGTGGTTCACACCTCCATCTCCCGTCAATACAATCACAGATAATAATTCCAATTCGACACAGATTATGAATTAAGCATAAACATGACTCGACTTTATAACAACAACAATCGATATGACTTATGAAATAAACCCACTTTATGTTACTGTCAAGCATGTTACGATAGCGAGTAACAAACCACATCAATTATCTGTGAAATTATTCTAAAATAACTTCAATTGTTTCAAATTCATAACATATTTCTTTTCTCGATATTATAATGCTAATGACTGAGCTGGAACGAGAAAATAGCCTAATAATGTCCCGGCCTATTAGACTGCAGGTAATACACTGTAGTAACTTGTTGCGTAACTCTGTTGTTGAATGAAAGATGAATGAATGTCGGCTTGAATGAAAGTATAAAAGGTGGTGTTAGCCAGAAGGAAGGCATCAGTTCTCTTCGGCTCGTCTAGCAGTCAATACAGGAGTAACACAGGAACATGGCTAATATGCAGGTGGGTTCAACAGAATATATATATATATATATATATATATATATATATATATATATATATATATATATATATATATATATATATATATATATATATATATATATATATATATATATATATATATATATAACTTAATAAGACCAGTGAATTCACTGAAATAGAATGTCATATTAATTAAATAGCATGAAATTATCTTGAAGATGTGAACTTTTCATTCAATTACACTGGTTTCTGAACATGGAAAGGAATTAGTGAAGGTGAATTCCTTCATTCTTATAAGCACCGTGCATGAACCCCCTTAAGGTGTCGGTCGTACTAATTTAATAGCAACAGAAGGGCACACAATACTTCTGAGTTCCACGGTAGACCAAACATGCTGTATATATTATGTCAATACTTCTTATTTTAATCTGTTATGTATTCAGATGTATACAGTAGTTGCTGTGCTCGCCGCAGTCCTCCACCTCAGCGCTGCCGGCATCTTCGGCGGAGCAGGAGGTCATGGAGCAGGTGGAGGTGCCGGGTATGGTGGAGGAGCCGGGTACGGTGGAGGTGCCACATCTCACGCCTCATTCCGTGGACCGGTCTCTGGACCACACAAGGAAGTGATCATATTCGACGAGGAGAAGGGTGCCGGGGGAGGGGGGTGGAATGCGGCTGGAAGTGCTGGTGCCGGATGGGAGAGTGCTGGCGGTGCCGGTGCCGGATGGGAAGGTGCCGGAGGTGCCGGTGGAAAGGGAGATAGTCCGGGATACTCGGTCGATTATGTTGTAAGTATTATTGGACGAGCGACAGCAGAGACTTCCTTTCGGTCCGAATTGGATGGAAACGCTCTGAAGTTAAAACAGTCATCGGAGATTTTTGCTATTTGTTGAAAGCTTTTGATTATATGTGCCACTCAATGTAACTACATGAATGTTTGGTCTACGTTATATGTGGTTGAACGCTCATGAAACTTTGGAATATTAATCATCAAATTGGTCACAAAGAGCATAGTTTAAATTGTTTACAGAAAGAGTTCCTAGAAAAAAAGAATGTCAAAAATTAGGCAAATAACGGCTAGAGTATCACAGGGGTCTATATTGTGACCACTACTATTCTTGATTTTCATCAGCGATCTTTCATCAAAGTATGCACTACTGAGGTCCACCAAATTACCAAATTACTTGTAAGAATGAAATTGTCACCAGTATGTTGTGACCTTGCTTCAGGGTCATCCGAGTTACAACTTCGCGTACGGAGTGACCGACCCTCACACCGGAGACACGCACTCCCAGCGCGAGAGCCGCGAGGGCGATGACGTCACTGGCCAGTACAGCCTCGTCGAGCCGACCGGCAACGTCCGCACAGTCAACTACGTTGCCGGCAAGGACGGCTTCAGAGCCACCGTCACCAACTCCATCCCGCAGGTCGGCGCCGCACTACCGGCACCCAGCCACGGCGGCTCCACGGCTGACTACAGCGTCCAGGTCAGCCACGGCGCAGGCGCGGCCAGTGCTGCCCCTGGCGGCGCGTCGGGACACTCCGAGTGGGCGCCGGCACCTGTTGACGTGTCAGCTGGCTGGGCTGGTGTCGGTGGCTCGGCCGGTAATGCAGGAGGATCTGTCGGGGGTTGGGCGCCAGAATCTTATTAAAATGACATGAACTAGTCTACACTACAATTGATTTAATTCAAATGGACGAATCTTATCTAGCTCTGCTTTTATCAATTGGCAAAAATGAACATCATCTCACTCAATTTACTGATTGTATTTCAAATAAGTTATGGACATTTTCTAATGATTATTGATTTTGAGAAATTGCCAAGTTGAACAGTTGGGCCTATAGCCTATATATAAATGATTTGTTATGCATGCTTTTTCTGTTAAATGGTTGTATATAATAGTTATTGTTGAGAAATAAATAGTTGCAAATTTATACTCCCTCGTTTCTCTCACCCCTAAAAATCCTATCAAGTGAGGTAACTCAATGATCACTCAGTTCGACCTTTACATTCGATGATTATTTGGCCAACATTCTTGACTTCCACAAAATTTCAGCACTAGAAATAAACAAAGTAAATATTAGATTCCTACATTGTCATCTGGAAAAGTGAAAGAAATAGAAAATAACTATTTCAAACAAAAATATAGAATATGACGCAAATCATCATGTATGGTTATCTACTGCTTGTGAGTATGACTATTTCATGAACTGCACAAATCAATAAGAGAGAAATAAATTAAACGATGACCCCGTGCGAGAGTATTGGTCATCATCGTTAATAATTACTCAGCGGATAATCAAGATGGAGGAAGTTATGGATTTTACACGAGAAAAAAATGTCGTCTACCAACATTACAAGAACAAATATCACCGTTATATCGGTACAACTGTGATACTTCAGGACGAGATTTAAGATAACAAATACAACTGAATCTTTCGAAGGAGTTCAAACATCAAATCTGCAGCGAGGTTATATGTAGGTCTAATTATGGTCCTTTTTATAGTAGACCCTGCATTTTTCATACTCGGTACCAACCCTAATTTTGCACACTTGATCCTGAAAATTGTGTTTTCTAATAGATAAATACAAAATCTATCGCATGAAATCGTTAACCTAAAATTGAATAAACACTTCTGAACTGTATGAAATTGCAAGAACATTGATCACAGTCCGTCCTAACCAAGGTGTTAACCTGGGGTTACATGTGGTAACATGGGGTTAACCCCCAATTTTGTAATTTTATTTTTGTATTTTCTGATGGATAAACAATAAATCTAGGTACCTGGGACATTAAACTGTTATCCTGAAATTAAATAAACACTTCTAAACAGTATGAAATCACACGGACATTGGTCACAGTCAGCCATCTTTGGAGCTTAGGACACCAATCTTGACCACTAACCTCAAACAAACATGGCCGAGTCGACCTGACACCAAGAAATAATGTGATTAAAGTGAGTTCTAAACACACAAATCATAACAATTGTGAAACTCGAGTTTTCACAAATAAACATCACACCGAGATCTACAAGAAAACACCAGTTTCAACTACAAAACATGAAAAATGAATATGGTACCGATCGAGTATCTCAAAATTACCGTTTTCTATCATTGTTTTGTTGGTATTCGACCTTCTTCTGTCGTGAAGACAAGTACATCACAAGACAACCGACCTCATAGAGTAACATACTGTAGTATATTCATATATTACAAACATTCTTTCAGATCCAAAACACTAAAGCTGAAGCGGACAAAAGTGTTCCCAACATCGGTAACATGTCGCGGTAACATTGTGAGGTAAAACACTTATCTTTAGAGGAGTTTCAGGGAATATCGACAAACCAGGAGAATCGAGGGTCAACAATTCCTGAATCCGGTGAACACTTGCCACGAAATCTCCTTGAAATTTCCTGAAATTCACTGAAATCCCAGAAATTTCTTGAAATCTCTTATAAAATCCCTCAAATCTCAAGAAATCTCTTAAATTTCTTGGAATCTCTCAAAATCACTGAATTCCCTGAAATCTCATAAATTCACTGAAATCCCCAGCTATAATCTCTGGAATTTTTTCAATTCCCTGAAATCCCTCAAATCTCATGAATACCTTTGAATCCCTTGCAATCATACGAAATCCCTTAAAAATCTGGAAATCCTTGAAATCTCTTTGAATCCCTTGCAATCATACGAAATCCCTTAAATATCTGGAAATCCCTGAGATCCCTGAAATCTCCTGAAATCTCTTTGAATCCCTTGCAATCATACGAAATCCCTTAAATATCTGGAAATCCCTGAAATCCCTGAAATCTCATGAAATCTCTTTGAATCCCTTGCAATCATACGAAATCCCTGAAATCACTTGAAATCTGAAATCAGGGGTGTACACCAAATTTGTGAGTTGTTAACCCTCGAGGAAAACATTCTGAAAAAGGAATTAATTAACATAGCATAAGTAACAGGAAGACAAAAAGGGTACATTTTGGTTTTTAAAACCCTGGGAATTTAGTTGTTTTTTGATTACTTATTACTATTACTATACGGTGTATAAAAACTATGTAATAAATCAACAGTGTTCACGTCTATGTGTTAGTGAGTGAAAATTACATTTTTTCATTAATAATAACGTTCAAATCTTCAGGGTAAAATCTTCTTTAAAATCCTAAATCAAATTTAAATATGTTTAAACTAACAAGGAAAACTAGTCTCGAAATATAAACTATATTTATACAATATAAAATGTGGTAAATAGGTATAAATACTAATGATTATGAGTCCCTATTGAATAATATATTATATATAAATATCAATTAAACTTGGCTTCTTTCGTTATAATTTATAATGTAAATTTGTATATAATGTTTCTCATCTTATTCTATAGAAGAATCGGTTGTATATAGCTCTCTCACTCTCTCTTATAGGTAACTATTGGATACCAATGTGTTAGAAAGAGAGAGAGAATTGAGTTTTTCTTCATGCAATTTCAATTGTTATATTAACATATTCTAAGAGTGCTTGGAAGTCGATTAAATGAAACACCTTTTCTTTTTGTTAATTTTTGAACATAATAAAATATCAAAACTCTTATAATGAATTGAATATCTTCAACCCTAACTATATGCTCAATTTGAGGGGAAATTCTTTGGGTGATCCTTTTTAATATTATTGATGCTTCAAGTTAATGAACTGCCTTCAAAACTTCAATTATCAATTAAGTGAAACACAAATCTCCATTCTACATCTTCAAAATGATTTGAAATAAAAATAGTAAACGTTGTATTCCATCATTTTTACAGCTATGGATAAACAAAAATGTTCTTTAGCTCCATATCCGTGAAAATTATGCTATATAAGGTGAATATTTTATACTTATACCACCTTGATGGTATTGAAACTATCTGTGTTTCTTGCGTAAAGTAATTTTAATATCTCATACCGTTCAAAAGTGATCAGAAAATGCCTAATATTTCGCTAAATCGACTCCCGTGGACTCTTACAGGACATAACAACCCTGAAACTAGATTTTAATTAATATAATGACAATATTTATTCCTTTAATTTTAGAGAAAACTAGAAATCATCATCTCAATTTAAAAAATTATGAATACATTTGTTTTGTCCTCCAGAGACCTTGAGTCATGACGTAGGCATTAATGATTCTGTATAGAAACACGAACAGAATCGAGTAATGTCTACGTCACGACTCAGAAAGAGGGTTAGTCCTGGAGGACAAATAAATTTAATTTCCATTCCTGTATTTGAGATAATTTCTAGTTTCTCTAAAATTGAGAAAATAAATATCTTCATTATTCGTTCAAGTTTAGTTCCAAATGTCCTTTAACAACGTAATAAATAATTATTTGAAAAGTTACAAAGTAAATACAATATTTTATACAATATTATTCGATAAATCACAGAATAGCCGACATTTTGGCAAGAATAGAGAATTTTTTTGTTAAAATGTTTACAACACACAATTCACAACAATTAAACATTGATTAATAACTAGATTAATCTTAACAGTGATTCCATGTAAATTTAAAATACCTCAACATTTAATTCATTATTAATTCATCTTCCATATTGCATCAAATCATAACAATTACATTTATAATCAGAACAAATTCTGTTTCTGAAATTGCTTGTCATTTTTATCAAAAATGACTTTTATTTTACGAAAATATATCTCCCTTTTCTTGATCGAAAAGACTGATTCGGTTATTTGTGTTCGAGGTAAGCAGTTGGGTGAAGTGAACGATAACACCTGTTGTTGGGGGTTCTTCATCTCACTTCAACAAGGAACTAACTGTACTAAAACTCAACTGTTCTCAAAAACCAACTGACCTATACTTTTACTTATTGAGCCACCTGTACAGAAATGGAAGTGGAAGGTTTGACTTCCACTCGAACGATCTTTGAAGAAAAGAAAACGCATTCTTATTCCTGAATTCCTGTGCAACATGAAACTAGGAAGGACCCTTATTCTTGAGATTTGTGAAATGTGAGATGAGTGAAATTTGGATGAGATTCCAATAATTCCACTAAAAATGACTGTTTGGTATTCTTGAATTACCTTTTCTCAATTAATTTCATTCCACATTTCACTTGGAAATCTCACCACCTATTTGATTAGTGAAATCTCAAAGTGAGTTGTGAATTGTGCCCAGCACTCGAGATGGCTTTGCATCAACGGCCACTAGGATAATTAACTAGAGAAGGCCGTGACTTCTTATTGTTTACATATTCACAGGCTGCTATTGGCTAGAATCTGCTAGCCTCGTATTTCATATTTTATGATTTTTCAACTCAGGATTAGCAAAAAGATCAAAAGTGAGATGGATTTTCCCGGATGAACAATTTTCCAGGATGGATCGTTCCAGACATAGTGCAGACACAATACTAAAAGCTTATCAAGTTTCCCAGATGAAATTTCATCTGACACAAACCTTACCCACCTAATCTTGACCGTCACTAAAAAACCTATAAAACATTTGATGGGAGGTAACAATTTGTAAAGGGGAGGAGCCAGCCCCCCCACTTTCACATCTGTACAGGTTACTCAAGAAGAAAGTTAGGACAGTAAGTTTTTAGTACAGTTGATCTGTTTTTAGTACAGTTTAGCTGTCACCGAAGTTATTCTCAATACGCAGTACACTCGATACGGTTATGGTTTATACTATTATACTATTTCATAGTATAATATGCTATTATTCTCGTCGCTTTGTGCCATTTAACTTGCAATGAAACGTGGAGTGGAATAAAAAAGCTTTTGGTCCTTTTGAAGGTGGAATGCTTCAGTTAACAATTAGGTTACAACATCGAGGCACGGTTTTACTAACCCTTGGTTAACGTAATCAAGGGTTAAAGTTGTTGCATGGACAGCTTGGATATCAAGGAACTTCAATTCAACGTGTATACCATTTAAAATAAACTGTATTATTCATTTTTATGATGGTACTTAATAAACAACCAACTTCAAACAACCACAAACAACCAGCTTATATGGGGGTACGAATGAGTGGGTGATGATGGGATGAACAGCTTTAGAAAGTGAAACCAAAGTTGGGCATGGGTTCGAGTCCCGCATTGGGCATATGTTTTGGTAAACGACTTTTCACTAACATCACTTCATCGTTTCATAATCACCCGCTCATTCGTATCCCCAAAAAGCCCAGCGGTTGGTGGGGTCGTATCACGACGAAGTGAAAGGGGGTTCATAAAAACTCCTGCTTCATAGTGGGACTGAACCCCCGCTCGTCCACGTAAGCATACCTCAGCTGCTTGAGCTAAACGGACGGGCTAACATTGGTTAGCAAGCTGATTAATAACAATTAATCTCGGATTAGGTTAATCAAGAGTTAGTAAATCAAGCCTTAGCATCAGAGGATTGATTAGGATAACTTGACACGATACCGTATTTTAACAATTTCTTTCAATACATAACACATAGCAAGAATTAACATTGTTATATAGCCCATCTAGATTATTCAGTTCTGATCCTATAAAAGTGATCAAAATTTGAATTAATATTATTAATATCTTATTTATTATAAATTTTAAATTTCTCAAATGTTTAATGCCTGAATGGCATATACCGGAATGAAGTTGACTCCAACCTTACCTGAACCCTAAACACGTTCCATTCAGTGGTGTATTCGTAAAAATAAAAGTACAAGGGGGGTGATAACTGAAAACCCCCATTCATCACAACTCGTTGGGGGGGGGGGGCTTGTGAGCCAGTTTTAGGAGATTCTAATTCAAATATAAAATAAAAATGGTGTGGTTTACCTTTGCATCTAAAATAATTGCTACAAACTGACTCTACACTACATTACAAGATTCTGTCATTATTGTAGAGTCTGACGTTGCAAATAAATATAGGCAGATTCCATCCATCAGGATGCATCGTTTTTAACATTGTGCGTTTACAAGTTAGCTGGTTCAGGCTAGCTTTATATGTCTTCAAATATGGTTTTCAAGAAAAAGGGTAGAGGGGCGCGCCCTGGCCCAAAATTAAAGTACCAGGGCGCCGCCCCGGCCCGAATACACCACTGGTTCCATTGATAAATACCCCGAAGCCCGTATCACAAGACCCAGTCGACTTTATTCCATTATACGCTGTTCGGTGCCAACATTTCAACGACCAAAATCGGCCCTGTTTTATACGAAGTGTTTGGTTGATCAAATAGAACTTGAGTTAATCCTGTAAGGCGGGAATTTATACGAACTTTTCGATAACTAAACCGAAGATTTAAGTTAGTGATGAACTAGGATATCGACTGTATTTTAAGTCGATATTCACAAGTTTAACGCTTATCCTTCAATTAGTAATTCTGTAAAACCTTGTAGACATATTGAATCCAATAACAATTGTATCCTAGCTGAAGGATGACTTCAACACATCTGCTTGAGAATAGAGAAAATTAAAAATGAAGTGAAAATGTTTTTCTTGTCACAATCGAATAACAAATATATAATATCAATAAGGTATTTTTTGTTAACTATATTACAATCTTATCATTAAACTTCTTGGAAACGATCCAATATCGAGATATATGGGATGTTTTAGTCATGTCATAAAAGATACGTCTCGGTCGAGACGTATCTTTTATGACATGACTAAAACATCCCATATATCACAAGTATTAACATGAGTCCGATTTCTGATTAAACCTATCGAGGCCCGAATTTTCAATAGTTTGTTGATTAAAAGTTGAATATCTCCCTTGGTTACCAAGGTTATTTCCACAGGGCCGGTTTCACGAATAATGTACTCGTTGACTGAGTGATCGATAGTCGAATAACTCATTATCACTCTTGGTTAACAATGATAATTTTATAGGAAGGCCAGTCTACATAGGGCAAAAAGTTCCCTCCAGGGTGATTCCACATCTGAATGAGCATAAAATTTGAACCGAGCAAAATAAAACAATTAAAAACAACATCATCTGATGCGGACAATAGTTGTCGAAGATTCTAAAGACTCGAATGTTATAATAACGCAGGTGTAAAGATCACTTGCATGTAACAGTAACACTCGATATTTTCAAGATCGATTTTCACCTCACAGCGTACCTTACATACAAATAACACGTGACATATTGTGAGTGTTTGGATGGACAGTATTCTATAAGATACTTCTCTGAATGGTGTGAAGCAGTTTCACTGCAATACGCTCATCCAGAAAACCACAACGATCTTTTATATGTTACGTTGACACCGAAAATATTACTCTGTGAGTAGGTCCTCTTTGGTCAACTTTTTACTAGTTAAGTTTTACTAGAAATGTTTTTAGTAGCAGTAAAGTTAGTAAATTCAAAATCGAAGATTTTATTTTCCGTTAATCGTAGTTTCACTAAACAAACGTTTAACCTAACGGAGTCTCGTAACGAACTATTGAAATTCAGGCCTCAAACGAATAGAAAATAAGGTGGGTAATTATTGAGATTATTCATGAAAACATTCCTAAAACTTGAATGTAATAACAATAATTTACAACTTTAATTCACGTTTGCTTTAATGTTTTTCTGCTTTCATTTGCAGTAAAACATTGCGAATCGTTCTGTTAAGCTTTTGTAACAGTTAAGCTTGAACAAAGCTTCCATTTAACGGTATAATTAAAGCATTGATTTCTTCTAGCGTAGCTCATTTAAAGCTCTGTTTCGTTACAGAAGACTCAGAACCTGTAACTTGACAACACCAACATTGATATGTGAACATTACACGTTTTACAAAAACAACCCCCTGACCCCATTGACCCTAGTGACCCTATTGTGTATAGACATACTTGTTCAAAACGGGAGTACAAACATATTACTATTGTATAAAAAATAAGTAATTTGAATAAATTAATGATTGTGATTTTATATGGGGTATGTTTTTTTCTGATTCAATGAACAATAATTAAAATGGGTTCGTGAGATCGCCCTTGTGATGTCTCTACCAAACGATCCTACTTTCATCCTTAGTCTTAATTGGGAAAAAATGGCTTTCTATCAAATTTCGATGCTGATAATATTGAGAAAATCTAATTTTGGATGTTGAAGCAATGCTCAATTATTGACCAAAGGTATAACAATGTATAAACATTTGAATTCTCCAATCAGGGTATCTCTTGTGCCCACATGTTGTGTATGTCTGTCTGTCTGTCTGTCTGTCTGTCTGTCTGCCTGTCTGTCTGTCTGTCTGTCTGTCTGTCTGTCTACCACTAGTAATCACCTGGGGCTTCTTTCCTCTACGTTCTGGCAAGTTTTGTATGAATACTTGTATTATAAATTTATAGTTGATGTTTGTATTACGTCTGTTTGATAAAACGGCTTCCTTGTACGCGGACGACACCATCATTTCGCGGCACGTCATTGGTTGATAATATTACTTACTGAAATGCATTTTGACCGACTTATACTCGACTTTGGTGTCACGAATGAAAATCTTTACAATATATATACCACTTCCAGTTGATGAAATATTCAATGAAAAATCTAAATTGAGTATTTTTGATGGGAAGAAAAATAGTGACTATAGTTTTGAAGTGTCTACATTATGAGCAGAAATGTAATTTCATCGCCCTAATTAAAATTTGTTTCGAATTTCATCTATAACATCAAAATTCAAAATAATCTATCTGAATTTGTAAATCTGGACGAAAATATCACCTCGAAATGGTTGAAAAATATTACTCTATTCATCAAGAGCATTTCAAATAAAAACCAACTACATTTCCCTGACAACGTGTACCAACATAACGAGGTCAATCCCCTCCATCTTGTTTCTATCCGAGGCCATTATCTCGCGGACCGAACCAAGAGTAATGGTCCATATAACCACCTTGACACCAGACTGTAATCGTCTGCGTTCAACGACTGCGCAACACTTACGCTATCTATACTCAAACCAAACAACTACTTCAAAGGTATAATAATCGGTTCCACATCCGTTTTATGTTTCGTTTCCGTCGGCGACAATGACGTAGTCACGTGACCATCATTCGTAACCATGGATACCGGATTCTTTTCCTTCATACTGATCACAACCGGCGAATGAATCTGCGATTTCTCTCCTTTCGAATCGATCGACCGTCTGCCGTGTTCGAGTTGCGCATTCCTGTCGTTGTCATGGCCGTGGCCGCCAGATGTCAGGCCGGAGATCTGAGAGTCGTCCTTGCGCATGCGCTGTTCGCGTTTGCGCATGCGCCACGGTAGGAGGCAGCAGCGCACCGCGGTGAGGATGAAGCCGAGGAGCATGAGGAATGAGCCGGCCGCCATGAGGTAGTACCGGTGCTGCGACGCGTCTGCGCCGGGTTTCAGTTGTACTAAGCCGACGATGAGTAAGATGGCGCCGAGTAGGAGGGAGACGACGACCATGTGGAGGAGAGATACCTGTTGAGTAGGTTTGGGATGAGTTGTTATTTTGATTTTAATATTAATAATTCATATATGGAAGCTACGACTGTTTTTTTTTCAAGTTGTATAAAACCACATCAACTAGAAAATTCCAAGTAGAGATTATCATCAAGATTATATCAACTATTTGTACTTATATTTTTATTTTTATTTTCATTTTCTAATTGCATATTTTGATATTAATTTTGGGAACAATAATTTTGTAGCAAGTTCCGATTTTATTAAAAAAATATATATATTCATTTCGATTTGTATAATTTTGCAAATAATATGAATCTATCGGAGTGTGCATTTGCAATTACTTACCTAATTTTTTATACATATTTATATTGAGTTTAGCAACGTACAGTGAAGCTATGGAAAATGAGAAGATGAAAGATGTTTCTAATAGGCCCCTATGTGACTTTGCCCTTATTCAATATTGGTATCTAAACTGCACCACGCCATCTATCTGGGAACTAATCGCTATTCTACAGAAGCCTACGCGTTAAGTAGATCACATCGTCAACAATTACTTTGCCAAACAGGTAGTATTCTTGGTGGTTATCTCTGCGTTCTGGGGGGCTCTGTAGCGGGCTGGGCGTGGGCGAGCTCGCGCGACTCGGCGGCGAGTGCCTCAACACCAACCCGCCCAAGTACAGCTGACTTGGCCGCTTGTTGCGCTTCTCCTGCTTCCGGCGCTCGTGTCGCACGGCCACGGCCGGCATTGCGCCGATCATGGTGACGCCTGCAACCAGACACACGCATTACACGGCTGTGGCATGAGTTGCATAAGCCGATCATGGTGACGCCTGCAACCAGACACACGCATTACACGGCTGTGGCACAAGTTGCATAACTGGCAGGTATTACATGGCTGTGGCACAAGTTGCATAACTGGCAGGGATTACACAGCTGTGGCACAAGTTGCATAACTGGCAGGGATTACACAGCTGTGGCACAAGTTGCATAACTGGCAGGTATTACACGGCATTACAGAGCTGTGGCACAAGTTGCATAACTGGCAGGCATTACACGGCTGTGGCACAAGTTGCATAACTGGCAGGTATACACGGCTGTGGCATGAGTTGCATAATGGCAGGTATTACATGGCTGTGGCACAAGTTGCATAACTGGCAGGTATTACACAGCATTACACAACTGTACAACAAGTTGCATAAATGGCAGGTATTACACAGCTGTGGCACAAGTTGCATAACTGGCAGGCATTACACGGCATACACAACTGTGGCACAAGTTGCATAACTGGCAGGTATTACACAGCATTACACAGCTGTGGCATGAGTTGCATAACTGGCAGGCATTACACAGCTGTGGCACAAGTTGCATAACTGGCAGGCATTACACGGCTGTGGCACAAGTTGCATAACTGGCGGACATTACACAACTGTGGCACAAGTTGCATAACTGGCAGGTATTACACGGCTGTGGCATGAGTTGCATAACTGGCAGGTATTACATGGCTGTGGCACAAGTTGCATAACTGGCAGGTATTACACAGCATTACACAACTGTACAACAAGTTGCATAACTGGCAGGTATTACACAGCTGTGGCACAAGTTGCATAACTGGCAGGCATTACACGGCATACACAACTGTGGCACAAGTTGCATAACTGGCAGGTATTACACGGCATTACACAACTGTACCACAAGTTGCATAACTGGCAGGTATTACACGGCTGTGGCACAAGTTGCATAACTGGCAGGGATTACACAGCTGTGGCACAAGTTGCATAACTGGCAGGTATTACACGGCGTTACACAGCTGTGGCATGAGTTGCATACCTATCAGACGTCGTGAAAATATTCAAAAAATATTCGTGAAATTAGACAATTTATTCGTCGAAAATCCTACTGATTGAGTCAATTTTATAATAACAAAGGTGTAAAGATCAGTTGCATGTAACAGTAACACTCGATATTTCCACCTCACAGCGTACCCTACATACAAATAACACGTGACATATTGTGAGTGTTCATTATTTTACAGTATTTTACCGATATGAAGCAGTCTCACTATAATATGTTCATCAGGAAAGCCAACAACGATCGTTTATATGTCACATTGACACCGCCGCCGTGTTAATAAAACCTTGTTTGAAATGTGTGGCTATTGAAGCGCGGCTCAGTCGAATGGATGTAATTCCTTCCTTTGATCCTGTCACGTGGACAACCAGGGCAGGATGTGATTAAAATTACTTCCTGTAGGATGAATCTGGATCAAAATAAAGGCAAGAGGAAATGGTTGTACGGAAGCTCGTTCCCAGTTCGACTCCAGGGAATATACAAATGTTGTGGATAGACTAGACTTCCAGTGAGGAATTGAAAAACTCGTCTGGTGGAATAAATAATTGTGAAAACTCTGGTAATTGTGGCGGAACTCTTTCAAACTTGAAATATTCAATGCTTTGGAAAACTGTATTTGCATTTGTAATCCTCGATCGGGAACAAACACCGGTACCCAGTGGCGTAAATATCGGAGGTGCAGTGGCGCAGGGGCACACAGAAACTGGCATTATTTGCTAAATAATTATTTTTAAATTATACTTTCTAATTTTTTTTTTGGACTTTAAACGTTAAAAAACGTTGAAAACTTCAACTTTGAACGTTAAACAAACACCGGTACCCAGTGGCGTAACAAAATACGATGAGACAGGAGTGCAAAATGTATAAATGGGTCCACCTTATTTTTTAATTTTAGCATTAAATCACGAAATCTTGTGTCTCTAATTTACTTAAATATAAATGTGATACAAATTTTCTTTGAACTTTTCTTATTTTTATTTATTCTCCAAAACAACATAGAGTACTATTTATTGCACATGAATTGATTGAATTATTTCATTCACTCATTAATTGCTATTAAAATTCATTCGCCTTGCTTTTGCTCTTTGAAAATATCTACAGTATTACTAAAATGTACCATATATTATATGTTTTTATATGGGCGTATATTATAATATTCCGTGAAGTAAGATAAATGTGAATGCACAATTACTGTTGATTATGCTATCAATGCAAGTTATAAGTTTTTGAGTCGTTAAAAGATATTTTGCCCACCTGTGTTTAGTCGAGGGAAACGGTGTGGCATGGAGTTATAAAACAGTAGAAGTGTACGATGTAACGTAATTAACCGTGGGTTATATAATAACGTCTTTGCACCAGACACTCCAAGTTTATAAATATATATTGAAGTATGGAAGTTTTCAGTCGTATTCATATTTCTTCCCGTTTTTTGCGGTTACTTATGTGTTTCAATTATTTAAACTCAAATACACAATTATAATCAGTTGAATACTTCCAGTAAACATATCAAATTCAGCCTTGAAAATGTGTTTTGCAATAAACACGAAACATTGGCAAACAAAAAACTGATTTATTCGAGTAGTATAAATTGAATAACATAAGTTACCGCAAAAAACGGGAAGAAATATATATATATATATATATATATATATATATATATATATATATATATATATATATATATATATATATATATATATATATATATATATATATATATATATATGTGTATATATATGTGTATATATATATATGTGTATATATATATATATATATATTATATATATATATATATATATTATATATATATATTATATATATATATATATATATATATATATATATATATATATATATATATATATATATATATATATATATATATATATATATATATATATATATATATATATATATATATATATATATATATATATATATATATATATATATATATATATATATATATATATATATAATATCCGTCAAGCGTAATTTAGAAATATGGAACTCTACGAAGGTGCAGAAATTATTCCAGATTTATAAAACTCGATCTTCCATGGATACATGTGACACGAATACCAACATTATCAATCCACATTTCTCACCCAAAGTGATATTAGATTATGTAAAAATATACGATCCACAAAGTAACTCGTTCCTAATGATACCGTCATGATCTCTCGCACACGTCACCACACCGAGATGATGTGAAGATCTCGCAGCACCGAGATGATGTGAGGAGAATATTTATCGCTTGTGTTATGGCATATTGATGAGATGAGTGGAAGGTGAAGAGTTTATCGCAAAACCGTCGAGTCGTCAGCGTACATGAGGGAGATGAGACTTATTGATGACTGTAACATAGATATCTCTCTCTCTCTCTCTCTCTCTCTCTCTCTCTCTCTCTCTCAATATATATATATATATATATATATATATCAGAGCTCAGTTAGCTCAGAAGGAGAGAGCATATGTGTATCAAGCATAAGGTCCGGGGTTCGATTCCCCGACGAGGAGGTATTTTTCAGTGATAATAATACCCGTCCTATCAACATCACGTGCTGTACGTTTCAACAGAAAGCCATGTACTCATATATATATATATATATATATATATATATATATATATATATATATATATATATATATATATATATTATTATTATTATTATTATGAATGATTTTAAATCAAGTTTCGATACGTTGAAAATAACGAAAAATAACTCTTCAAATTATCATTAATTGATACTTCATATTGTGAATACTAACCGAGAAAAGCCGATGTTTCCCGACCAGTTGTTCGTGTCCTGCCCCTAGCAGGTAGACTGTACCGCACGGTCGACTGTTAACGACTAAAGACAGGACGTCGTTTAATGGAATTGTTGCACGAATAATGAGATCTTATCGGTGTTTTATGCATGCGCGGGATAACGTCTTAGTCACAGTGTTTAACCTTTAGACACCACTTCTAGGAAACCTGCCGGATTCGGTTTAGGGAAACATCAGTTAAAAAGTTCATGGGAGTCGATTTAGCGATATAACAGTTTTTTTGTGATAGCTTTTGAATGGTATGATATCAAAATTCTAATAATGACGTAACATATATACTCTCAATACCTTTAGAATGGTGTGAGTAATGACTATTTATCTCAAATCACTTACGGTAATTGGAAAGCGTATACGGGTGAAAAAAACACATTTTATAACCGTATACGCCTGACAATTATGCGATAATAGTTGGACAGTTATTTCTTATACCATTATGAAGGTATTGAGAATATCTGTGTTTCCTCGGTATTAGAAGTTCAATATCTCATACCGTTCAGAAGTGGTCACTAAAACTGATATTCCGCTCAGTCGACTTCCATGGATTGTTAAGGAGAACACATTTTATAAAATAGATATACTCAAGTTTGAACGTTATTAAAGGACATAACAACCCTGAAACTAGATTTTAAGGAATAATGACGATATTTATTTCCGTAATTTTGGATGAAACTAGAAATCATCATCTCAATTTCAGAAATTATAAATAATTTATTTTTCCTCCAGTACTTTTTTCTGAGTCGTTACGTAGACATCTCTCGATCATTTTCAAGTTTCTCCACGAATTGGTAATGCCTACGTCATGATTCATGGTCCCAGGAGGACAAATAATTATTTGTTCATTTTGAAATTGAGATGGCGGTCTCTAGGCCTATATAGTTTCCTCTGAAATTAGTAAAATAAATATATCATCAAGGAAACCTTGGCTTCAAGTCAAGTTTACTCCTAATCTCTCTCATCAATGGGTCTTGCCTCGCGCTGGTCATGCTCAGGTCGATAAAGTAGTTGTACCTTATCTTGCCAAGCTTCTTTATCGGCTCGGGTCATGCTAACAATGCATTTCAACATACAAGGTGGCAGGGCGTTACATGCTAACTACTAGACCACGCTAAGGTTACAAACACGAGCTGTTATTATGATGAAAAGAATATATTAAATTATTGTATGATGGAAATAGAAGGAACAATTGTTTAATGAAGCTGAAATGGACATTTTATACTTTTAAAAAACGAGAACGAAATTAAGAGGTCAAATTCAAATACTAATTGTTTAGAAAATGAAAGCTGAACAATTATTTCGAGCTTAGAGGTATATAATTAAAACATTATATGAGAGATTTGAATAATGGAAAGATTATAGCAGAGGATTGTTTAAACGTAGGCCTATACACAATTAACTATTTAATTGAAAGAGAGTTATTGTATGAAGGTATGCGCGACTAGGTACTTGACTCTCGTCGAGCTACCGCTCGACTATTTTTTTTTTTTTTTAATGTTGCTTAACGACCCCACCAACAGATAGGTTATACGGGGGTACGAATGAGCAGGTGATAATGAAACGATGAAGTGATGATAGGTGAAAGGACGTTTACAAAAACCCATGCCTTATGTGGGACTCAAACCTACGCCCAACAGTGACTTCAGTTACTACCGCTAGCGATAGTTGACTGAGCCCCCGGGGCGGCTCGACTAGATTAATAAATTCAAGATTGATGCCTAATGAACGTACATAATATATGCCTACTCCCATTGAATCCCATTTGAACTAAATATCCAGAATAAAATGCAAGTGCGAGCGAGTGTACCTAGAATAGTGTGGGTGGAAGTGCCGTGATTTACTTGCATTTTATTTATAGAATACTACAAACAAACTAGAACATATCACGTACATTTCTTCCAAGAATGGAAGCTGATTTCATCGACATCCAGCAGGCCGTGCCTCCCCTACTAATAATAACACCCCCCTCCCCCCTCCCTTGCCCATACACCCCACCCCAAGAGGTGTACTTCTTCAACACGGCAGTCGCTATGCCTCGGACCACCACGTGCGGATGTTGTGGTTGTTGTTGTTTAGTTGTTGTTTAGTTGTTGTTGTTATTGTTGTTTAGTTGTTGTTGTTGTTTGTTGTTGTTGTTGTTGGATGTTGTGCGTAGCTTGAACGAACCAAAATGACCCAATCCAACTATCTTTGTAAGCCCAATCTAATCAAAAGTAACTAACTTGAAATCGGTTTTACGAATCTAAGTTAGGTTGCCATTGGACCTTGCCCAGATGAACATACTGAATTCGACATTTGAAACCAAACTAAAACAAATTCATTGATAAGTTGATAAGTTTTGTTGTTGTTGTTGTTGCGAGCAGCTTGGACTAACCTAACCTACCCGAACAAACACCTTAAACTAACTTAATCTAAACTAAAACTATTCTGTGATTTATATTGTATTATCTTGTGTAGGCCTATAGTTGTTTTTTATATATATATATATATATATATATATATATATCGTGTTAACTGTCGATATACTGTGTACATATGTTCTATGTATAGACCTTAGGACGAAAACTGAAAATAAATGAAAATAAAAAATAAATTAATAATTCTAAAGCCCACTTCCGGTCGACGGATAGTCCCTCCGAATGAACACGCTACCCCGTACACACACCGCGCTGACCGGGCTTCTGATTGGTTCACCCCCCCCCCCCCCCCCTCAGAGGTCATGTCATATGGTGTGACCTCTCACGACAATCCGGCATGACAGCTGAAATGTGGGTCACTGCATGCGATCGGCCGTCTCGGCTGTATCAAGCTGACGATTGGGCGTGTCGATCAGGATAGAGTGGTAACCAATCAGAAAGAAGGAAATGTGTCAATACTTGTGGTTGAAAGGAGACGACTATTGACGGCTCGAAGCTTCTTATAGGTAATATAGTTTAATATATGGAATAATATATATATATATATATATATATATATATATATATATATATATACCGGTATATATATATATATATGTACATATATATATTTATTTATTCATATATATATATATATATATATATATATATATATATATATATATATATATATATATATATATATATATATATATATATATATATATATGTACATATATATATTTATTTATATATATAAATTCTTATCAAAATATTGTACACGCAAGGGTTGGAAAACTGTCACGAAACAGCAAACTGTATAATTTTACAACATTGTAATCATTATATTTACGTTCCAAGTTCTAACTGCTACCATAACATGTAGCCTCTGAGACTGCAAAACTTTATAAACAAACATGAAAAACACAACTGTTATCTTCATTATGTTCTCTAGATCTGCTTACAAACAATAACATTAGCATAATGACGTCATAAAGAACCGAGTGTTAGCCATAACACTTGTTGCTTGATTACACACTTTGCATGTAGATCTGTTTTACAGCGCTAGGAAGCGCTAGTAACCGACTCGGGCATTACATTTTATTATTTACATCTGGTTTAACGACGCACTGTAATGATAAATAACATCTATTGGCGTCGGATGAATGATTAATGAGATGAAGGTTTTTTTAGGTAATGGGGAGGTAAGCGTGACGTCATCACAAGCGAGAAAAAGGATTAGCCGCCCCGGTAGCTTAGTCAACTATCGCTAGCGGTAGAAACCTGGAGTCACCGTTGGGCGTGGGTTCGAGTCCCGCATAAGGCATGAGTTTTTGTGAACATCCTTTAACCTATCATCACTTCATCGTTTCATTATTATCCGCTCATTCGTACCCCCGTATAACCTAGCTGTTGATGAGGTCGTTAAGCAACATTGAAAAAAAGGAAGGAATTGTAGGATTGTACAAACCATTCCGACATTAGGCCTTGGAGGGGAAACACGTAAAACTCATGTGAAGATGAACGGTGGCGGGGATAGAACCAGGACCGATATGCACCTCATCTCACGATGAGGTTTATAATGTGGAATTGGCTCCCATTTGCTCCCGCAGGTAAAAATTGGAAATATAAATTAATCGTAACGTGATTTTATAGGTTCGTAAGAATTAAGGTGGTGCAATATATGTTATTCTGTTAGAATTGTGAGAGATCTTTAGTATGAATTATTGAGTGTCTCCTTCCTTGCAATGCGTTAGATACAACCTGGGCCGTCTCTGCGTGGCCTACGTCATCCAGATCAACAGCCATCATGAATAAATGATTCTCTCTCCCGAGTAGAATGGCCAACATGCCCGACCCCAAATAACCTATCTGTTGATGGGGTCGTTAAACAAACGTAACACCGTCTGGGAGAGTGAATAGCGAACTGAATTATTCAACTTGTTTCCCGCCTCTGAGTGTATTTCTCTAGCTTGGTTCTTGTTGTGCGAATAGAGGGCGTAAAAGTTGCTCTGACGTCATCAACGTCGCCCTGAGTGACGTCATTAAAGGACGTCACACATCTGAAACTAGATTTTAATGAATAATGGCGATATTTAATTTCATATTTTCAGAAGACAGTAGGAACCATCCCAATTCCAGATATCATCATACATTTATTTGCCCATTCATTAATCTTATTCATTTGTTTAAATAGGATGAATTATATTTCAGAATAATTCATATTTATAATTATTATAGAATAGATCCTACTCTCAGCCTTAGCCTTAATAGGGGAACAATGATTTTGTATCAAGTTTCGATGTTATTAAAAAAAAAAATCATTCTTTCACAAAATTTTAAATCGAGACGGTAGATAGATCCATGCGATGATCTGAAACAGACAAACCAAGGTAACAAAAAAACAATCTGAGATGAAATAAAAGGCGACACATCGACCAAGTTTTATGTAGTTTTAATCAACTTCGAAAGCGGTATATACAAAAGATATAGAAAACACAGCATAATCCAACATCATCATCAGATCAACTGGACAATGATCCGACATCGGAGTACTATTATTACAAGAAACATCCACGCACGCGCAGACGCATCCTATACAAACACGGTTCTGCATTTAACGACTCAAATAATAATCACACACAATCATAACCATGCATTACGTCATCATGTTTATAGGCTAGGGAGAGAATGCATTTTAAAATGTTTTTTGACGAATTCGAAGATATGTAAATATTTGTGTCAAACAGTAAGAATTAAATTAATTCACATATTTTATGGTTTATATTATATTAAATTATATATATATATATATATATATATATATATATATATATATATATATATATATATATATATATATATATATATATATATATTTGTGGTGTATTATTTTGAGATTGTTACAGTATAAATTTGTGCATTTTAGACTAACCATGGTATACACATTATATATATATCTAATATCGCTATTTTCAAGCAGATGGATTTGAGATAGATTGTAAAATGATGGCTGCAAGCTTGTACTGTCTTACTAGTTGTTATCAACAGTATGCAATAACTTGTATGACTATTTGATTCGAAAAAATTATATCTAATATATGTGTTAACGTTGGGCGCCAAATTGTAACGGACTCACATTTGGACATTTATAATCACATTACTTCGAAACATAAATAATTATTAAATCGTTTCCATATAACAATGAAAAAATAGAAACTTTGCACATACAAATATGAATTAGAAGTATTTTATTTTGTTTTGAATATCCATAGTAAATCGAATTGAATTTAATCATATTGAACATGCACTTTATCTATCAAGATATTATCAGTTATTAATTCTAGAGGATAAATATGATCACAAACGTGACACATGTGACGTCATTATATGTGACACAATAAACTACTCTTTTGGGCCCATAGCTCGACTTAAGGCAGTAAAAACTATCATCAATATACATGAAAAGTGTTCAAAATACAAAAACTATTATTGGTTGAATGTGAAAAGCTAAGTAAATCATTTCATTTTCTACTAATAGCAACTTCTAATTTATACATTAGAAGGAATATCATCCATCTAAGAAATAGTTGGGTTAATATAAGTAATAAAACTACCCTTATTCACAGTCTAGAAGCGTAGTTTAATATCTGAATGATGAAAAGAAGGGAGGTGAATTTATTTCTAACTTTTGAGTGAATTATTGTGGAACATTTGCTGGAAAAGTGCCTGTGGAAAAGATCTCAACTTCATTATTCACGTAGTAAAAATATAATAGTTTTCCCGTTTCGTCTTCTACTTGATAGTCCGAAGTAAGTCATAACATATTATATTGCAGATATAACTCGCCAGTCCATTCCAATTCATGAATAAAATTGGGTGGAATTCATTAAATTCTTGATAAAATTTTCCATATTCTCAAACATTATTTTATAACGTGATAAATGATGATTCAAAATTCGTTTTAGAGTGAACAATTTCTTTGGAATTGATTAAATTTTCTGGACGATTCTTTAGAATAACAGAGTGGCCAACCGTAATGAATTTAATTCCAGGTGATTGGCAATACTGAAACGGTTGAAAAAAATAAAACACATTCGAACTGTGAAATAAAATACAAAATACTTATACACACAAAAGAAGAAAATCGTCTACCAAAATAACAAACACAAATATCACAGTTAAATTTGTGTAGCTACGGTATTTTGGGAGTTAATACTTTTCCATGACAAGATTTACAATCAGAAACACATCTACACCTTTCAAAAATTTCAAATCCTTCAATTTGCCGAGAGATAATACAACAATCGAATTTCTTACAAATATTTATTTGTTGATAATAATCTTCTTTCGTGATAGAAATACATCAATAGCATCCCCAATGAATTGTGTATAAATGATTAATATATCGATTAGGTATTTAATCATATCGAATGAAAAGATTCTAAATAATTATTCAATTATATATGACGTGAGTATGAGAGAGAAAGAAAACACTCCTCCATTGTGACAATTCTTAGCTTAGTACATCAGTCTTGTTGATAGAGATCGGATCAATCGTTTTTTCTCGCCGAACCGAACTTAAAGGATGATAACATGTATGTGGCAGCAAGAACAATACAGAACAAGCCACGCCTCATCTGGACATTAATATACCACTATATGACTAGACTGTGTTTACTCATAGAGAAGCAATACGGAGAGACGCACCTACGGGTTGCTATGACGACCAAGGTCATGTAAAACAACATGGCTGCCGGGCCCGATTTGAGAACAAGATGGCGGATTGCCTCTGACGTCACGAACGTAACGTATCGTTTGTTTAGATCATTGTTTGGTTAATGACTTCACAAAAAGGCAGAAGTTCGGCTGTTTGGGGGATGTAAATATATCTATCTCGTGCTTTTGTGCTTTGAGTGGCTATTTACACAACAAACATCGTACCAGGAGACAAAATGGCCGCTGTCGGTGCCTAGCTAGCTGTTGAAGATACATCTCTCTGTGTTTCTTCTCTGTGGCTTAGTATAGCAGGTGCATAGAGGTAAATACATGATTAGTGTTATATAGAAGTGTTAGGGAATATCAAAAACATGTTCAAAGTATACAATATTTACAGCGGGACGCAAGGCGCCGACAAGCTAAAAGTCAAGTTTCCATCAGTGATTGATATAATAAAATCTCAAGTTATATTAATAATATTTCATCATTTTTCCTTTTGAGGAAATATTTCACATTCATAAGAGAGTTTTGATTTTCCTCATTCAGCGTAAGAGAATAATCACAATGTTATAATTATAGTAGGGCCCGTTTTTTCAAGAGTTCGTTAAAAGTTAACCAAAGTTAATAACCTTGGTTAACCGTGTTGTTTTATCGACTACTCCGTCGACAAAGCAGGTAGTATTTAACAAACTGATGAAAAACTGGACCAGAAGTCGATTTTACTATGGTAAATTAAAGTCAGATTCATGTCAATTATTCCAAGAAATATATAAATTTTGGAACAATAATCATTTTATCATCAGCAAAATACCGAATTATTTCTCAACAATAGTAAACTATTCTCCTATTCACAAAGAATAGTATCGGTAACAATGTCAAGATTTGACTGACGATAACTTTGTCAATTTTGTCACTTTCAAACACATTCAATTGGTAGGCCTATTTGATTACCTGAACAGTTGTTATTTCCTTTTGATTTTAGTTATATTTCGAGTTGATAAACACACCGTTAACATAATCAAAACTTTAACCACACATAGTAATAACGACTTCAGAAGATTTTATCCCTCCAGATATCAAGAATGGCACATATTTTATAACTTCTAAACCATTAATTATCATTATATACCCCTCTTAGCCACAACAATCATATCTTAAATTCTAGTATAAATATGTAAGATATACATTAATCTGGCATCGAACTCCGTTCCTTCGCACGATATTACATTGATCACCATTTCAGTTTCTCATAGATTAAGAAAAACGGTTGCCTAGAATATAAACTTCATTCGATCTCACTCGTATTGATTCATGCTACAACAACAAACGTCTACGGTTTGTACATCTTGATGATGTATTTTTATAACTCAAAGGGATGGAAGTGTATATAGATAGAGTATTGATTGCAGAAGCATATGGACAAAAACGGATGGCTTTGAAGCTATTTCTCGCGCTCCAATAAAAGTGGATACATTACAATGCCAGAAAGTCTCTTTTGATGATTTTATATTTGTTGGTTTGTGTGTATATATATATATATACGTATTTATATACACTAGTTTTTATTTTTATGTGACATAGAAATGAAATATGAACATGTGACTTGTATGTCAAAGATATAGCGAGATTTATCCGACTGTGGATTAGAGTCAATTGTTGGTGTGTAACGAACTGAAAAGACAAATCTTCAGTGGTGTATGCGGCCTAGGCTGGATAAGGAAATATTATTATACGGCCTAGGCCAGATCTGAAAGATTCATATGCGGCCTAGGCCAGATCTGAAAGATTCATATGCGGCCTAGGTCAGATCTGAGAAGATTCTTACGCGGCCTAGGCCGGATCCGGAAATATTATTATACGGCCTAGGTCAGATCTGAGAAGATTCTTATACGGCCTAGGCCGGATCCGGAAATATTATTATACGGCCTAGGCCAGATCTGAAAGATTCATATGCGGCCTAGGTCAGATCTGAGAAGATTCTTATACGGCCTAGGCCGGATCCGGAAATATTATTATACGGCCTAGGCCAGATCTGAAATATTATTATACAGCCTAGGTCAGATCTGAGAAGATTCTTATACGGCCTAGGTCAGATCTGAGAAGATTCTTATAAGGCCTAGGCCGAATCCGGAAATATTATTATACGGCCTAGGCCAGATCTGAAATATTATTATACAGCCTAGGTCAGATCTGAGAAGATTCTTATAAGGCCTAGGCCGAATCCGGAGATATTGTTATGCGACCTAGGCCGGTTGGTCTAGACAACATTTTCAACCTGACTACAGGTTTTTTCTGACTCGATCAATTGAGAATGATTGAGTTTATAACATAACTGTTACTGCACACACTTTGATTATTATAATTTTTAGTTCTGTCAAAGAACATATCAAGGATTTTTGAAAAAATATTTTCTTGATAATTTGTGTGACAAATGTATTCTTACATTTCATAATGAATACCTTTTTTAGCTTGTTTATAAGTGCATAGTCATGTGATTCGTTTACTCATGGAATCATCATGTTTCATAATAAGATATTTGTCAGTTTCAAAACTGTTTTGTAAACAGTTTCATAAACCGTGTCATTAAACATTAGGAAAACATTGTTCACATTAGATTGTTCCAATCAGTTTCTAAATTGCACCAAACATCAGTTAAATTGGTTTTATTCCAACACATTTTTACTAGTAATTAACTAACCTTGGAATTAAGGTATACGTAAAGTAGTTATTTGTGACTGGAAGTTTGTGTATTGAACTTGCGATGAATAAGAAATAACTGTGAAGAAAAAACGAATATTTTACTGAATTATTGAATAAATATATCAAATTCTAAAATTATTATAGTTTATCATTTGTTCTGCATTATATATACAATGTATGAAAGTGAACGCAGTTGGATTTCGACCAAAAAAAAGAGTTCAATTCAAATCAACGGGATTTCAAGAACTAATATCAACCCGCGTTGTAAATTGTTTGTCTGCTACATTGATTAACTTTCTCAAAAATTAATTCTATTAATATTAAAACTAAATCTAAACCCATGCATTTAGCCTTTTTCAATATCAAATGGAATTATATCAATGCAGCCCAGTGCTTTATACAAATATGGTGCTTACAGACGTACTATATGATACAAAGCCTTAATATTATTTAAAATAGATACTATGATTATTATTACGATGGTATATAGAATATTGATGACGACATTGTTTTTATCGAATGAAATTCAAGGCAACCCTGAGTCTAAATCTCGTTCGATTGAGTGGAGAATGCTTGAAGGGGTGGCAAGGGGTGGGGGGCAGGGGAAAGGGGTGGAAAGATGGATATGCTGAGACAAAAGCATCCAAGTACAAAATACAGAAGTAATGTAATAATAAGTTGAAGTTCGTTCACAATTGTAATAATATTTGTTGTTTGAGTCGATTTTTAGGTAAACAACGATTTTTATTCTAGAATGTTATTTCACATAAAAACTTGAAAAATATCTACACGAATATGGCATACTCATATCCACATGTGGACGACATTTCGAGTGATTGAGCCTATCTCTCAAAGTTTGAAAAATTCAAGTATCGAAAATGGAAAAAATGACATTTTTTCACTCGCACCGAAATTTGAGAAATGGCCTACAAAGTGCTAAATCAAAAACGTGATATAATTAGAACCACTTCACATAATTTGATGATTCTTGCAGCAACCAATTGATAAAAGATTACACTATGGATCGGGAAATAAAGATTTCAATCTCTCTTCAACAATTAACACTAGAACAATTGTAAACGAACCATAACATGGAACTGAGAACATCAAATAAGCCGTTTTGCGGAGACATTTGGACAAAAATATAGATAACAATATATAATCATTAGATTAAGTTAATTATTAAAAAACATTGATTATGTAAAAACAAATAGCCATTTATAATTGTAATAAGAACCACTATTACAATATAGGCCTACAGTTGGTTAAAGAATTTCAATGGTTAGTTAAAATTTAATCAACTGTTAACTTGTTGATGAAATGTGTTATTTCATTGACTAGTGTTTAACGAACCATTGAAAAAACCCAGCCTTATTGCGTTAAACGATTATGACCGACTTTTATATATAATGACATCTTCTATCAATTACAATTGTTATAGCATTTAAATAAAGCGGCAGGTGCGTTTTAATATCGATAAGTTGGAGCTGCATGCAAGGTGCTTATAAAAATAGAGAAATTCACCTTAACTTTACTTTATTCCATGTTCAAAGACCAGTGTAATTGATTGAAAAGTTCACATCTCCAAGATAATTGTATACTCTTTAATTAATATGACATTCTATTTCAGTGATTTCAATCAGTTTTAAGATAATATATAATTGAAAACCAAGAATGTTATGAATTTTAATGACGTATTATCTCAAAACTAATTGAATTACAAAAAATAGAATGTCATATTATTTGAAGAGCATAAAATTATCTTGAAGATGTGAACTTTTCATTCAATTACACTGGTTTTAGAAAATGGAAAAATAGTGAAGATAAATTTCTCGATTTGTGTAAGCACTGTGCACGCACCCCCTTAATGTAAATATATAACATATATAATTATAACCTGTGACAACCAACAATTAACATCAATATCATGTTGAATATTTCAATAACCCTCATCACACTTCGATAAAATAATCACAATCAAATGTTAGTCTCCACTCGAACAGCTCCGGTTAAAAGTTAACAAATCCAATTAAATTCCAACAGTTCCAGTTAAAAATTACAAACTGTTTGTATGAACCGTTATTCGACTGACTACATGTAGTAATATCGGGTGTATGAATCTTCAAGGTGGAGGTGCCATGATTCTACACGGCACCTCTACTCGTATCTCGTCAGGGAACCGACCCCTTCAACGACAGGGACTTGAATGCTGTTAGCAACTGACAGGGCTCTCAGAAACGTTTCGTAAAATCGACGATCTTATGTTTAATCATTTATATATATATATATATGAGTACATGGCTTTCTGTTGAAACGTACAGCACGTGATGTTGATAGGACGGGTATTATTATCACTGAAAAATACCTCCTCGTCGGGGAAACGCCCCGATATATATATATATATATATATATATTTATCCATGTGGTTCTCTCGACCACATTCCATAGAAAAGTACCCCGAAGCCCATGTCGCGCGACCGAGTCGACTTTATTCCGGTATCCGCTGTTCATCGCCCCCTTGTATTCATATCGATGAGCATATACTCGTCAGATTCGACCGCATCATCCATCTCCGTCAGTCGCTCTCAAACATTCTTCCCTCTTCGTCACACTCATCATTTGGCCATATGAGAAACTACCCTAATGCAAAAACGTCGGCGAACGAAGTTCCTCCAAATCTCATTTCTTCACCATATTAAAATACCTCTCCGCCTGCGCCAACAACTCCTGCGTCTCGCTGGGACTCCCCGGACTCGTCGACTCCCCACACGACTCCTTGCTCATCCCCCCCCTCGACTCCTCCTCCCCCTTCTCGCTGTACTCCTCCTCCTCGATCAGCTCCAAGTGCTTGCCCTGCTTGTCGACCACGGCCACTTCAACACTCTTCGGCGAGTGCACCTTCGGGTTCTGTTCGTCAAACTCGTCGTTCTGTTTCTGTCGCCGCTCGTGCTTCGTCGACAAACACCCCGTCTCCACGTCGCGCACCAGCCTCTGGCCCGACTTGGTGCGCGTCAGTTGCCTAGCAACGTACTCGCTCAGATCGTCGTCCTCCTTCTTGGCGATGATCTTGTTGAGGGCGATGAGGAACACGCCGATGGCGAGGGCGAATGTGCCCGACAGGACGAGCTCGTTGAACCAGCCGGCGGAGAACATGGTCTGCCAGTTGGCGAGGTCGTCGGGGAGGAGGCCGGAGATGAGGAGGAAGGTGCCGAGCACGAGGAAGACGACGCCGATGTGGAGCATGCCGATGCTGGTGACGGTCTGGCCGTCGGCCGCGAGGGACGGGCCGCGGGGGCGGGGCTTGGCGTCTAGAGACCCGGTGCTGTTGTTGTAGCCGCTGTCGGTGGACTGGGTGCTGTGGCGACGCTCGCGGGCACGTTTCGCTTCTGTGCGGCGCTTGCGTTGGCGCTTGATGGCCAGTGCTGAGTGGATGCCCATGGAATGCATTCTGGAACAGGAACACGTTGTTACAATCTTATATATACACTTAGCTCTCTCTCTCTCTCTCTCGCTCTCTCTCTCTCTCTCTGTTGTACTATATTTCCCACTACTATTGTTATAACTTTAACATTAGCCTCACTACGCACCTAATACAATTGCGCGTAAATTTCCCAGAGCGACACCGACCGGACCTTCCGTTCTCCCCCAGAATGTCTTGGACCGTTCGGAACCGGTTTAGTGAAGACAGACAGACGCCAGCGAAACTCTATGTATGATATATATATATATATATATATATATATATATATATATATATAAACATCGAAACTTGATACAAGATCATTGTTCCGCAATTGAGGCTGTGGATGGAAGATGAGATCGTTTGAACGAGGCATTTTTTTACAAGTTGTTATATAACCTTATATAGACCAATGTACATATATCACAGATATTTCTAATACATTTCAGATGATGTCAGTAATAACTATTCATCTCACAACGCATAATTGTCAGGCGTACAAAATGTGTAGTTTCATTGTATACGCCTGACAATCAGGCGATTTGAGATGAATAGTTATTACTGACATCATCTTGAAGGTATTGAAAATATCTGTGTTCCCTTATTTCTAGAATTTCGATATCTCAAACCGTTCAGAAGTTATCCCCTAAAACCTGATATTCCGCTAAATCGATTGCCATGGACTCTTTATATAGATCGATTATGATTATTGTTTGATCAGAGACTCCATCAACAGCTCGGTTATATGGGGGTACGAACCAGTAGGTGCCTTGCTACGCCACTGCTAATAACACTTACTGGTTTCTTGAACCAGAAATTAAGTTTGAAATATGCAAACATTTTTAATATGAATCTATTTGTGGATATTTCCATGAGAGAGAATTTCTTGAGGTTTCTTTTCTTTAATAAAAACTGAAAAGAATGAAGTATTTTGTTCACAACATATTTCTCAACTTATACATTATTGTTTTAGAATTCTGAGAAATGTTATTAAATGAGAACGTAAATTGTTTGCATTTCAATATCCTACTCCCTTGCTTTATAGTTGTATTTGGTTTCCTCCAGACTCCACTTTCTTTGCTAACTTTCACAATGCAAAGTACTCGAGCGAACATATATGCGTCATTCGGAACCACAACTAGTTTAAAGGGTAGTGTCTCAACTGATACGATTCTCAACTCGCAACAATATAGGCTCATGCTATTTCAACGTCGTCTCAACTGGTGCCATTCTGAACTCACAAAAACAAATTATCGGATAGCTGTACGAGAAAAAACATCAATATTTGATATTATATGAATACAATATATATGTATTTAAATATGTATTTTTAAGTGTATACGCCTGACAATTAGACGATTTGAGATAAATAGTCATTACTTTCACCACATCAAAGGTATTAAAAATAGCTCTGTTTCCTCGTTTTCAGAATTTTGATATCTCATACCGTTCAAAAGTTATCACCAAAAACCTGGTATTCCGCTAAATCGACTCCCATGGACTCTTAAGAAAAACTATAAAACAGAAACTATCAACCCCCCCCCCCCTCCCCCGCCGTTTCGAGCTCGTCAAGTGAAACGTGTTGTGCCCGGGGGTTATGGAGGGGGGAGGAAGCACTCAACAGGGCTGCGAACCCAATACCACTTTCTACCCAATAAACCTTTATCGCTTCCCGGCGCGAGATGAACGTGAAACCATCGACCTCCCGCGTCACAGAATATCAATTACTGCATGCGCTAGAACAACTCCTGGGAGAGAACGGTATACTTCCTGGCGCTGAGGCCGGGGTTCGATTCCAGCCAGCGAGAATTATTCTGCGAGTCGGTTTTTAAATGGAATTAAAAACAATAGTTGAGGGGAACCCACACACGAGAATATATCAAATATTTCGTTATTTATTTATGTATCAAGGTTGAGATGGTATATTACATATTTGAAATGGAAAAAAAAGTTGAAAATTCCGAGAAATGTTTGAAAGAATTAGTTGAAAAATACGTTACATATAGGCCTATAAAGCTGGGCTTCCATACTAAACGGTATGCGATTCGGACACCGGAATCCGATTTCGTAATGCGATTTTCAGACTGCCATCTTAAGAGTAGATGTAGAGCCTCATGTGTTAAGAAATATAAATAACTTTAGAGCTGGGATAAAGAGACTGTACAATATGAATTAAGAAGAAACACACACAACTTCCGGTAATATCGCATTCCGAAATCGCAAAAAGTAGAGCCGAGCTCAATAATCGAGAATCACATCGGACTCGTCCCTGATTGGTCCGATTCTCAACATCCGATATCGCAATCCAAATAACGCAGGTATGGAAGGCCCGCATAAGTTATATAAATATATTTTTTTATATATATATACTACGTTCGCTAACCTCTTCTATCCTGAATACAAGTATATACAAAGTTTCCCCCCCCCCCCCCCCCCTCCCTTGGGCAAATAGGCTTATACTCTTCTTCTGATATCCTTGGAGCTAGAAAGCCGAATAGCGTCACTACGTTTTCCCTTTTATCATATTTCCCTTCTTTATTATGTTTGCCAGTTGTAAAGAAAATGTGTGATGGTGTTTTTCCAATGCAGATCCTCTCCAGCTAGGATTGTACTGAGCGAGGTTTCAGAGCACCGCCTTATAGCGTGGTGAAAAACACTTTGCGGTGGTATTTCACCAAGGCGGTGAGAGAGAGTTTATACTGAGCTGAAAGAGCAGCAGATGCGTCATTGGGAGCCTTGCCGGGGGGGGGGGGGTGAAGTTTTTAAAATATCATTTTATTCGATAATAGTTGACATTTAAAGCGACAGATCTCGTATAGAAGAGATGATATGGAATGAACGAGTTCATTCAACAAAAACAAACAAAATTTAAAATATCTAGAGAAATTGACGTTGAAATGATTGTTTTTTTGACGACCCCACCAACAGCTAGGTTATTTGGGTCACAAACGGGAGGGTGGAAGATGATGATATTTAAACCGCGGGTACTCGAACCCACGAACAAACCGAACCAAATGAGACTGTCTACTTTTTCCCAGTTGTATTATTCATTTCCTTGAACGCTCACCCTTTTTCGTATTCTACTGCCATAGAACATGTTTCACATAGTTGACTGAGCCACGGAGGGCTTCCAAAATAATTCATATCTATATAGCCTATTTGTTAGACGAGCTTTAGCGAGGATTCAATTTGACATACTGAAAAAAATTGGTGTTCGTTTTCATGTTTTTTTGTCGGTTCTCTACAGGTCAAACGGCTACAGCTATCAACTACAAACTTTTTTTCAATATGGTTCCTCATCTAACTTAGTTCTGTATAGTTTTGTGACATTATCGGGGGGTAACCTTTTTTTTTATGAATTTTAGAAATTTCAAAAATATCCATCAGGATAACACAGTGGAAAAAAAGAGAATATTTTCATTTTCCAAAACAATGAGATTTTGCGTGAAGTTGAATTACATTTTTCATACACATATGTGGAAATTTTCAGCTTGATTGGGTCAGCCATTTTGAAGAAAAAACAAAAAATGTGCTAAATTGGTACCACTCGAAGCAGTTTTTACCCATTTTTACCCATACTATTACTATCCGCTCGCCTAACAACGCATATATTGCGTTTTTCTGGTATATCAAATTTCGAATATTAATTAATTATGTAATAACTTAGATTCATCTGGTAGAAAGTGAGTGGGTTTTGATAGAACAACCACGCACATCGGGTTCCATCTCTTCACATCGAGTGCACCAATCAGAGAGCGAATAAATTAGGTTTTCAATTAAAAGTTAACGAGTTTATAGCGAGATCAACAGGCTGTTGGAGCTGAGTGGCAGGCAGTCTGCTCGGATCATGTCACGGTGCTCCGTCGGTAAGACAACGAGGTGAGGGCAGACAAGTCGCAGGACTAGACCCGAAACAAGGACACGCTGAGGGAGGCGAGTGTGAGAGAGAGAGGGGAGAGAAAGAGAGAGGAAGCCCAGGCAGCAGCCCGATTCAGTGAAATCTCGTTTCGTCTACTTGTTGAAAACACTGTGAAATAAATCGACGAACCGGGATTTCGATGAATCGGGATTTCGATGAACCGGGATTTCGATGAACCGGGATTTCGATGAATCGGGATTTCGATGAACCGGGATTTCGATGAATCGATATTTCGATGAATCGGGATTTCGATGAATCGGGATTTCGATGAACTGGGATTTCGATGAATCGGGATTTCGATGAATCGGGATTTTGATGAACTGAGACAGTCGACGGAACGGGATTTCACTAAAATGGGACGTAGTCGAAAGCCCGCATTTCAAGAACGAAAGTACGTTCTAAAAAGTCCATCACCAATACTTGATATCCACAGAAGAAAAAGGTCGTCTACCAACAATACAAACCTAAAATCGCCGTTGCATTTGGATATCTGTGCTTTTTATCTAGATATTGATATTATTTACAACATTGATGCTGCCTAACGACTTCACTAACAGCTAGGTTATACGGGGGTACGAATGAGCGGATGACAGTGAAAAGACGAAGTGGTGACAGGAGAAGGGATGTTTACATAAACTCACGCCTTAAGCGGGACTCGAACCCACACCATACCTCACTGCAGTTCCTAATGCAGTGCGATAGCCACGGATATTTGTCAGGGCGAGGG
This sequence comes from Brachyptera putata, assembly GCA_907164805.1. NCBI lineage: Eukaryota > Metazoa > Arthropoda > Insecta > Plecoptera > Taeniopterygidae > Brachyptera > Brachyptera putata. The sequence goes on along the minus strand of OU015469.1, from coordinate 26,725,224 downwards.
TGATTATTACGATGGATAATAAACTCAGCTTTCATCTTTCAACTCCGGTTAAAAGGAAGTGAATGCACGGCGCCTAAAGAAAAATAGAAATTCATATTTACTATTTTTTTATCTGTTCAAGAACCAGTCACAAAGTATATCAACCTAAGATAATTATATACTCTTTAATTAATACAACATTCTATTTTTTTTTTAATTCAATTAGTCTCAAGATAATACCAAAAAACTAATGAATACCAAAAATGTGATGAAATTCTTTGACGTATCATCTTGAAACTTGTTGAATTCACAAAAATAGAACGTCCCATCTATCGAAGACCATAAAGTTGATGAAGTTAAGTTAAAGTTAAAGTTAAAGTCAAAGTTAAAGTTGATATACTTTGTATTCAATGAAACTTGTTCGCGAACATAGAAATAAATGGTAAAGATGAATTTCTCTATTCCCCTCTTAAATCCTTCGAGCTGCTTTATGAATTAATGAAATTAGCAAACTTTTCACTTTGTACAGCTATGCAGTTGGTAGACACCCCTCATCTTCCGTGACCAGAAGTACATTACTCTATTCCTGTTTCACGAGCTTCTCGTGCGTCACGCCAGAGCGCTCTGGCGAGTGGAGTGGGACCAACTTGTTGATCAATTCGCTAAATACTAGTTAATTGAAAACTGGCATTTCGTTGATTAGTCTAGATTATAATGTTGGTAATGGAATGGCATCAACTCTTAATGTTCACGACATTCTGTTCACTCGAGCTATTATATGAATATGACGCGCAGTACACGAGGATTGCCAACAATTGCCAACTGCGATGGCCAATTGAATCGGATTGTCTACTTGTTCACACGTATCGCGATCCAACTGCAATCGACAACCCGGTAAATGTCGATGTACATATATATATATATATATATATATATATATATATATATATATATATATATATATATAAATATATACATATATATATATATATATATATATATATATATATATATATATATATGTGTTATTCTTTATATTATTATATATCTGTCGCTGTCACACAAAAAATATATATATATATATATATATATATAATATATCAATTCGTATATTAATATATAAACCGAATCTTCATATAATAATACGAATCATTATAATATATAATATATAATTATTATAATATGATAATATAAAGAATAAAATATATACATCTGATTGATTATTGTTTGCTTAACGACCCCACAAACAACTAGATTATACGGGGGTACGAATGAGCAGGTGATTATGAAACTATGAATTGAAGATGAGTGAAAGGACGTTTACAAAAAAAACATGCCTTATGCGGGACTCGAACCCACACCCAACAGTGACTTCAGTATCTGAAGCGGTGCCTCAGCTGACTGAGCCATGGAGGGCTGTTCTATAAATCTAATATATGGTTCAACTTTGTAGATGCAGTGAAAAACTGTAATTTCCAGAGTTTGTACAATTATTTGGCCAACTTTTCACACTGTGGATACGGGCCTGACCATCCTCAGCAACAAGTACCAGTGTTGCTATTGGAGGGGTCAAGACAGGTCAATGACCGGCCTTGTATTGCGTACATTAGTAACAACGCGTGCCTCGTCGATAATGAACAGCAATTGAAACAATATATGCACGTCTAGGTCAGGGACACATTGTCGTTCAATGAGCGTATATCAAGGCAGAAGCTATTCATTGGTCCACATCACCACGTGCAGACGTTGTTGTTGTTGTTGTTGGGTGCTGCCTAAACCAACCTGAATAACCTGATCCGACAGATTTAATGGACCTAATATATCACAAACTAGTTGTTACACTGTGTTACAATTTAAAAATAATAAAAATGAAAAAAAATCCAAGAAAAATCCCCAATACAAAGAGAAAAATCTGAAAAATCAGAGAAAAATATGAAAATCACGGCAAAAATGGAAAAATCATGAGAAAAATCAAGAAAGATGAAATGCAAAATAATGAGAAAAAAATCAAGAAAAATCACAGAAATCACAAATAAAAAGATAACAGAAAATGAAAAAAAAATACGATAAATCAAAACACAAATGTTGAAGAAAAAAAGAGAACACGAAAAATAAAAAAAAAACGAAGAGATCGATTAAAAAAATCCAAAATCAGGTGTACACTGAAATGTCAAGATGTTGACCTCTCGGTTTTTGGGTACGATTTATAGTTGAATGATGTTTATCACAGCCCATGTCTTGCACGGGTCTCGAACCCACGCCTGACTTGACTTCAGTTTCCATGGCAACGCTTTGACTGCCTGAACTAGACGGGCGGATAGGCCTATCTTTTCAACGGCTCGGACCCCGCCCTATCACACGCACAGTGGCTTTACCACTTGTTCCACTCGCAGATGTGTAATATATATGTATATATATATATATATATACAGGGGCGTCGGAACGTTTTCAAAGTAGGGGGGGGCAAGCTCAAAAATTGCGACCCGCGGAGGAAGGAAGTATGGGGTGCCACACATTCAATAACATTTGGGTATTTTTCAGGATAGAAGGACAAAATACTGAGAATACCAAGATGGGGAGGGGGGGATCTCAGTTTGGAAAAGAAAATGCCATATAAGAACAGTTGTACAAAGGCCAGTTAACGCGAAGCATGCGACCCGCGGGGGGGCAATGGGGAAGGACCCCCTCTGGCCCCGCGGGGAATTTTTTTAAATTACCCTTTTTTTAACACGATTTAACGTGTTTCAGATAAGATTTAGATGACAAAATTAATTGTTTTGAAGAACTAGATGTGCCCAACTGATATTTGCCAAACATAGTTATTGTAACTGCAGGGTCATTCTGGCTCATTTTAGCGCCATGGGCAAGGACTAAATTATGAGCCCCAAAAACTATATGCGCATAGTGAAAGTGAATGCGAGTGAGGGAGGAACCAAGCCCCGCAGGGAAATTTTTGTGAATTTATCTTTTTAAATACGATTCTACGGGTTTGGGAATTGGGCGAAATTTCTGGAATTCATGAATTCTTTAGTGTGGTAAGAGCTAGTTTTGCTGAATGGCTGATCCAAGAAAAATCTATGTCTTTCGATAACAATGCTGTTCGAATGATAACATTTTCTCCACCCAATAATGCACAAGTAAAATAGAATACGATTTATGGCATATTATTACTAATAGAATGTTACAAATGTGCGCCGATAGCGCTCCTTAAATTTGACGCCCCTGGCAGTCACCGAACGACCCTTATTGGAAGTTACCTTTCTCCATTTCATTGTATTGTCATTGTTACGACTGTTGGAATTTTGGAAATTTACAAAATTTACAAAAATTGTAATGAATAATTTAGGCCTATATCTGAAAGAAGCACTGGGGTTGTTTGTTGTTTTCTGATAACTAATAACTACTTACCAGAGCTATCATTCCAAAACAGTACACCAAATTCCTTCAAATCACACCTTTTTCAATATGGTTCAACGTGTTCCAGATGAGACTTAGATGCAAAAATCAATTTTCTCCTAAAACTGAAGGTGCCCATCTGATATTTGATTTTCTATGCAATGTGAAATATGAATCTATGTACGATTTTATCTATCTAAATAGGTCTACATCTTTCCTTCCTACTCTTTCTTTCTTTTTTTTCTTTCTTTTTTTCTCTCTTCCTTCTTTTTCTCGTCTTTTCTATTTCTCGTCTTTTCAATTTTTTTTGCAAGACCTTTTTCTTGCCCCCCCTTGCCCCCCCCTGGCCGAAAGTTGGGGGGGGCATTGCCCCCCCTGCCCCCCCCGGTTCCGACGCCAGTGTATATATATATATATATAAATGTAATATACATGTATATATATTTATATATAGCCTATATGGTTGGATAATATTATTACTGAAAAAAACCTCCTCGTCGGAGAATCGAACCCCGGACCTTATGCTTGATACACATATGCTCTTACCATATGAGTACCATTACACACACATTAATATCATTGGAAGATACCACCCTCGTTAGCTCAGATAGTAAGAGCATATGTGTATCAAGCATAAGGTCCGCGGTTCGATTCTCCGACGAGGAGGTATTATCCAGTGATAATAATATCCATCCTATCAACAACACGTGCTGTAGGTTTCAACAGAAAGCCATGTACTCATATATATATATATATATATATATATATATATATATATATATATATATATTTCTAGTCCACAATTTTGACCCTGTCACAAATTTTATTAAATGATAAAAAAAAGCTTCATTTTCAATAAAATATAAATAATATTGTATTTTTATCCCCATGCTTTTATAGATAATGGATACATACGCTCCCATCTTGTTTGTATTGTCAACCCAGCTCTTCCTACAGCAGGGATGTTCTAGAAATATTTAAATTCGTCTATTGTTTCTCCAAGTCAACACGCATAAGCCAGTTCAATACCACCTTATCACATAATCTACCCCTCTTGTTTCTATCACTATAACCGTCTGTTAACACACTTCAATAATATATCACTTCACCCTGATATTCCTGATAATACCGGTTAAAACACGGCTCCAGTCTGATAATACCAGGTCTGAGATAAACCCCAGCACGCTATAACGACGCCATGTTGCTCTCAACTGGCGTGGGGACGGTCTGAGGGGCCGGTTTTAGGGGCGGAATGCAGGAGAAAAGTGTGGGGTGAAAGTGCGTAGTAATTTACTATGGAAGGCAACGCATTTCCGCCGCAATATATGGGCTTACGTGACTGAGTGCGTAGAGACTTGTCGTGCTGACTTATTGGGGGATTAGGTATTGTTATTTATGTTGAGTTCAACGACGTAATGGACGGATGAGTGAGATTTATTGGCGGCGATGGTTGATGAATGGGATGATGAGATGGGGGGTTATTTTTTTATATTGGGTTAAACGACGTACTGTTATGATAGCGAAGAGATATTGGTTGCGGATTAATGAGATGATGGGATGATGAGATGAAGGTTCTTGGATAATGGGAAGGAAGCGGTCGTGGCCTATATTGTAGGAACCATCCCGGCAACAGCCTAGACTATAGAGAAAAAACACGAAAAAACCTGTGAAGATGGACGGCGGCGGGGATCGAACCGGGCGATTTGAGATTAGTTCCTACTTATACCATCTCGAGGGTATTGAGAATATCTGCGTTTCCTCGTTTTCAGAATTTCGATACCTCATACCGTTCAAAAATTATAACCAAAAAACTGATATTCCTCCAAATCGACTCCCGTGGACTCAAACAATAATCATCATCATGTATGTATTCTGAGTATGAATCATGACGCTTACCCCTGGGGTCAGTCACCGTAGCGAACAGCTGACAAATCAACTTCGTTTTTCTTCTTTTAGGAAGAAATAACATTAAGGGTGGATTGACAAGACGAAGTTTAAACCCTAGTCTACTTTCGACGCCATCTAAGTACAAAATTGCAATTGCCTCTGAAATGCAATTTTGAAACTAGACGGCGTCTGAATGTAGACCGGGGTTAAACTTCGTCTTGTCAATCCACCCGTAACAAGTTATATTTTTTTTTTTTTTTTTTTAATGCTGCTTAACGACCCCACCAACAGTTGGTTATACGGGGGTACGAATGACCGGGTGATAATGAAACGATGAAGTGGTGACAGGAGAAGGGATGTTCACATAAACTCACGCCTTATGCGGGACTCGAACCCACGCACAACGGTGACCTCAAAGCGGTGTCTCAGCTGACTGAGCTACCGAGGGCGGCGATAAGTTATCGAAGAATGATCGCATCATAAGATGTGGAAGAGGATTCGATGACAGTCAATATGTAATCGCGTGAAACGGTAATTGATTTCACTGTTGACACTCGTCGAGCTACTTGTTGACATATCGAACGCGATCGATAAGTGCAGCCAACCGTGCGCCAACAAATACTATCACGCTACCAGCGTGAGTCTGACATTTCGTCGCCGTTACGTTGGCAATACACAATAATGGAGGACGATTTCGAATTTCCCTCAACGATTTGACATACAAAAATAATTTTCGAATAAAATTAGTAAATTGTTTTTTTTGTATTTCCAATTAGTGTTCGTTGAAGATAATTAGAGTACTGAGAAATGTGGCCGAGTGGATAATACACTGAACCGTCATTCAGGAGACCGGGGTTCGATTTCCCGTCATGGTCGACCATCCTGACAGGGGTTTTCGTGGTTTCCCTCTGTCGGTAAAGTTAATACTGGGATGGTTCCGTAACAACAGGCCACGACCAACTCCTTCCCACCATACAAAAACATATAATAAAATAACCTATCATATCATCAACCCATGATCTCATATGAGCCTATCATTCACCGACGCCAATAGATCAAGTTTCGATGTTATTAAAAAAAAATCGGTAACTTCAAGTTTCAAACTTCAACTTCAACTTCGAGTTTCGGTAATTTTGAGATCCTCGGCACCAAATTTATTTTTCCCAATGTGTGACTGAAAGTCGTGTTTTCTTGTAGCTCTTGTTGTGATGTTTACTTGTATAACAGCCTCCCCGGTGGCCAAGTCAACTATCGCTAGCGGTAGAAACTGAAGTCACCGTTGCGCGTGGGTTCGAGTCCCGCATAAGGCATGGGTTTTTGTGAACGTACCTCCACCTATCATCACTTCATTGTTTCATTATCACCCGCTCATTCGTACCCCCGTATAACCTAGCTGTTGGTGGGGTCGTTAAGCAACATTGAAAAAAAATTGTATAACCTCAAGTTTAAAAATTGTTATGATTTGAGTGTTTAGAACTCACTTTAATCACATTATTTCTTGGTATCAGGTCGACTCGGCCATGTTTGTTTGAGGTTAGTGGTCAAGATTGGTGTCCTAACCTCTGAAGATGGCTGACTATGACCAATGTCCGTGTGATTTCATACTGTTTAGAAGTCTTTATTTAATTTTAGGATAGTATTTTCATGTCCCAGGCGCCTTTTCTCGATAGATCTATTGTTTATCCATCAGAGAACACCATTCCAGAAAAAAAGGGGGGGTTTACCCCTTGTTTGTTTGGGGCTAGTTGTCAAGGTTGGTGTCCAACCTTGATTAAGACGGACTGTGATATGTTCTTGTAATTCCATACTCTTTAGAAGTCTTTATTCCATGTTACGATAATAATTGTACGCGTCAGATATCTTTTCTCGATAGATTTAATGTTTATCCATAAGAAAACACCATTCCCGGGAAAAAATACAAAATTAGGGGTGGTACCGGGTATAACAAATTTACCTTGTTTTCTACACGAGTGTAAAACCATTGACTAAAGCGAGATATATATGAGAGAGAGAGAGATATGGTAAAACGTGAAATAAGCACTCAGATACTTACTTGAGAGTGTTGTTCACGGTCCTCTTGAACGACGTTCTTTTGTTTCGGCTGTGACGTCACTAGCAATACCACTCGACGTTCATGCACTTTTCACTGGCAAACACGCGACACTCCGAATACTCGGGACACCCGGTACGCCTTCTTAACTGTCACAAGACTCGCTAGAATTGTTTAGTTTTATCGAATTCCGAGATAAGTTCACGTGAATAGAAATATTCCAGTGAAAAAAAATATCAATATTCAGTGGAATAATATTTACAAATCACACGGTTTTTAATTATAATTGAAAATATTAATAATATAGTTAAATAAATTATTGTTCAAATTTTAGAATATAAAGCTACGCATTTTGAAGTCCCATAAAAATGGTGCATTTGTAAATAAAAATGTCACTTTCGATTATATTTAATAATCACCAAACCGAACGTCTATCGATTGTGTTTGGATGTCAACACAACCAATCACAAGTTCACATATGTTCGACCTACAGACCAAAGTCAACAGATTTCTTCCAAATTACACTAAAAACATTTACAAAAATATCACATTCCAGTCCATATATCCATCCAAAAAAACACGTTTCAACCGTTTTCCAACAAACACAAATAATAACAACACCCGTCACAGCTACAATACAAAAAAAACACTATAAATCAACCAAATTTCCTCCGGTTTTCACATGATAAAATAACACAACCTCAAACTACATGAACACACTATATCCAATGATCTAGATCACATTCGAACTGTTTTCGAGCAGTGTTTTAATTGTGTCCAGGTGATATTCGTGAGCCGTGTTGGAACGACGCGCTAGTCGACTATGATGGCGCACCATTCGAGCACAGGGTACGCGGCGGTGGGCCTGGACCGAGCACAGGGCGGCGGACAAATAACAGCGGGGATATATTGATCCGGGCGGGGTTGGGGTCATACAGGCGCACTGGGGTAGGGGGGGGGGGGTAGGGGGGGGGGGTAGGGTAATGCATGCTGTGTCGGTGTAGGGGGTAGTGGGGTAAAGAGTGGCGTGGGGATGAAAACATCATAAGGCGATTGGAGATGATGATTATTGACCCCAATAACAGATGGGGTATATGGGGGAGCGAATGAGCCGTTGATGATGAACACTATAATAAAAGTAGTAATAATAATAATAATAATAATAATAATAATAATAATAATAATAATTAGACGAGCTTTAGCGAGAATTCAATTTGACATACTGAAAAAAATTGGTGTTCGTTTTTATGTTTTTTTGTCGGTTCTCCACACTTTTTCAAACTTTTTTTCAATATGGTTCCTCATCTAACTTAGATCTGTATAGTTTTGTGGCATTATCGGGTGGTAACTTTTTTTTTTATGAATTTTAGAAATTTTAAAAATACCCATTAGAATAACAAGGTAGCGGAAAAAAAGTTTTTTTTTTATTTTCCCAAAAAAATGAAATTTTGCGTGAAGTTGAATTACATTTTGATACACATTTCTGAAAAATTTCAGCTTGATCGGGTCAGCCATTTTGAATAAAAATAAAATGTGCTAAATTGGTACCACTAGAAGCAGTTCTTAACCATTACTACCCATACTATTACTATCCGCTCGTCTAACAACGCATATGTGGCGTTTTCCTAGTTACTAACATCATCTTGAAGGTATTAAAAATATCTGTGTTTCCTCGTTTTTAGTATTTCGATACCTCATACCATTCAAAAGTTATCACAAAAAAAACGAAATTCCACTAAATCGACTCCCATAGACTCTCAATCATAGTTCAACGCAATGTTCTCCTGCTGACATCTTGTAAATCTATCCCAATCCTGTCTTGCAATAATTGCAGAGTTAACATGAACCTTGTCTGGAGGCTGGACGCGTGTTAGCATGTAATTCCTGTCTTCCCCCCGCGGGATCACAGCTCCTAACGAGAACCTGAATAATTTACAATAAACGTCTAGGGATGAGAGTTGTTACAGTTGACAGAATATTGGGCAAACTTCGACGTAGCGATGGGCAAATTTCGGAAATTCATGTTTGATGAAACAAAACTTTCGTTGAAAGTTTCGTGAAACTTATGAAATTTCCCGAAAAATGATGAGTTTCATTTTGTAGGAATAATAATAACATTTTCCATATTCTCAAGTTCCATTTCAGATTATATCAATTTTCCCATGCACACATAATGGGCAGTAAGAAAATATTTGAGTTGAATGGAAGTTTTTCTACACAAAATGTAATACACAAAATTTCTTCACCATATTTGTAGTACAATGTTAACAGTAAATGGTTTTTAGGTTTAGGAAGAAAAATTTGATTGCTGTTTGATGTTTGAATTGAATTTGATTGATGAATTTGAAAAGAAAAAACTATGGGGTCCGGTCTTTAACGCCGGCGCCTGCGTATTAGTAGGCCTACATTTGTTATTCAGTATACCATGTAACTAGAACACATTTATAACTTGGTTCTAGTTTTTTAATTAGAACACCGTTTTCATTAGTGAGCTGGTAAGTTTCCATAGAAACCAGTGGCACACTGGGTTGGACCCGATATGGTCAATGAAAACATAATTATTACTTCCTTTGATAGCACGCCAACCATTCTATCACACGAGCCGCCACTGTTTAGACAATGTAATAAAATCAAATTAAGCAATTTCCTCTTTATGCACAACATTTTCCGAGAAGATTATGAAATGTTGAATATTGAAAAGGTCGCGGGATTTCTAGTAAATATATCCGCAGTTGAAGTATCCGCGTATCCGCCGACAGTATCCGTGTGCGCTCGGCCTAATCCGCCGGAAACTTCGGCGAGGATCGGCCACGTAAACAGCGGGGGAATTTGCATACAGGAAAGTTTGCCACGAAGTTTGATGGAATCACAATATTCTACTCGTTTAGAGGCTTATTCACAATTCAATGACATCGACATGAAGTACTAACGTGTCTCCAGAATCTACTGCTTTACATAATACCTAATACATTTGTGCTAGTGCTAGCTAGCTCCAAGAGACTAGATTATTCATTAGCTAATATCCACTACACAAGTTACCTGTCATGGCAACATCTCTAGTCTCTTGTGTTTCCATTGTTGTTAGCATAGAATCCCAGGCCTGATCTTGAGGTGGGCTAAGAAATGTGATGAATTATTGCTCTCTCTCTCCCTCCCTCCCTCCCTCTCTCTCTCTCTCTCTCTTTCCCTCTCTCTCTCTCCCTCCCTTCTCCTTCTAATCACATCATAAAACGTGTAACATCTTGTAGTCGCTAATTGGTCGTTATCGAAGCTGTGCCCCCCCCCCCCCCCCTCCTCCAACCCCCCCCCCCCCCCCCCTACACGTGATACCTGGGGGTACATTACGGTAAGTGCTCATCAAGGTGAGGCAAGTGTTAATATATCATGCACATTGTGGGCGGTGATGTTTCGACAACCCTGTGCTAACGGTCAGGTTCAAGTGACGTCACGATTAACGCACTAACCACGAACTAACCGTTTCTGTAACTATATGTAGTCATTGATAAATGAAATAAAAAAATAAAAAACTCTAACCGTCACCATCCTTATACAAGTACGAACTTTCATCCAATAGAAACAAGCTGACGGGCCGACCAACCGTCTCTCCTATTGACTAGCGCTGGACGACCGGGGTGTTGACCCCTCAGTTGACGATGTCAGATGAATCTCCATAAAAGTAATCGAGAAGAAGATGTGGGATGAGATTAAAACGTTGGATTCGAGCCAAAAGTCGGGAACAACGCAATGCTGGTTTTACTGGAGACATTCTCAAGTGAAATGAAAAACATGGAAAAACAATTGCTGTTTTGGAGAGAAACTTGTATAAACGAGCGAAGGAGATTGTCAACCAGAAAACATGACAAATAAAAACCACTGTTATAGGCCTATATTTGAGTTGACACCAGGACTACGCTTTCTGTGACCACACCGAGGGTTTAACAATTTGACATTTCAGTGTACCTATACACCTTGTTTTTTTCATTTTTTCGATTTCTCTTGATTTTCTCGATTCTTTTATTTTTCGTGATTTTTTTCTTTTTTTTTTCATTTCTCGTGATTTTTCGTAATTTTTTTGATTTCCCGTAATCTTTTGATTTTTTAAAAATTAATCTCGTTTTTTTTCATTTTTCTCCATTTTTCTTGATGTTTTGTGATTTTTCTTGATTTTCTCGTTTTTTGAGGATTTTTCGTGATTTGTCAAGATTTCTCGAGATTTCTTAGAATTTTCTCAATTTTTTCATTTTCCTTTTTTTCTTCTTTTTTTTTAGTTTTCTCTATTTTTTTATTTTCCATAATTTTTTTTTCAAAGTTTACACCCGAGTTTTCAGTCGCTAACCCCTCGTAGTACCACACTTTTCCATCGCATCTTATGACGCGCTGTTTATTATTTTCATCATTTTTTTCATCATGATTATTACATCATGTTTACGTGCCGTGAAAGAAATCACATCGCAGACAAATTGTTGGCCGTGTTTGGGAATATCGCGCCTCTCAATCGTAGTATATGACGGGTGATATATTGGAGGGGGGGAGGGGGGGAGGGGGGGTAGTATGTAACGTCACGTCCCAGCTGCGAGGAGGAGGTCAGCTCAGCACGGCACGTACCACGGCCCCCGCGACACGAACACACGGCCTCGTGGATGGAATAACAATAACCACTTCGAGGGGCCGTGAGGACAGATTGTCACTACGTATTTACGACGTGAACAACAAGTGATTCACTCGAGTGGGAAAAAACAACAACAACATCGAAGAGGCTATTTTATATATATATATATATATATATATATATATATATATATATATATATATATATATATATATATATTAACGAGACATGTTACTCAACGTTAAGAAGGCGTACATATTTGTGTCCGGTGTCCGCCATATTGGACAACTTGAACTAGCGCCTAGCAACCACATAAACAAAGATCTGTGCTAACACAAGGCCTTCTATATTATTGCCTGATGTAATAATATAGAAGGCCTTACCTAGCAACACCTAGCTTCTAAGACCCCCGTTTTTCATTACTACTCAACTACTCTGGTAACCCCATCTACGATCGTAAGTGACCGTGTGCGAACACCAAATAGTGGCTACGCTCGTAACAAAAGCTACTACAGTCAACTTACTCTCGTTAGTAGGGTTCCTGTACCCGTATGAACGCTCATAGGTTGGTACGATCGTAGCCTCGTAGGAAGTCTTTGCATTACTACTCAACTACTCTAGTAACCCCATCTACGCTCGTAACAAAAGCTACTACAGTCAACTTACTCTCGTTAGTAGGGTTCCCGTACCCGTATGAACGCTCATAGCTTGGTACGATCGTAGCCTCGTAGGAAGTCTTTGCATTACTACTCAACTACTCTAGTAACCCCATCTACGCTCGTAACAAAAGCTACTACAGTCAACTTACTCTCGTTAGTAGGGTTCCCGTACCCGTATGAACGCTCATAGCTTGGTACGATCGTAGCCTCGTAGGAAGTCTTTGCATTACTACTCAACTACTCTAGTAACCCCATCTACGCTCGTAACAAAAGCTACTACAGTCAACTTACTCTCGTTAGTAGGGTTCCTGTACCCGTATGAACGCTCATAGCTTGGTACGATCGTAGCCTCGTAGGATACGTTTTGGTAGAATAATTACAAGATGGCGTCGACGAAATGTGTCAAAACACACTCACGCGGTGAAATTTGTAACTAAAACGTCTAGTAACCAAGAACTACATTTTGTCCGTGTGAACGCAATATTAATTACTGCTCATTTACTCTAGTAACTCTACTGTAGTAGAATGGTAGTAATGTAAACGGGGTGTAAAGCCTTCTATATTACTACATCGACATAATAATAAAGAAGGCCGTGTTTTTCAACGTCCAATATGGCCGCCGAGAACGGAACGAGCATGTCACCAGTCGGCCGCAGGAGTAACGTATCTCGGTGAGGTAATACATATATATATATTATGTTCATGGCAAGGGACTATTCATCAGGTTACCATAGCAACTATAAACAAGGGTACAAGACAACCTAAGCTAGCTGTGAGGCTGTGATTGGAGCAGACAGTGACGTCACTCACCTAGCGTGTTTCTGTCAGTGCCCCCCGCGAGCAGCACCTGCAGGATCAGCCCAGCTGACCGACTCGGCAGCATGCAGCAAGCTGGAACATGAAACACACGTTACTTGGGTGAAAGGCGATGGGTTGACAACTCCTTTTTTATTATTATTGGGTTTAAGGTTTAAGCGCAGATCTAATGGCGTCGGATGGATGGTTAAATAGATGATGGGATGAAGGTTCTTGGGTGAAGGTTCTTGGGTAATGGGAAGGAAGCGGTCATGGCCGACTTATTGTAGGAACCATCCCGGCATTAGTCTAGACTACAGAGGGAAACCATGAAAACCTGTAAAGATGGTCGGCGGCGGGGATCGAACTGGGTTCGGAATTCCCCTCGCCTCCCGGATCACATGAAGCGAGCGCGTTAACCACTGAGCTGCCGGGTTCGATCCCATGAGTCTGACGGAACAGAATTACATACAATGTATCGGTCATCAAATAAACTGAGCAAGAGTCCACGGGAGTCGATTTAGCGGAATATCAGTTTTTGGGGATATCTTTTGAACGGTTTGAGATATCGAAATTCTGAAAACAAATGAACACAGATATTTTCGATACCTTCAATATGGGATAAGTAATAACTACGTATCTCAAATCACCTGATTGTCAGGCGAATACGCTTAAAAATACACATTTTATGACTAATATACATTAAACCCGGCTCCTCCACCCGTGTATAATAACGCGTCGAATCGAAAAGAATGGATATAAAAGAGGGAAATATACAACAAGTATATTCTCCATTTCTCCTTTTCATGATATAAAAAGTGTAATTTACTGTGAGAACACAATTGTGATGTGACTGGAAATTTATTGTGCGTAGAAGTGTTTTTATGGCTGGATATAAACAGTAAGATAAAATGTTATGGTGGAGATTTGAGGCGGTGATAACAGATACACATCTTCGTTCTCAGATCGACCCGTTTTATATCAGAGCAAAATATATGAGAGGCATTCCCACTATTCTTGTGCTATTATTATATATGATAATATAACTTATGTATCTATTGGCCTTATATATATATATGTATATAGGCCTATATATTATATATATATATATATATATTTGTGTAAGTTGTAGCTTAGGCTTTGAGGGCCGGAGGAAGATGATAATAAGTCACTTTCTGGAAATTTGCCCTTTCTTGAAACAACTGGTGGCTCTAAAAAGAGCCACCAGTTTCGACAAGGTTTCGACGTTTCGGCTGACAACGTTCAGAACGTTTTTAGAGCCACCAGTTGTTTCTAGGAAGGGCAAATTTCCGAAAAGTGACTCATTATCACATATATACACATATATATATATATATATATATATATATATATATATATATATATATATATATATATGGGCCTATATATATATACATATATATATATATATATATATATATATATATATATATATATATATATATATATATATATATATGCCTATATCTGGTGATCTGTAAGGCGAGCAATTGCAGCGTCGCCATGACTACGGTACGCAGTTCACCACAGCCTTTGTAACCGATGTGCGTGCTCACTGAACGAGAACATAATATAACACTCGAGCAGCGGGGGGAGGGTGGGGGGGAGGGGGGGGAGGGAGGACGGAGCTGGAGGTGATTGTGGGTATTGAATAAGTTTGAAACTTCTTATAAAAGTTTGATAAAGTGTTGGAATTCTATTTACTGAATACCGCCGTTTCTGTGACTAAAGGCAAGCCGCAGAACAACTTATAATATTATACATAAGTTATATATATATATATATATATATATATATATATATATATATATATATATATATATATATATATATATATATATATATATATATATATATATATATATAGACTGATATATATATAACTTATATCACATCTCGCTCATCGTTCAACGCACGCATGTAGAGCGTTCTCCTCGGTACTTGAGCTAACAGAAGGTGGTCTACTGTGACGTCAGAGATCGTTGGTTTTATGGTTCGGCTGAGAGACATTATCGGCGCGTTAACGACGGAGTGATTTCCTCCTACACTTACTCTACTCTACTCCTAAAGGGGTTCACGCACGGTGGTTATAAATGTAGAGAAATTCACCTTCACCAAATTTTTTTCCATTGTCAAAAACCAGTGTAATTGAATGAAAAGTTCACATCTGCAAGATAATTTCATGCTCTTTAATTAATATGACATTCTATTTCAGTGAATTCAATCGGTTTAAGATAATACGTGAATGAATAAAAACAAATGTGATGAAATTCATCGATGTATTATCTCAAAACTGATTGAATTCACAAAAATAAAATGTCATATTAATTAAAGAGCATAAAATTATCTTAAACAAAAATAAAAAAACACAAATGAACACAAAAATGAAATGTCACATTAATTAAAGAGCGTAACATTATCTTAGAGATATGAACTTTTTATTCAATTAAACTGGTTTTTGAAAATAGAAAAAATAGTAAAGATAAATTTCTCGAATTTCTCGAATTACTTCCAGCTTGGTAGAAACATACATGTACTGAAACAATATTAGCATTATGTTCGTATTTCACTTCAACTATAGTTATAATTGAATTATTTACATTGAACTATTATTTGCGTTTTTCTCGTTATTACTGGTTCTCGCATCAGTTGTTTCCTCTGATCGAACAACCCGTGAAAACAGAAGTAGGTCAAGTGTTACGTGCTATACAATCAGTGTTTACTCTAAGGGTGGTTTATTACAGGTCAAAGGTCAAATCAACCTGTTAGATAAGTGGGCAGGTACTGCCGCGCGTGTAATCATTATTCTAGCCGAATCCACAGCGTAACATTTTCAGAATCAACTTGACATATAAACGATTACAGTAAATTTCCGTTAGAATATATTATAGTGAAACTGCTTCACACCATTCAGAGAAGTATCTTATAGAATACTGTCCATCCAAACACTCACAATATGTCACGTGTTATTTGTATGTAAGGTACGCTGTGAGGTGGAAATATCGAGTGTTACTGTTACATGCAACTGATCTTTACACCTGCGTTATTATAACATTTGAGTCATTAGCATTTCCTACAAATATTGTCTACATTTTGTGATGTATTTGTTAATTTTGTATCTTACAATGTTACAGTTTTATGATCATCTGTAAGACACCCTGGCGGGAACTATTATCCCTATGGAGACTGGAGAAGCCTTAAACTCAAGTCAGACATTTCAGTTGGGAGAGAACCTGACCGGCAATCCGAAGGTCCCGGGTTCAAGTCCCGGTCGAAGCGTATCTTTTATGACATGACTATGTATTTTATGACATGACTATATAATTTATATATATACATACCGGAAATACTACAGATTAAAATGCTTATTATTATTATTATAGAATAACATTTTTCTCGGAATGTTTGTCCAATTTATTCTAGTTTAATGAAATTGTGCTTGAAAATCCCGACGAATCATTTTCAAGTCCTGGACGGAATAGATTGTTTGATCTCTATTCCCGCATATCTGGTCAGAAAACATGGACTATAAGCTCAGCTTACTGGTCGGCAAGCTTACGAACACGGACCAATCGGAAACAATCGTGGAAAAAGAAGCAAGAAAACGTGTTACAGTGAAGAGGGATTATAGATAGAGAGATGATTGAAAGGGAATAGATGAAGAGTGATAATAATGTTCAACGTGAACATAACAAGTAGAAACAACGGAAATTGTTGTTCTCTAAAAGGTTTCCAGTGGTTTCCTTGTGTTTAGAAGGCTGTGGAATCCAAAGTCCCTCGCGTCTAGAAGGCAGTGAGATGTAAAGTTCCTCTTGTCTAGAGGGCTGTGGAATGTTAATTTTCTCGTGTCTAGAAGGCAGTGGAATGTTTAGTTCCTCGTATCTAGAAGGCTGTGGAATATAGAGCTTCTCGTGTCTAGAAGGCAGTGGAATGTAAAGTTCCTCGTGTCTAGAAGGCTGTGGAATATAAAGTTCCTCTTGCTAGAAGGCTCTGAAATGTAAATTCCTTGTATCTAGAAGACTGTGGAATCTAAAGTTCCTCATGTCTAGAAGGCAGTGAAATGTAAAATTCCTCGTGTCTAGAGGGCTGTGGAATGTTGAGTTTCTCGTGTCAAGAAGGCAGGGGAATATCAAGTTCCTCGCGTTCAGAAGGCTGTGAAATATAAAGTTCCTCGTGTTTAGAAGGCAGTGGAATATAAGTTCCTCGTGTTTAGAAGGCAGTGGAATGTAAAGTTCCTCGTGTTTAGAAGGCAGTGGAATACAAGTTCCTCGTGTTTAGAAGGCAGTGTTTCAGAAGTTTCTCGTGTCTAGAAGGCAGTGGAATACAAGTTCCTCGTGTTCAGATTGCAGACGATAGACTAGAGACAGTTTAATGAGGCGAGCCTTCATCACGGCTCGGCGCGATTAATTAGTTCGTCTGCGTCAGTATCGGGTGGGGGGAGGGGGAGGGGGGAGGGAGGGGGAGAGGGGTTGTTTAAATAGATTAACGCCATCTCTTGGAGTGTAATCATGTCATCGTGGTGTAAGGAAGATTTAGCTGGAGAAGACAAATTGCTAGACTTCTAGAGTTCACGATCAAAATCAGCGTTCGCTACATTGCCCCATTGAGAGCTGTTATTTGGGGGTAGGAGTGAAGGATAATATATATTTGTATAAATTCTTCAACTGAGAATAAGGAAAATACAAGGAGGAAACATTCAAGAAATAATATCTTCAATAATGTTCTAATATCCTGTTTTGTTTTCTGTAAATACTGAATTAAAATATCAAGTAATATTGCCGTAAGAGATAATAATTCGGAAATTGGTTGGGACGCTATTACTTTTTTTTGTAGCAAAATAACAATCAAATGTTGACTCAATGGCAGGGTTATGGGTCAGGTAACTTGCCCAAAAATGTAAGTTGTCCCCTTGTTGATGTAGTATTATTTGCTGATGATACAAATGCCATTGTTAAGGCCAATTCAATTTGAAGTTGATAGATGTAGCCGTTTGACCTGTGGGAAACCGACAAAAAAACATAAAAACGAACACCAATTTTTGTCAGTATGTCAAATTGAATCCTCGCTAAAGCTCGTCTAATAAATCTTGTGAGTTTCAACTATTGTTTCAAATCCCATTTAAAACCCAACTTGCAGAATAATTCTCGCTACTGTGAGTCAAAGCTATTGATTCCATCTGTGTGCGTTACGTAACGCTCGCTAATGACCCGCTGTGGTGGTGTAATCAACATACGACCTTGCGGGACTCGCCTTAACGAAGATCTACTCACAACATTCCAGCTGTCACCAGATAATCAGGCTTTACACCGATTAGACTGGCTCTGGAACACGCCTTCTAGACATCGCGATCTTAATGGAATCACACTGCCGTGGTGATTAGAGAATAATTATATCGAGTATGTTTGACTGTAATTTCATTAGGTATAGTAACCATTACCACCTGTTTTATGAACAATCTGTAATGAATCAATAAATATGTAAATATGTAAATATTACCAATAGGAAAACGCAGTATATGAAACATGATGAAGTTATAACTAGACAAACGCAGAATATGTGTTGTGAGATGAGCGAGATGTCTATATAAAGTATAATCAGAAACTCTACACACCTTGATCTTATAAAATATATTTCACACGATACCAATTCGAATCTAGGGAGCCTTGAATTTACCACTGCAACTATTTTGTTCTATCTAATCGATGAATAAAAAACATTAATTATATCATTTTCTTCGAAAAGGCTGGTCCGAATTGCATACAAATTTTTAATAAAGTGTATCATTTTCGTGTTTACATTTGAGTTTAATCTTATGGGGTTTTCAGAAACTTTGAGATGATGTTTCTCAAAAATGGTCGAACCGATTTGATCCAAAAACTATACAGTTTCAAATTTACTATATCTTGTTTGATAGTAGTGAATGGAACTAGTATTTGTTGTTATACACTGTCTAAACAGTGTTGAGTCGTGCAATCAATATGCAGACGAGGCGAGGCTATTCCCAGCCTCACTCGAGATCAAGCTGTTGATTCACAGCATCCACGTCACCATGGTGATGAGAGGATGCATCACAATAAGACCATCTTAGTTCATTGTGCAAACAAATCACAACCAAGAAACTAGGCTTTAGTGAATAGTGACGATATTTATTTCACTAATTTTAGTTATAATTATAATTTTAGTTTAGGCATTACTTATAATGTGTTCCGGACTTTATAATGTGTTCCAGCATCTAATTTAGTTCATTGCATCTAATTTAGAATAATAGGCCTAATACAATGTTTTTGTTTTTTCTATGTTGCTTAACGACCCCACCAACAGCTAGGTTATACGGGGGTACGAATGAGCGGGTGATAATGAATTGATGAAGTGATGATAGGTGAAAGGACGTTTACAAAAACCCATACCTTATGCGGGACTCGAACCCACGCCCAACGGTGACTTCAGTTACTACCGCTAGCGATAGTTGACTTGGCCACCGGGGCGGCTTTATTAGTTCACTAATTTTAGTTATAATTTTAGTTTAAGCATTACTTATAATGTGTTCCGGACTTTCGACAACTGAAGACTTTAATCTGCGGCGAAGAAGTGTGGTCACAGACAGCGTAGACCTGGTGTCAAAGTTCATTGCATCTATTTTAAAATAATAATAAAATGGGGTGGTAAGATCGCCCTTGTGGTGCACCATTCAAACGATCCTACTTTCATCCGTAGCATTAGGGGAACAATGATTTTGTATCAAGTTTCGATGTCATTAAAAAAAAAAGAGAGAGAAAACTAGAAATCTCAATTTCAGAAATTATTGTACATATTTTTGTCCTCCATAGACCTTGAGTCATGACGTAGGCATTACCGATTCTGTATAGAAACACAAACACAAATCGAGGCTGCGCGCTACTACAACAACAGCAACAACAACAACAACAGCAACAACAACAACAACAACAACGACACCGACATCAACAACAACAACAACGACAACAACAACAACAACAACGTCAACAACAACAACAACAACAACAACAACAACAACAACAACAACAACAACGTTTGGGCAAATGCTGGTAAGGTTATACAATTCGAGAACAATAACACACAATCTGATTTACGAGAACAGAGTTTCAGGAAAGATAAATAAATGTGCCATGACTTCCAACACGACGTCTTGTTGTACATCTGGACCGTGTCACGTGGACATGTCTAGTGACGTCACACCTCGTGTTGTAAACCCCGCTAGAGAAACAGTTGCTTGCGACACGTGTAAACAAAATGCTGATTAACGACCCCACCAACAGCTAGGTTGTACGGGGGTTCATGTAAACATTACGCGGACAATAGCAAAGATGCGGTGTATTCTTAACATGCAGTATTTGGAAGAAATTGGAAGAAAACATGGAAGAAATTGATCTACGAGCCACGATACCATATTTTTTAGCCTTATACAATCTGCTGGACGTGGAAGTGATTGGACTCTTGATTAGTGCCAGAGGCACAATTCTTCACTTCTTCGTTGAATTTTGTAAAAGATTTAATATCAGTAATAGTTTCATTTATTCATTATTTTATTCATTTATTCCTGTGTCTGTAGGCAACCTTCATTACAAAGCAGAGTCTTTATTTTAAATTAATAAAGAATTTATATAGTTATTCTTTTTATATTGGGTTTAAAGGAAGTTCATGTACGGTGGTTGAAAAAAAATAGAGAAATGCACCTTCACTATTTTTTTCTTTATTCAAAAACCAGTGTAATTGAATGAAAAAATCACATCTCCAAGATAATTTTATGCTCTTTAATTAATATGATATTTTATTTCGGTGAATTCAATCAGTTTCAAGATAATACGTCAATGAATAAAATGAATGTGATGAAATTCATTAACGTATTATCTCAAAACTGATTGAATTCAAAAAAATAAAAAATAATATTAATTAAAGAGCACAAAATTATCTTGGAGATGTTAACTTTTCATTCAATTACACTGGTTTTTGAAAATGGAAAAAAAAATAGTTGAGATGAACGTTTAAAACGTTATTGTTTCAACCAAGTAACTTAACTTTTATAAAGTAACTTTAGTAAAATAACTTCCCCAACACTGGCTACTACCAATGAGATCGTGTACAAATATACCCGACGAGTAAACATTTACATGGGGCATACAATAACGCTGGGCCTGAATACATTAATAATCAACACTGTAACAACATGGCTCGATGAATGCACTTGTGTGCAGCCACCGAGAACAATAACACACGATGCACCCGAATGCATCCGAATTCATCCGAATGCAACTGCACGAAATGTCCGTCAGTTTCCGTCAATTGATCGAATTGTTTCGGACCAATCGATATTCGAGATGAGTCTACACTCTCGGTATCATGAGTTGATCGAGCAAAGGTCCCCACCAACAGCTAGGTTATACGGGGGTACGAATTATATTCATATTGTTGACAAAACCGCCTCGAAGTCTCAAAACAACCAAGTGGTGTCACTAATTCATCCTTAGCCTCAATTTGGAAACAATGATTTCATAATAAGATGCAACGACCCCACCAACAGCTAGGTTATACGGGGGTACGAATTATATTCATATTGTTGACAAAACCGCCTCGAAGTCTCAAAACAACCAAGTGGTGTCACTAATTCATCCTTAGCCTTGATTGAGAAACAATGAATTCTTAATAAGATGCACCTTAATGCAGCTTAACGACCCCACCAACAGCTAGGTTATACGGGGGTACGAATGAGCGGGTGATATGAAACGATGAATTGGTGACAGGAGATGGGATGTTTACATAAACCCATGCCTTATGCGGGACTCGAACCCACGCTCAACGGTGACTTCAGTTTCTACCGTAGTGCCCAAGTTATCTCGGGTGACTTTGAGTCATGTTTTATGTGTTTATAAAAGAAAGTTCAGTGAACAACAATCAGTCGGATTAGACGCATGCGATGATTGTGGAAGCTCGGGGAGGGGTTGGGGGGGGTGGAGGGGGGTGAGACTCGGTAGGGGAGGGGGATGTTACAGGTTGCCGTAGAAAAGTTAGCGAAACAAAGTAAGGCAGAAACTGATGCTTCGAATCTACCTGTCACATTATTACCAACTAAACACAACTTCTACGTGAGTTGTGTTACTCTAGGCTAGAGAAAGAGAGAGAGAGAGAGAAGAGAGAGAGAGAGAGAGAGAGAGAGAGAGAGAGGAGAGAGAGAGAGAGAGAGAGAGAGAGAAAGAGAGGGAGAGGGAGAGAGAGAGAGAGAGAGAAGATATATATATATATATATATATATATATATATATATATATATATATATATATATATATAGAGAGAGAGAGAGAGAGAGAGAGAGAGAGAGAGAGAGAGAGAGAGAGAGAAGAAACTTTATTCATATTGAATGAAGTTACAAGCTTCAGAAGAAACTATACATCATCAATCTTTAAAACATCACAAATTGAACCTCATCTATATAAAGCTCTTGCTCATGCCTTGCTATTATACAGCCGTCCGCTTCACTCAGACAGTTTTATAGACACTGCCTGGAAATCTGAACCCAGACGGGAGCGGGTTCGAATCCCGCTTTATGTGAGCATCTTTACAGATACCATCACTTCATCGTTCGATTGTCGACACATATTTCGTACCACGAATATGAATAAAAATATTGGAATTGAACAATATTTTCATAAAAATATTTAATTTTCAAAAAACATCTGTAAGGAAGGACAACAATGACCGACACGATTAACAAATTTCATACCACTCTGGTGACAGTTACCAAGGTATGTAGATTCCCATCACATCTCATATTAATACCTCGCTCATCCTTCAATGCGACGGCACGTGCTGCGTTTTCCCAATCCAGAAACAAGCAAACGTCTAGCCAATGAAAAGGTCGTGTTTGCGCTGCTACCGTACACAAGCATCTCTCCAGGAACACCTAATTAATACTAATTTAAGAGCAGGGAATACGGGAACGCCTTCCACATCCCTAACATCATCTCCCGGTCCTGTATGACCCTAGCAACGCCGTTGTCATGGTGAAGTGACCTTTCAATTGAACTCCTAATACGTACGATTTTTTCACCCCATTGGGCATTAAGAAAGGCAAGAGCTGAACATACGGATGTGGATTCTATCATTCTCTCACACGTTCCATTGTTGTTACTGTATTTGTTGATTTAATAGAAATAGCCATAAACTGAAATAAATAGCCATCGTTACTTCTATGGACTAGACTAGTGAATAATTCAACGCCAAGAAAATGTAGATCCCAAAGTAATATTTCATAACTTGGTATATCTTGCAGGATTATTTTGGGGGAAAAGTCGAATACAATGTTGAAACTGATAGTCATTGAAACGACGTACAAATTAACATGCAATCAATACTGATTTACAATCATGCAAATAAGAACGTTCATCATGAATAGTCAAGGAAATATTTGTAGGCCTATCGGCTATTGCCAGATGTGATAAAAGTATGGTTAGGATATTTTTTGGTCAACTTACTTTGGTGATTGAAACCTGTGCGTGTATAGATTCTTGATAAGCTCAACAGGTTAGTATTGTTGCTATCAGGTAAGCCTTTATCAGTCGATAAATAAAAATGTTGTGTTTATATATTGTTGACGAGACGTTGACAACTCCAGAGTTCGAAAAACACGCAAGCGATACTCTGTGAGGGATACAAAGAAATATTTACGTGACAATACTTGATGTACTAAGAAACACTTAAATAAAAACTCGTCTGAGTAGCTATTAAAAATAATCGATATGTAACGATGGGCTATAATAAATCCGCTAGTAATGTCTAGATTGAAGACTAAAGCGACCCTACTCACTTATTTAGACCAATACGCGCCACTACTAAAACTAAAATGTGGTAAAGTTCATCGTGTACCCGCCAAGCGCCACCCACAAATCAAACAAAATTTGGATTCGAATCGATGACAGTCACGTTCAGATATTGTTAAATATTTTGTCGCTAGGTAGTCGCTACGCGAGCGTAGTCCTCGCTCATATTAGTTTAAAAAGTGACATGGCGCCACAGTTGTCGGAACTGTCAAAATGAGTCCTATATTGTTTTTTATTTATTCATTTGTAGTCACTTCATTCTCAATATGGATTTGTATTGTTCATCTCGCAGACCAATTCTATGAATGTCAGTGTGATGAATACGATGCCATAGCGACCACATACGATTATGTTGTGGGTAAGACGACCTTAACCCTAAAATTATAATGGTTTCACAGAAATGAAGTTCTTGTCATTATTACCTCTCACACATGACCACTTGAATGACTTTAATTTTTCAGTTGGTGCAGGAACAGGAGGAGCAACCCTTGCTTTACGTTTAGCAGAGGACGCGTCAGTGACCGTTTTGTTAATGGAAGCCGGCACAGAACCAACGTTTGCGTTGAAAATTCCCGCACTTGGTCCTCTAGTTCAACAGTCGCAATATGACTGGCAGTATCAAACAGAGCCGCAGGAAGATGCGTGCTTAGGACTCAAAGAACAGGTAGGGTAAAATATAATTTTAGTCATCTTAGATGACTGGTAGGGAGGCCTAGACCTATCCTTAGTTTACTAGGCGTATGTTTACTCAGTGCCGTAGGACGTAGGCCCTTTAGGCATATATTGTTAGTACTCATGTCATTGAAAATTATATTAAATTTATAGCAATCGTGCCAAACTGTTTAGGGGTTATTGTTGAATTATAGTGAGTCAGAGTTAGGTTAGGTAAGGTTTGATTAGTATCGTTATAGGCCTAGTCGCGTTGTCCATTCAACACACCTTACCATACCTAACTCTAACAATCCCCAAAAAACACAAATCAGCATGGCTTACTCTTCTCATAATGAGCTAAATTTAATTTTGTGTGTCAACCATTTGTTTCCTAGATCCTGTGTGAGTGTGTACCATATTAATTTTTGACAATGTTTTCCTCGTGGTAGCGAAGTAACTGGCCGATGGGTCGAGCCGTCGGAGGAACGAGCCTAATGAATAACATGATGTACGTCCGCGGTCATCGCTACGACTACGACAAATGGTCAGCCGCAGGGAACCCGACGTGGGGATATAATGAGCAAGCGCGATACTATTTCAAGAAATCCGAAATCCAGAGAGGAATCTACAAGAACGATAGTAAGAAATGTCTTAGAATTATTAAATTTCGTTTATAAACAGTTCAACAAAATATTACTTGGTGAGTGATATTATTGTACCTTAATTAAAACCGGTATTTAGCTTAATTTAGGCTTATACATTATCATTTATCGTAAAATGCAGCCTCATTGCAACCTTTTTCTATTTTACAGTCTTTCTATAGGCCTAGTTAGGACTACTTAACTGGAATTAATATCTATAGTTCTACTTGTGTCCAATAAGGAAGTAGTCATCTAACAACGAAAATAATTCACAAACTTTGGTAATTACCACATCTCTCTGCAACTCTTACGATTTGGGCCAACGTTTCTCGAATATGAAGTTGCATTTCTTACAGTAAAAATGTCCTGAAAAATCATAATACATTCAAAATACCACAGCTATACAAATATAACAGTGATGTTTGGTTTTGTTGATAAACAATCCATTTATCTCGTGGATTCAATTATGTATTAAGACGCAAACAATGGAAAGACTGTTAAGTTCAGTTCAGTTTAGTCCTTTATTTCTTCACAGTTTGTATATCTTCATTCTATGTGGTAAAATTCTTATTTCCAAGTAATAATATATCAAATCTAAATAATCTATGAAATCTATATATAATGATATATTATACCGCTAAGTTTATAATATATATTAATATATAAAAGTGTGTATCTACTCTGGCGTCTAGCACTTTATCACAACCTGAACGGGATCTGGCCCGTGAGCAATCTCCGCTACGTGACTCAACTCTCCGAGAGCGTTCTGAACGGCAGCGTGGAACTGGGATACCAAGTCTCGGACCTGAACGGCAAGAACCAATCGGGCTTCATGCAGCCGCAGGTCAACTCCTTCAACGGCTCTCGGTACAGCGCCCACAGCCTGCTTACTCAACACGCCTTCTTCAAACCAAACCTGAGAATACTTCAGGGGGCAGTGGTGGACAAGGTAAAGTTCAATATTTATTTATTGGTATTGGTTACAACGGCACGCTGTATTGAGAACTATTTAATCTATTGGCGGCGGTGAGTGATGAATAAGATGATGGGAAGATGAGATGTTATTTTATTATGTGTATTAGTCAGTGGGAAGAAAGCCTGTTGTTGAGGAACCATCCCAATATCGACTTTATGACAGAAGAAAGCCACGATGCACCTCTGTCGTGTCGGATATAGAAACCTGGGCCCTTATTCTACAACACCAAACGAAATGGAAGCCCGACGAAAGTGTCAGAGCCCATATGATACACCGTGTTGAATTATACGAAAAAGTCGGAACAGAATGAAAATTGTCATCTCTCATTTCGTTTTAAAGTTGTAGAATCAGGGTCCAGGTCTACTGATGACGGTTCAGCACGCAAGTGACTCATCTAATCGTCTCGGTAAAGTTCATTATTCCATTACTAGAAAAAAAAAATTGTCGGATGTTGGCAGAACTTTCCGTATTGATTGATGACACAACTGCGTAATCGTTCCCGGATCCATCGTTTTCCCGCTCGTATCATTCATTTTTTCTCACCCCACTCCCATATAATCAATGCTGAATTTTCCTGGATGGATTGTTTTATTTTCATGGTCCCTTTAAAAACAATGGATAGAGGTTTCACTGTATTCGTATTTGTTTGTTTATTCCATAACGTTTTGTGTCTACACCCAAGACAACTCGTGCTACGTGTAGGCATGAATTAATTATTTACTGTCTTATCTGTTTAAATTTAATCCATAACTTCTCCTCCAGATTCTGTTCAAAGCTCACAACGAAGCTACCGGTGTGCGGTACCGACGTTTCGGTGGGCCGCGGCGGAGAGTGTACATCCGCAAGGCTGTGATACTCTCTGCCGGCGTCATCGGCAGCCCGAAGATACTCATGCTGTCGGGCGTCGGTCCCAGAGAACATCTCGACAGTCTCGGGGTGAGTACGACACGGGCACGTGAGGCAGGCGTAGGGATGTTAATCAGTAAACTAGGAAAACGCAGGATGTGCGTTGTTCGAACAGATATGACCCAAAAACTAGACAGTTCTAAATTGGGTGAATTTACAGAAAAAGTTTCATGTTGATCAGTCGAACCCTGCGACCTGTGCAGTGATTACAAACAAACAAACAAACAAAGCTCTGAAAGCGTTGAGTGGAAATCTTTGCTAACGCTCATCTAATTATTATTATCTACAGTGAAACCTCTATGCATCGTTTTTCGAGGGACCAAGAAAATAAAACCATCCATGCAGGAAAATTTAACATTGGTTATATGTGAGTGGGGTGAGAAAAAATGAATGATACAAGCAGGAAAACGATGGATCCGGGAACAATGCATAGAGGTTTCACTGTAGCTCTAAACGTTTCAAACAGAATTGATTCAACGTGTGGATTATTTTCTTTCTAGATTCCCGTACGAAGAGATTTGCCCGTCGGTCAGAACCTCCAAGATCACGTAACGACGGGCTTGGATTTAATTATTCTCAATAAGAGTTTAGAGCTGAGCGTTGGCAGCCTGTTGAATCCCTTGTCGGCTTTCAAGTATTACTGGACCGGTCGAGGTAAGCTGGGCCCTTCACCTTTTAATGCTTCTTGGACAGATTTACAGGGTGCACTTTGGCAACGTAAATCTCAAGAGCTATAAACACCGCGGACTTGCGGTAAATCGTAATCAATCAGTAACACCCTCACAATTAGATATGCCTAGTCAAATATTGAGAAATAATTTTATGACAGAGCAACAGTTGAATCAGAATGTGTCTAATGTGATGGATTTCATTGTTGAATGACCGGTTAACGAAAGATAGTAGAAAAAAATTACAGAGGAACATCTTCAAGTTCAACTTTGCTTATCATTATTTGAAATCCTGATTTGCCTATAATTCTACAGTCTTCCCAGTTTTCCTATGGCAAAATGTGTAATGTAACTAGATTTTGTCAGAATTAAAATATGTAAAACTCCGCCATCTAGCGGTGGTTACTGGAACTCTTAGAATGTCATCCCTTCCACTGTACAACACTGGTAGGAAGTGTAGTCTAACTATGAATGCTGTCAGCGTGAATATACGAATTTCGAAGAGAAACATTCTCAGCTAAGATGCGGGCTCTTGAGCCTACGCGCTATATTACATGAATGCGTTTTTTTTTAAAGAGCCAAATATAGACATGTAAATCTTTTTAAAAGTTCCCTTTGTATTTTTCACTTTTGTCCGTCAATGAATAATTAGACGAGCTTTAGCGATGATTCAATTTGACATACTGAAAAAAATTGGTGTTCGTTTTTATGTTTTCTTTTTTTTTTTTTTTTTTATGTTTTTTTGTCGGTTCTCCACAGGTCAAACGGCTACAGCTATCAACTTCAAACTTCTTTCAAATATGGTTCCTCATCTAACGTAGATCTGTATAGTTTTGTGGCATTATCGGGAGGTAACTTGTTTTTTTATGAATTTTAGAAATTTCAAAAATACCCATTAGAATAACATGACGGAAAAAAAAGAAAATATTTTCATTTTCCAAAAAAATGAAATTTCGCTTAAAGTTCAATTACATTTTGGTACACATGTCTTAATAATTTCAGCTTGATCGGGTCAGCCATTTTGAAGAAAACACATAAAATGTGCTCAATTGGTACCACTCGAAGCAGTTTTCACCCATTTTTACCCATACTATTACTATCCGCTCGTCTAACAACGCATATATGGCGTTTTCCTAGTTGTATTCCTACAACTGTGGTATAGTGTGTGTAGAGATCTGATCTGTTGGCGTAGGGCCGTGGGTGTATCCGGGGTGTGGGGCGGTGGGGTTGGTACACAGCTCGCTGGCTGACCCCGCCACCGACCCCCCCGACCTGGCCCTCATGGCGGTGGCGGCCGGGGTCGCCACGGAGGGGGGCGTGCACATCCGACACGCAATGGGCATCTCAGACAAGGTACGATCAACCTAGCTTCTCTTGACGGTTTTTATCGTCGAGCATACGTTTTGTTATTGTTAGGGGTGTGCGAGTTTGAGAATTTAAGTTGAATTCAGTTGGGGCTA
Organism: Brachyptera putata; assembly: GCA_907164805.1. NCBI lineage: Eukaryota > Metazoa > Arthropoda > Insecta > Plecoptera > Taeniopterygidae > Brachyptera > Brachyptera putata. The sequence continues at coordinate 26,695,676 of OU015469.1, read as the reverse complement.
CACGCTAGATAGCGCCTAATCAGCCTTACGGCACCTTATCTTAACATTAACAACCAACATTCACTACAAATCACTTTGATGGCAGAACAACGTTTGCCGAGTCAGCTAATATTACATTATAATTCAATATGGAATAATAAATAAATAAATATCATCCATAGACGCCAATAGATCTCAGTCATCAGTACCGTCCGTCGTTCAATCCGATATAAATTAATGAGAAAACTAAGCATTGAGCAGAATGAAGTGAGCAGTGATCAGTGAGTAGAATGAAGTAAGCAGTGAGTAGAATGAAGTAAGCAGCAAGTAGAATGAAGTAAGCAGTGAGTAGAATGAAGTAAGCAGCAAGTAGAATGAAGTAAGCAGTGATCAGTGAGTAGAATGAAGCGAGCAGTGAGTGTTTGTGCAGGTGTGGGACGGGTACTTCAAGCCGCTGGTCGGACTTCAGACCGTCACCATCCTGCCGGTCGTGCTTCACCCCGAGTCACGCGGCGAGGTCAAGCTGAGGTCGCGCAATGTCAACGACAAGCCCGTCATAAACCCTCGGTACCTCTCGTCGACGCGGGACGTGGCTGTACTCTACGAAGGTTAGCAAACGTTCGCTCAGCAATCAGTATAACTAGGCAAACGCAACATGCGTTGTAAGATGAGCGAGATGTCTATATAAAGTACAGTGAAACATCTATCCATCGTTTTTCAAGGGACCATGAAAATAAAACCATCCATGCAGGAAAATCATCCATGCAGGAACATTTAGAATTGATTATATGGGAGTGGGGTTAGAAAAAATGAATGATACAAGCAGGAAAACGATGGATTCGGGAACGATGCATAGAGGTTTCACTGTATAATCGAAAACTCTACACACTTTGATTCATATAAAATATACGTCATTCGGTTACTATCGAATCTAGGGAGCCGTGAATCTATCACTGGAATATAATTCCGGGCTGTGTTGTGAAGGTATCCAGCTGATGAAGCGTCTTGTTGCGACAAACGTAACTGTGAAAAATAAAAAAATTGAGAAAAATAAATAAAAATCCAAAAAATTACAAAATATCAAGAAAAACACAAAAATTAAGAAAAATCAAAAGATTAGAGAAAATCAGAAAAATCAGGAAAAACAAAAAAAAATGAAAAAAAATATAGGCTTTAGGCCCTATCACAAAAAAATAAAAAGAGAACACAAAAAATAAAAAAAAAATAAAGAAACATCAAAAAAATAAAATCTCATGTGTATACGCTTGAATGTCAAGTGGTTCCGTATTGTGCTGGTCAGGTATCCAGCTGATCAAGCGCCTGGTTGCGACGGACGCGATGCAGGCGCTGGGAGCCCGTCTGAACCCGCGCCCGCTGCCCGGCTGCGAGGCCCCGCCGTTCGACTCGGTGGCGTACTGGGAGTGCTACATCCGCCACCTCACCATGACCGCCTACCACCCGGTGGGCACGTGCAAGATGGGCCCCGAGAAGGACCCAACGGCCGTCGTCAACAGATACCTCAGGTACCAGCAACGACGCTTGGAACTAAGCCACTTGGTGAAGAATTCAAACTTTAAACATTGCTGAATTAAATGAAGGGTACATGGGAATAACTATACAAGTACAGTTGCCAATCGATCAAGAAAACGTAAACCGAAATGTGCTATATCGAATATCGATCGAAAATATCGAAATATTAGGAATTCCATTCGATATCGAACGAAATGATGATATCAAATATCGATTGAAGTTATCTAAATCTTTCAAGGTCTGAATCATGTTCATTAGTCGTCTGTAATCTCTTTGCGAGACTTAGTAATAATCTGTGTCAGCGTTGTGTCGACACTCACACTTCCAGCGTCAACAAATGACTGACACCAACACCCGTACAGAATGGTCACGATTATACAGAGACTGTTGGTTAAGCGTTAAGCGTGGGGCAAACAGGACTAACAGCCCGATGTTTATTTACTCAATATCGAATTCACTTTCGATATCGAAGTAATCAAAAATCGAATGAATTGATTCGATATCGAATCGAAATGATGATATTGAAAAGCGATCGAAATATTTGATATTGATTGGCAACCCTAGATACAAGTCACATTTTTTAAAACAATGAGTTAGATAGCCGCCCTCATTAGCTCAGTCGGCTGAAGCAAACCGTTGGGCGTGGGTTCGAATCCCGCAAAAGGCATGGGTTTTTGTAAACGTCCTCTCACTTACCATCACTTCATCGTTTCAGTATCACCTGCTCATTCGTATCCCCGTATAACCTAGCTGTGGTGGTTTGCTGTCGTTAAGCAAAAAATAATCATTATCATCATCATGAGTTAGATATGCCATCTAACAGTGCTTTTCGCAAGCTTTCTGAATATATATCGAGAATTCATATAACATGACGCAAGCTCACGAAAAATCAGGGTTGAAATATCGACCTATCTAGAATAAAAACAAGACTCTGAACTTGAAATTACATTCATCTCAGAACTCACAATGTGTGACTTGTATCGTTATTCCCGTGCACCCTTCACTTGTCTCCCACTACTGACGTGTTATCGTGGGCTCAGGGTTCACGGGACGTACCGCCTCCGCGTTGTGGACGCGTCCATCATGCCCGCGCTGCCGTCTGGTAACACGAACGCGGCCGTCACGATGATCGCCGAGAAGGCAGCTGACATGCTCAAGAGATACTGGCAGCGCGGGAACTACGTCCACACCATCGCCGGCGCCTGCTCGTGGATGGAGGTCTTCCTTCGTACTGAGGACTACATGTGAGGGGGGGGGGGGTTCAAGGTCACATATGGGAGGGGGAGGGGAGGAGAAATCAGGCCTAGAATGCATGAAGTTGGTCTTCCTTCGTACTGAGGACTACATGTGAGGGGGGGGGGGTTCAAGGTCACATATGGGAGGGGGAGGGGAGGAGAAATCAGGCCTAGAATGCATGAAGTTGGTTTTCCTACGCACCGAGGACTACATGTGAGGGGGGGGGGGTTTCAAGGTCACATATGGGAGGGGGGGGGGAGGAGAAATCAGGCCTAGAATGCGTGGAGTTGGTCTTCCTTCGTACCAAGGACTACATGTGAGGGGGGGGCATTTCAAGGTCACGTATGGGAGGGGGAGGGGAGGAGAAATCAGGCCTAGAATGCATGAAGTTGGTCTTCCTTCGTACCGAGGACTACATGTGAGGGGGGGGGGGGGGATTTCAAGGTCACATATGGGAGGGGGAGGGGAGGAGAAATCAGGCCTAGAATGCATGAAGTTGGTTTTCCTACGCACCGAGGACTACATGTGAGGGGGGGGGGGGGATTTCAAGGTCACATATGGGAGGGGGAGGGGAGGAGAAATCAGGCCTAGAATGCATGAAGTTGGTCTTCCTACGCACCGTGGACTACATGTGAGGGAGGGGGAACTACGGACAAAAGATCAGGGGAGGGGAGGGGTAAATCGAGCCTAAAATGCGTGGCGTCATTCAACCACGCGTGACGTTGGTCAACTACCTGGCACGAAGTTGTCGTGAAATGAGACGGCCATTTTAGAATGATTGTTGTCCTTGGCTTTGAAGCGTCGTGTTGGCATCACTAGTCCATACAAATGCCGAAGATTTGAAAATAGATATTACCGCCTGTACGAAAAGGGGAATAAGGGTGATAATAAAGTGATTCCAATTTTTTATGATAAATATTTAAACTAGAAAGAAATGTATTGGGTAACATTATCTTTTTAGTTCATGCTTTTATGTTATACTTTATAATTATATTGGGTGTAGCGAATTTAACGCAGGGACTGAATTGTTAATTTAATTCTCATTTTGCCATAAACCATATCAATACTTATTTATTATTATTTATTATGTATATCAGTGACAAGTCGATTAATTCAGGTGACGTTGTATGTAGATGTGTTCTAGTAAAATGAATATATATATATATATATATATATATAATTATCTTTATTCAACCTTTTAACTGCTACGCACGCGTATCCGCGTTTTGAATACCGCGCTTCACTGTTTATTTTCTACTGGCCGGCAATCTTCAGTTATCAACCTAATTTTTTTTGTGCTTTGCGCGATCTATTGGCCGAACATGTGTACTGCTTGAGAACAACGTCGACTTTCGATATATATCATAATAGTAGCGTTTATTCAGAGGAAAGTTTTGTCAATGACTCAAACGTCAAACTATGATTCCAAGTCGAGTGAAAATGGCTAATGTTGGCGGGCTGGCTTGGCGAAATAATGTGCTTTCTTCAACCGATATTGAGGAACTCATCATTTCTGTGATACGGTCGAAAAATTATGGGAAAATGATCATAAATGTAGTAACTGGAACTATTTGTACAAACTATTGTATTTTCAGGAAAAAAACTCAGCAGTTAAAAGGTTAAGACTGTCACTCACAAACAGTGTCTCCCATAAATAACACTGAATAATTTATCAATAGATAATGAACCGGTAATTGGGTATATTTCCCATATTATAAATTCCGGTAATTTACCCATCACTAGTTCATGCTGCATGCAACAACAAAAACAACAATGCCCGCATGTGGTGACGTAGACCGAATGTCCGACGAATAGCGGCTGAAAGCGAGGAAGGAATACCGCAGTTTTACCATACTGACAACAAACAACAATAACTATAGTACACAATGACTAGATTTATTCAATTGAAATATGTATTACATCATATTTAGTTATCCTCTAAAACGACTAAAAGAGTTTTTGTTTGTATTACATTCAAAATGGACGGAAGAAACATGTTTCATGAGCAGTGGTGCCAACACAACACACGTAACACACTCGCGGTGAGATCACAGTTAGTTAATCGCAGGTTGTAGGTTGGTATCCGTGTTGGTTACAGGCTAGTAACCAACAACAATGCCAATGAATTATCGTCAACGACAAAAACAATTGGTACATTTATTTAACGATTGTCTTTTGGTAAACAAAAGAAGAGGCAATGTGCATTTTAATGATTTTAGTTTTGTGTATTTGGTACAAGCGTACTTAAGTTATATCCACGAAAGAAGACGGTCGTCCACCAACTAAACAAATGTAAAAACTTTTTTAATTAAATGAATTCAAGATTTCAAGTTTTAGAGCTTCTGAAAGATGCAGTTGCATTTCATATCGTAAATCCTGTCCTGAAAGTTCTCGTTACCCTAAGATGATCACAGTTATACAAACATAACAGTGATATTCAATTATTGTCATGTTGGTAGACAACCTTCTTCTTGCATGGATACAAGTATCTGGTAAGTCAACTTTACCGTCAATTTGACTCGCATACAAAATAGTTAATATAAATTTGATTCAATATTTTTCATTCAATCACCCAGAACTATCTCTATGGATGTAGATTAATGTTTGTCATGTTACCATAGCAACTAGATGAGTTTGAGGCTAACAAACTGTTACGAGAGCTGTGATTGGAGAATACAATATGAGGGACATTGTTGTCCGCTTATTACAACAATGAGTGACGTCACGTGGAAGAAGCCGCAGCTGAAATGGGACTGACACTTCCAAGTTCCAGTTAGCCATAATCTGAGAGTTAGAGAAGTCAAATAGCATGGGTAACCGTGGTGATGACAACTTTAAACTGCCAGTTAGAGTTGGTAATTCTAATTCTCAAGTAAACTGATTTAAACATGTTTGATTTAATGAGGGTATACTGTAATTTACTTGTTTATTGATATTACTGGAAACTTTTACTTCGGTACCCAAATTTTGTTAACGATTTGGGTTTTTTTGACGGACTTCCGTACGATATCCAAGTATAGTATCGGGTTGTTGGTAATTGCAATTTGAACTTCAGTAGAATCTCGTCAATTCAAATCTAAATACATATTTTGATATTTAAAAGTTTGATATAGTGAAATACTGTACAGTATTCAAAATTAAGCTTGCGGGTCAAAACTGTGAATTATTGATCAATTTACAGAAAAATGATGATCAGTGTTTGAATTAACGAAGGTTCACAGTCTGTACACTTGCGGTCACCTAAAGTATTCGACCAAGCCGCAAGGAAATGCAACCAGAAGACAATTTACTGGCTATGCACTAAAACTAGCCAACAGTGTACATACACCAACATACAGTCTGTGAAAAAATCAGCAGTAAAATGTGCGTGGATTTTATTTAAATTTGAACACCAGAAATAATTTTATTACGTGATTCTCGGTGTAATAAACCATTTTAATATACATGCACATTGCCTCTCTTTTACACTTATGTGTTTTAGACTAATTTTTTCAACCAACAATGTAATATTTAATATTCAATGTAATTATTTATTGCTATTCCAAAAACTATTTCGATTTGTTGTGCAAATCAAATACTTTTGAGCGATTTTCTTTTGTTTATTGCGCAGCAGAATCATGGACGGTTTGTTTACTATGTAAAGCCACTTGAAAATTCTCAGTACCTATATTATCTTAGGCTATAAATTATTTGTTCATTGCGGAATGATTTGTTGATTCAAGCAACCTTTTACGACTTACGATAGTATGTACATTTACAAACATGTTTGCTAGATAATGTATCGACGTAATGTCAGCAGAAGTACTCGAGCGCATTGCTCACGTTCTCGGACTTTTATGTCTTTTCTGACCGAGCATCTCTTGGACCCCGTTTACATTACTACCATCCTACTACAGTAGAGTTACTAGAGTAAATGGGCAGTAACTAATATTGCGTTCACACGGACAAAATATAGGTTCATGGTTACTAGACGTTTTAGTTACATATTTCACCGCGTGAGTGTGTTTTGACACCTTTCGCAGACGCCATCTTGTAATCATTCTACCAAAACGTATCCTACGAGGCTACGATCGTACCAAGCTATGAGCGTTCATACGGGTACAGGAACCCTACTAACGAGAGTAAGTTGACTGTAGTAGCTTTTGTTACGAGCGTAGCCACTATTTGGTGTTCACACACGGTCACTTACGATCGTAGATGGGGTTACTAGAGTAGTTGAGTAGTAATGAAAACAGGGTCTTAAGGCTGTTTCACCGTACAAAACATGAGAAAAACTACTTTTGACAAAATGACCGTAGTATGAATTAACAAATGCAGCGTCATGATAGGGAAATGATATTCAACTAGAAAATAAAAAAAATCCGAATATTTTGTCCCGTTTTGTTCGTGCACCGGTGATTTATTAGGAAAGCTTGTGGCCTGATGAAATTACACATAAATAATTTTGAACCATAGTTAATGTTGATGTTATTGGGCAGGTTGTCAAATAATTAGAAATTTCATAACAGTCTTACTTTTCTATTACTACAGATTTATATAAAATCCCTTAAAATTTTGTAACAATTTCTTGCCAACTAAAACATTAATATAAATTAGCTATAATCTACATCTTGAAGCATTTAAAAATATTAACGTTTTGAAATGTGACATGTCCGTGATTAGGTAGCGTAAATATAAGTTCCACATGTACTGGCATTTTTTAAAAATTTTAAATGTCAAGGAAAATATTTGCGGCAACGTTTACTAGCAAAGGGCGCAAGAGACATCTCAGTTTCAAAATCGGGATTCTGTACGGTATTTGTTTGTGCGTAGTCATTTCGTAAGCAATAGTAGCTCATACAAGCGCACCGACTGCAATCTTATAAGAATGAAACTTTTTGAACTCGTAGAATGTTACGTACATCAAAAATTCTGTGAAATTTCAAATTGATGATATGAGATATATTTTCACGTCCTGAACAATTTGTAAAATAGCTCGTACGTTCGTCTGCTGAAATTACATCGAATCGGAGTACAAACTATTTCAAAGTGTGTTGCTGTTACGCCAATAATAATACAGATCAAGGAAAAACAAATACTGACTAGAAAAATTCACAAAATTCAGTGTTTTAAATTTTAAATTGAAACAACATTCCTTGTTCTTCCCTTCTAGATTATTACCGGAATATTTTTTGTTGTTTCTGGTAACCCTTAAAATAAATACTGCCTTCCTAATCCTTCCAAATGATTAAATATCTATACTTTATATTAAAGTTATAAATTAAATTTATAATGTTACTACCGTATATTAATGTGTATACTTTCTATGTAAATAAAATATAATTATGAAAAACATGTCTATTATTTTGTCTTGAGGCACCTACATTATTTATTGCTCCCTCTATTGACCTTGCCTTGTGTATTACCTAACGAACTATGACAAGTTATTGATTGGTCAACGTGTACTGGGTAACGTTGACACAGCGAACGGAATAATCTATGTTCGAATCAGATATTTGTGATCGATCTCTTCATTATGACGACCGATTGTTGATTATTAGAGGCATGTAAACATATAGCTTCTGTTTTCTCTTTTCATTGAATTTAGAATTTTAAAACCAGCACTTTGGTGCATCTATTGTTTTGAAGGATCGAGTTTTGTAGCGTAACAACAGTACCAGTAAAACCAAGGCAATTAGTATTTTTGATATTCCATGGATCAGACTAGGAGTCAATTTGTAATTACCCAGCGGTACAGCTTTCCTTTCCTTTTTAATACCGGAAATTATACATAATTGTATGACCACTTGACATTAAATTTAAAACTGTGTTTTTTCTTCTTTTTATTCGTTAAATTTGAAATTCTATTTTTGTTCGACATTCTTTCCTCGAGAATGTACAGAAATATCAAGTTTTTGGGCACAGTTAGTGTAACTGGTAGTGAGAAAAATGAAACCGAAAAATGTCTACTTTCAAATTAGATGCTATTTGTTTTTGATGAATGGAAAGGGAGATTAAAACTATTTTGACCATCTTTCAAACATCCGGTTCCTTGATTTTTACAAATTAACGCTTGCTTAGTACGTAAAACACTTCCGCTTTCAGCTTCCGTCAGTTCTTCTGAGACCAGTCGACGACCCCGAAGGTCAATCGACCTCGCGATCTCGCTTGTTGAATCTCAAAAACACTCGTTGATTGAAACATCACTCTCAAATATAATATACAATGTAGGTATTTAAATCTAGGATGTATTATGCTAATAGCCACGGAAGACGAATGTCTACCAACGGAATAAATATATAAAACGTACAGAAATTGTTGAGAAACTCGAAGCAGCTTCAAACATTCAACACTTTTGAAAGAAGAAGTTGTGTTTCTAATCGTAAACCTCATCGTGAGAAATCATTAACGCTCAAAATACCACAGCTACACAAATATAACACTGATTTTTTTATTTCTTATGTTGGTAGACGATCTTCTTCTTTCGTGGATACTAAATAAACTATTTTAAATTAATTAAATTAATTAAATAAACTACAACAAAACTAATTTCTGCTCCTTCGATTAAACAAACTAGTTTTAAGTTTGCCACCGTAATGACTTTGTGCTAATGTTGTGTATACAGTACATTAAACTAAACCTAAATACAATTATTGCAATAGCTCCTTTTTTTTCTGAAAATCCAACAACAAGATTATAATATAAATAGTGACAAAGCGTGATTTAACTTTTGGACGGATTCGTTAATCATTATCACATCTCGAAAATCCTCACCGACAATATACAGTTAACTGATTAATGGTTATTTGGAAGTAAACGTACAATTTCTCGTGCTCAGTTTGTCGTGTGCGCGACGATCGAATCCAACACGACACTTGTCGTGGCCACGACGCGATCGAAACGGCGAATCCTAATACTCGAAAATACGTTTCTGTTTAATACTAATCAGGTTTTACACGAATCAGAACCCCGACGGCTAGATAATCGCTACAACGATCAGAACAATTCTTGTTTGAATTACAAATATACTCAGGGCCGTACTTGAATTACGTCATTCTTTTTAGAACGTCTTTTATCGCTTTCTCATGACTTTTGAAAATTATGTTACAAAATCTTTACTCCCATCAATTATAATTGATAACTTCAAACTCTAGGAAGTTACTTTCATTTGTTTTTAGTTGTATACAATATCAACATCTGCCACCGGAAGATAAGCTCTTCCAACGCAGACGGAATAAATAAGATTTGATTTGATTTTATATAAATTCAAAGACTGACAAGAAATGCATGGATAATAAAAAAAATCGTGAAACAGTGAAGACAAGTGTTATAGTGTTGGTAGTATTGGTTAACCTCAAAAACTTAATAAGGTACAACGTGTTCTTACGAGCTCATTCGAGACGTACTAAATCATTCACGCAGTTAATGGAGTATTCCATCATATTTCTGTATTGCCATTAACCTAGCTGATTTCTTCAACAAAATTGTTTTCAAAGAATGAAATTTAATTCATATTTTGAAAGCTACGGGCCCAAGAGTTTGTGGCCTGAAGATTTACACGTCATTTGTTGAACCTCAATCGTTATTTCTGGTTCCATTAGGTACTCTAGTTGTTACTTAATTTTTACTTGCAACAGTTGTATATATGTATGAATGTTTAATGGATGCAATAAGAGCCAGAACACCGTAGGTTATTTCGTCCCACTCTTTCCAATACAACCTCGATAATCTCGACAATCCAAACGAGCGACGTAATTCAAGTACGGCCCCATCGATCCATCTACAAGTAAAATATAATTTGGTCAAAGTTGTGTGTAAAAGTCAAAGCAGGCTGATAAATATGAATAGGCACGCTCACGATCACTCCCATACGACGTACGTACGCGGTCTCTTAAAATATGGAGCATGGACTTAACACCTACCTACTTCAAGATACAAGAGCCAAGGAAGAATTATCCGTCGATATTTTCAAAATGAACGACTCGGCCGTCCCGTTCACAGCGTGTTCAAGATGGAGTCGAGTAGTTCGAGCTGCGACTCGTCCCAGTTCTCTCCGTCGAGAAACATGGCCGCCAAGTCGTCGTCTTCGCCCATGACGATGATCGGAGACGGACTGACGTCGTTGACGATGTCGTTGTTGTCGTTGGCGATGTCCTTCTCGACTGGCGTCGGTTGGATCGGGAAGTTCTTTGATCGACGGGGTCTGACGCGACGCGGCGGACTCTTGCGTTTCCGAACGCCACGGGCAAGGTCGGCTGTCAGTTCAAGGTCGAATTTCCAGAAACCGCCTTTGCCCGGTTCGTCTTTCGACCTCGGTACCTTCGATAAAATAAGAGTGATATTTCGTTAACTACTACGTTAAGCCTTTCTAAGATCGTAGTTGTATTTGCATTTGTTTATTTTTTTAGCATAGCTCTGCTAATTACATACACTTTACACAGTCAATCACAATAATGAAATAGAACAAAATAATCATAAAACAATAACATAATCTTTGTGCCATTGATTCCCACTTATAGTTCTTTTGTGCATCACTAACGCTGAGGCTTGGATGTTTCGACTAACCTCCGATACAACAAAAATAACGTACAACGAAAAAAATATATTTTCACACATGATAGAACGGTAATTTATTTTCACTGGAGGGGAATATTCCCTAACTATTTAAATCCATCATCGTCACCCTATAAAATGACTTTTTCGGTGTACGATTTTTTCGATGTATGTTTTTTTCGGTGTAGGCCTACGTTTTTTTCGGTGTATCGCCGCATCCACTTTTTTTCCAAGTTTTTTGGTGTTCGTTATTTTTGGTGTAGGCCTACGTTATTTTTGATGTACGTTTTTTTCGGTGTACGTTTTTTTCGGTGTACGTTTTTTTCGGTGTACGTTTCTTTCGGTGTATCGGCGCATCCCCGATGTTTCTCTTGTTTATCCCAGATACAGTGGTGGTTTACCGCATTACCTTGTTTTGCACAATTATTTGAGTCAAGGGCAGTTGTATTAGCGTAAGTTTGACTGACCTTGACAAAGTTCTTGTTGAGCGACAGGTTGTGCCTGATTGAGTTCTGCCAGGACGGGTCCGCCCGCTGGTAGTACAGGAAGTTCTCACGGATCCACGAGTAGATGGCGCTGAGCGTCATGCGGTTAGCGTTGGCCGCCATCGCCATGCAGATCAGCTGCGCGTACGAGAACGGAGGCTTCGTCACCGAGCTGCGGTAATCCACCGACGGCTCTTCTGCGGAACATTCACAACGAGACATATCAACGATAGTCACCTTTTTTTTTTATATATATATTCGTAAGAAGAAAAGACGAAGCAGAGGATAGTAGTAGGTATAGTAGTGAAGAAGAGGAAGAAGAAGTCGGAACTGGCAGGAACCGACTGATAAGAAGACTGCCCTAGAAGAAGTGGTGGGAACACCCCCTGGCACAATCTAATTGGTTATCTGGGTTTTGAGAAATATATATATATATATATTGGGTTTAACGACGCACTGTTATGATAACTGAGATCAAATGGCGTCGGATGGATGATTAATGAGATGATGGGATGATAGGATGAAGGTTCTTGGGTGATGGGAAGGATAGTAGAAAGGAAGCGGTCATGGCCGACTTATTGTAGGAACCATCCCGGCATTAGCCTAGACTACAGAGGGAAACCATGAAAAACCCCTGTAAAGATGGTCGGCGGCGGGGATCGAACTGGGTTCAAAATTCCCCTCGCCTCCCGGATCACATGAAGCGAGCGCGTTAATTACTCCGCTGCATGTGCCAGTCATAAGTTTATTTAAATATATTTAAATGTCATTGAAAAATGAAAATATATTTTTTAATATGGTGTTCAATCATTTTCAAGCTGAGAAGAGTCTTCTGACTATTATCTGCTCTAGGTAATCTTATAAGTATTGAATCTCGTTGGGGGCGATGATATTACCAGGTTCTGGGGGCGGTCTCGGTGACGGAGGTTTGTGCTTGAGGGGCGGCGCGGGGGAGATGGGAGGCGTCGGCAGCGACGGGACGCTCAGGATGTTCAAGTTGTGCAGCCAGTTCAAGCTCGTCAAGTCCACGTCTGACGTCTGAGACTCGAGCACTTCCGCGTCCTGCGCAGGAAATAACACTGTTACATTCGGACACTTGGCGGCTGAAAGGGTTTACATCTTTTAGTTTTTAGTTTTATTAACTTTTTGATTTTAACTATTGGACTTGTCAATTTCAAGTATATAAAACCTATGACTACCAATAACGTAACGGGATAAGCAACTTGATCATTTCCTTTCGCACCATGCGGGAATCAAAGGGATGCCGTCATACTCAATTTACTGGTAGTATTATATATTGATTCATAAAAGTAATACGTGTGATGCACTCTGTGATGCACTCTGTGAATCCAGCTCTTCCCAATTGTATTAAGCAACGTTGGAATACATTTCATTTGATTCGGACACTCTGAATTTTAAATACGTGTGTAAAAGCATTTGGACCCCTAGTCAAGAGCCATACTGCCACATTTACCAATTGATAACTGCATTAATTACTTGACATCTGCGAGAAAGAACAGAAACAATGCAAGTACTCAACTATGTACTTTACATTGAAATACGAGCTGAATGCGTACGTTTTGATTTGAAATTGCGAATCTCAAAAATGTACACTTCAGCGCGTCACATTTTTTGCTTCCATCATGGTGAGAATTGAAGTACATTTAATTCCTGGTCCAAAGTTTTAAAAAATAAAAATTACGCCATGTTTTTTTCCCTTACGTTATTGGGAGCTAGATAAAACTACAAAAAATTCAAAAGGGAAAAACAGATAGAACATATCAATTATTTTCCAAAATCGGTGACAATGAGTACCGGGATTTACCCCCTTCAAGCCCCCGACTCGGACCTCCACTTCGGGAAAAACCGACTCGCCGAACTTCCGATCAAAAACCCCCCTTTTACACTTTCCAAATTCCACCCCCACTCCTTTTTCCCACGACGCACCCCTCTCACCAACCTCTCCCTTTATTCCCACGACGCAACCCGTCTCACACAGATCCATCTCCTTGATCCCCACGACGCAGCCCGTGTCGCACAGCGTCATGGCGATGTTAGCGCATCTCGGTCCCCCGTTTTCCCTCGAAAACCTCAAACTTTCATTTTTTGCATTTTTCGAAAACGTCTCCTTGAGTCCGACGAGGCAGCGTGACTCGGTGGGGTCGCGCGATATCGCGCCGGCGTCCAGCTGGGTCTGAACGACGAAGCCGTTGAAGTACGTCATCGCACTTTGGTGGCCCTCAAAGTTATTTGGGGCCTCGATTAGCATCGTACTTATCATACCTAAAACGCAAACAAAACATTTATTAAGCATGAGTCAATTGGAATTTTATTTCATCATTATTATTACTAAATTATTTGAACATATTTGAGAACATATCATCCATAGAGTCTCCCAGATCTGTCGTCAACGGCGGGGTCAGTGGCTGGGGTCAACGGCGGAGTCAGTTATGACGGGGAACTTGGATGGGTGGCAAATTAATACTTCTGAAAAACATGTGTCAAAGTAATACGACGCACGTGAGGGAGCGGTTATGTTTAACCCGTGTTTTGAAACATGAGGCTCAAGCTAGTATTGAAATATTCATGAATATTTCTATCATGCTTAGAATTCCTAAAATAGCTAGAGATTCTTGAAATATGTAAAAAAAAAATAAGTATGCCTACCGATAGTGAAAATTTGAAAATGACATTTTTCAACAAATTCATTTGTAATAGTCAATTTCTAAAAATTATAACAATTTCTTCCTATTTTATTGACCTATACGAATATTTTCTTGCTAAATATATCGTATCTAGATCTAATAAAATATTGTCTACCACAACACAGATTTGAATCTCACAGCACTCCTGATTGGTTCAGATAAACCTATGACGTAATTACGACGTTATTTCATCATTTGCTGACTTCTGATTGGTCAGATAAAAGACGTAATCACGACATTATTGCAGCATTTTATGGAATCGATTTTTCAGCTGACAAAAAGCACGTAAAATGAGGAATGACATTGAATCGTATTTCACATTGTTTGCACAATTTATTACATATTTGTCTACACTTAATATTTGGAGTGATTTTCGAATAATTACACAGATTTTGATACAATTACAAAAATTTTACAATTACAAATTAATTACAAAGAGTTTGTTAAACTGACTGTTAAAATGTAATAACGTCGTCATAATTCTATATCTGAAAAGATATACGATTGATATAAAAGATTGTTAACTACACGTTATTATTTAATCATGTCGTTAGTTTTCAGTATCTAAATTCTATAGCTTCACTTTCTTAGTTTTATGAATGAATAATCTCTACATTTTCTTATTACCGTACTACTATTCTATTATTATATATCTCATTCTCTCTATTATTAACTTGGTTAGTTGGAAGAGCGGCATCCCACCGGCACGTCACCATTTTATTTTAAATACCAACTATGTAGGCAAAAGTTATAATAATAATTGCTTTATTTCCAAATTTTTTTACAAAATCATTACCTTATTATAAAGGTGTTTGGAAAATTATATGATAAATTATATGACTAATACACAAATGGAAAAAAATATATATTACATACACACAATTTACTCCAACAACAATATAAGAAACCAATATTAACATCAATAACACAATATATATATATATAAAAAAAATGATTAATTAAAATAAACCAAATACCTCACCCCACGAAACTAGTATCATATTGAATATTAGATAATTTCATACAATGACGATGGACAATAATACATTGAATGTTATTACTCTTTTTGTTAATAATTTAGATGATGAAATTAGATATTTTGCTCGCTTCGCAGATTGATTTGTGATTTTGATTATGTTAACTTATATATTTTGATTATATAACTGTGTTGTGTTTGAGAGAAATGAAGACTCATCATTATTATTATTATTATTATTATTATTATTATTATTATTATTATCTAATAATATAGCTCTACCTTTGCTATGATAAATATAGTACCTAATGGACGAGAAACATAATGGCGAACAATTGCTATTACGATCCAAATGTCTGTGCTAATATTTCATTCCATTGCCAACAAAGCAAGATAAATAAACTCAACCGCGGTGTACTTTATTCAGCCGGGAAAAAAACATGAAATTTGTACATTGACAGATTGGTAGGACTGAGTTGGAGTTCCACTTATTTCTCTCGGCAATAATTCGCATGTCATACATTTAGGGTGGCGGAGGGGGGAGGGCGATAGAGAGGAGAGAGAGAGAGAGAGAGAATATTTCGCACCTGGACAGAAAGTGAGCGCGAGATAGGGTGGAGGTGGGAGAGAGACAGGTGAGAGAGAGAGAGGGAGGGAGGGGGAGAAAGAGACAGGTGAGAGAGCCGCTGGGGAATTGATTTTCTGTGAATTTCAGCCAGGCTATGACGTCACATGTGACCAGTGGCCATCATCCATGTTATCGGAGATCAATATTATCCCAGGACATATCAGTCGTGGTCTGCCGGACCGTACAGGTCATCCAGGGCAGGACAGGGCATCCAGGGCAGGACAGGTCATCCAGGGCAGGAGATGACAGGGAGGACAGGAAGGACAGGTCATCTAGGGCAGGACAGGTCATCCAGGGCAGGACAGGTCATCCAGGGCAGGACAGGTCATCTAGAGCAGGAGATGACAGGGAGGACAGGAAGGACAGGTCCTCTAGAGCAGGACAGGTCATCTAGAGCAGGACAGCAGGATGGCGAGGATAGGGAGGACAGGTCATCAGTAATTTAGTTGTGGTCTGTCGTGGATCGCGATCATTGAATGAATGATAATAATAATTTTATCTTTATTTTCTATCAAACACAGTTATACAATTGGAAATACATAATTGCTATTCAAAAGAAAAATGGTGACATTCGGTGGGATTTTACATTTTGAATTTTGATACACATTTCTGGAAATTTTCAGCTTGATCGGGTCAGCCATTTTGAAGAAAAAACATAAAATGTGCTAAATTGGTACCACTCGAAGCAGTTTTTACCCATACTATTACTATCCGCTCGTCTAACAACGCATGTATGGCGTTTTCCTAGTCTAACACTGCACAGATGCACAGGTGTTTCTAGTGTGACAGCTCGCATCTAGGTGGCAGGACAGGCAATAGAGGACACACAGGAAGTAATAAAATAGTTTAAAAATTTCATTTACTTTAAATATTAATTTCAGTTTTTTTGTCGTTTATACAAATTGCATCAGTCCACCCTACTTTCCCCCCCTCCCCCCCCCGCGATGACCCTCTCTAATAAGCACTTAGTGTCTTCAATCTGCCCCGAAATTAGTGTCGATTACGGCAATTGGTCCCACGCACTCTATCGACACGCACTGGGACCACGCTGGGACCGACGTGCATGCAACATCATTAAGAGTCCATGGGAGTCGATTTAGCGGAATATCAGTTTTTTGGGGATAACTCTTGAACGGTATGAGATAACAAAATTCTAATTAGACGAGCTTTAGCGAGGATTCAATTTGACATACTGAAAAAAATTGGTGTTCGTTTTTATGTTTTTTTTATTTTTATTTTTTTCATGTTTTTTGTCGGTTCTCCACAGGTCAAACAGCTACATCTATCAACCTCAAACTTCTTTCCAATATGGTTCCTCATCTAACTTAGATCTGTATAGTTTTGTGGCATTATCGGGGAGTAACTTTTTTTTTATGAATTTAAGAAATTTCAAAAATTCCCATTAGAATAACATGGCGAAAAATGAAAGAAAATATTTTTATTTTCCAAAAAAATGAAATTTCGGGTGAAGTTGAATTACATTTTGATACACATTTCTGGAAATTTTCAGAAAAAACATAAAATGTGCTAAATTGGTACCTCTCAAAGCAGTTTTTACCCATTTATAAATTAAATGTCCGCTCGTCTAACAACGCATGTATGGCGTTTTCCTAGTAACAACCACTGTGCATGTACCCCTTAAAATACATGTACACCACTCCCATGGTCCGTGTAATCTTCTAGCGCATCAGTTACAGACATCGATAGCTCGGCGGGATGAAGGTAATGACTGCGTGACAAATCGATATTGTGACACCAAGTAGAGTACCTACTCGGACAATTAGGGGCGGGCTCACTAAATGGAACAGCGGGCGACACGTGATCGCGCGGTACGAAGAAATAAGTGCATTTTTATGGGTTTTAGGGACAACTCGGGATACAGGATTGGAATAGACAGGAGCGATTTTTTTAAAACTAGCCAAACGCAGGTTGTGCGTTGTACGATGAGCGAGATGTCTATATACAGTATAATCGATACAAACCTTGATCATTTGAAATGAACTTCATCCTATGTCAATGAATCTAGAAAGCCGTGACTTCGACAATGCAACATTTTTCAACTAATATTTCTATCTTTCCGATGAATAAAATACATTTATTATATTATTTTCTCCAGAACGGCTGGTCCGAATATCAAACCAAATTTGTATTCATGTATATTATTCTTGTGTTCACATTTGTGGAAAATTTGAATCATGTTGAAGAGATTTAATTTTTCAATTTTTTCCGCTCAGCCAAATCTTATGGGGTTTTTAGAAACTTCTAAATGATGTTTCTAAAAAATGGTCCAACGGATTAGACCTCAAAACTATACAGTTCTAAGTTGGATAAGTTTGCATATAAAAAAAAGTTTCATGTCGATCGGTCAAACCCTGCGACCTGTGCAGTGCTTACAAACAAACAAAAAAAAAAAAACGCACAGACAAAGTTCCGTAAGAGTTCAGTGAAAATCTTCGCTACGCTCATCTAATTACTGTCTAGATCTTGAAGGATATCACAACCTAGAAACTGGATTTAAATTAATAATGGTGAAATGTTGGCCCCATTTCCTTAATTTTTGAGAAAACTAGAAATCAAAATCTCAATTTAAGAAATTATATAATTTTTCTTGTCATTCTTAGAGCATGCGTTGTGACGTAGGTACTACCGATTCTGTTCAGAAACATCTTATTGATGAATACAACACATTTTATTGAATTATTTTCTTTAAAATGGCTGATCCGAATTTGCTTGAAAGTTTGTAATACGGTAATGTCTTTCAATTATGTGTTCGGAGAGATTTTATTTCTCATATTTTCCCGCCCAGCTCAATCTTATGAGGGTTTCAGAAACTTTGATAGTGCGATAGACCTCCCCCTCAATGACCGGACACCTTGACGTGGTGTGGGGGCTTGCCTGACCCCGTGACCTCCAGAGCTGTCGTCGGGAGCAATTCATTTGCTCCCAAAAGGGTCACACATGACGATAAAGTCTGGAGTGAGGGTCCAGACCAAATGCGATAAGCTCTGGAGTGAGGGTCCAGACCAAATGCGATAAAGTCTGGAGTGAGGGTCCAGACCAAGTTCGGACCGTCTCGGTCGAGTGGAAGCCTTTTGGTGACCGGAGTATATATGGACTTGACCTTGCGGATGTAGGCCTATTTTTATTTGATATTTTATTTGATATTTTTTCATTTTATTCCGTTTTCTTTCCACTTTCCTCTTCATCTATCGTCTTCTTTTCTTTTATTTTATATCATCTTATCTTACTTTTCTAGCTCTTTCTATCCCGCTCCCTCCATATGCTTGAAACATCCACAAACGTTGACAACTATAGCAAAGTACACGGACATGAACCTAGGCGCAAAATGACCTCGCTTTAAACCCTAACTAATCAACCATTTCTCAAAAGAAGTATTCACTAACGCTCATCTAATTACCAACAAAATGCATTTACTTTTCATCTGCGTATTACCCCACAACAACCGCCTCCATCAGTCCCACACGCATGCACTCTCCAACAATGATAAATGCACTTTTACCTTAAAACCGCTAAGACGAGAATCGCGTGTCAAAGGTCAATTAGCGGAGCGGTAAAAAGGGAGGTTATTTCATAGATTCAGACAAGGAATCGTTTACTACGTAATCAACCCCACGTCTTTCTCACGTTTCGCACAGGAAAACACGTTTACTGTTCGACACAACATACGTTAATACGTTCTTCAGACCATTCTAGAATACGTATGGCACGTAATCGTGTATATATATATATATATATATATATATATATATATATATATATATATATATATGTGATAATTAAACTTCTTGGATACGATCCAATATCGAGATATGTGGGATATTATAGCAATGCCATAAAAGATACGTCTCGACCGGGACTCGAACCCGGGACCTTCTGATTGCCGGTCAGCGCCTCTCCCACTGAGCTAACAAGGTCCCGGGTTCGAGTCCCGGTCGAGTCGTATCTTTTATGACATGGCTATAATATCCCATATATATATATATATATATATATATATATATATATATATATATATATATATATATATATATATATATATATATATATATATATATATATATATATATATATATATATACCGTATATATATATATATGTGTGTGTGTGTGTGGGTGTGTGGTATAAGTTGTAAACGATCGCATCGCATGTGAAGAAGTACCTCAGGGTTTCGATAATGACCGCGTCTCTTTCAAATCGCATTCGAGAAAATGCAACAGGTTCTGTGATCGATGCTAAAACGATTGAGGCCGATTCACTACAGAAATTAGCAGTGAACTTAATTAAGTAAGCGTCAGTTATAAATAAATATCGTCATTATTCATCAAACTCTAGTTTCAGTCTTGTGACGTCCTTTAAGATGACTGCTGATTTCTCTTGTGAACGGGCTTTTAGTGTACATGTGTGGTGGGGGGGAGGGGGTATGAGAGATCATTTGACGGAAGTATAGTTTGAAGAGACAAAGAATTTAGATGTGATAGAAGATCAATAAGTTACTATAAAAGGGTGAATCGAATTGTAGAATCTCCTTTGTTCACATACCCGCTGGGAACTGGTCAATACGTTTTCAATGATGATTATTGTTTGCTTGAAACGACCCCGTATACAGCCAGGTTATTGGGGGTACGAACGAGAGGGTGGCCGTAGTAGTTGGTTGATACCGGTACTGGTAGCTCAGTGGTAATGTGCTTGCTCCATGTGATGGAGAGATGGGGCAGATTGGTCTCGGGAAATTTTTTCAAATGTAATTAACTTTTCCTCCTTTTCCACATACAGGCTTGGGCTTATGTGGGGTTTGTTTTTCAAGAATACAATATAATATAGGCCTATCATAATTAAAATAAATAATTATATTTTTAAGAATTTCATCAATTAATCTCAGACCAATGTGTAAGGTATTATAATTATGCTCGCTATGGTTAGTATAATGATATCTATATGTATTCATGTTCTGTGTCTATTTGAGAAGATTAAATAATAATAATATATATATTTTTTTTTAATGGTAGAAAACGTTCACAACCACAAAGAATGTTCTTGGTTGAAAACGTTAGAGAATAAAAGAGAAATTGCAAATCAACATCTCAAAAATCAGTAAAAAGAAAAATGCAAAATATAACATCCGTTATTGATGCGCTTTCTTTCTAACAATCAGTACGGTAGAGAATTAAATTATTACAAACGATGAGATATCCTGTAGAATGATTTCCATGGAACAAAGATGAATTATTTTCTGCCAATAATTCATCTTTCCAGGAAAATAAACAGTAGATGTAGGATAAGGCTGTATAAATGAAACACACGGCATCAAATTCAGAAGAGATATGCATTATTAATTCAGAATGAACAGAAGTAAATTAGATTGCGCAAGTGGTGAAATAAAGTTGATATGACCGAGATTCGAACAGAGGACACCAAATCGTAATTTAGTCACTGGCCATAAATTGGGTAGGCCTACTTACAAAAATGACGTTATAATTTCAATTTAGCATGATGGATGTTTTTGCGCGCTTTTGTTAATTATTTTAACATTTTGAATAATTTATAAATGTAAGTAAAAGACGGTAAAGGAAATGAAGCATACTACTATACATGCATATTGCACTACTAAAATGTATAAAAAAAAATAATCTTGTAACTATTATTTTTATCATTTTTTTATTTTTATATTCTTCCGTAGGTCTATAGGCCTACTTTTATTATTTCGTATTTTTATTTATTTTCATTATTCCGGTATATTATTCATTTATATATTTATCGTGATAATTATTGTGACTATTACCCCAAATAAATATTGATATTAATCGTCACAGTCAAAATGTTTAAAAATTGTTAAATGTTTCGTCTCGAAACTACATCCATGCTCACATTTTAGGCGGCAACGCCGACAAATTTTCTATTTCAAAATTCTAAACAAAAAAACAACATTTCCCATCCACTAGCAACAATCCCTAATCCTCCACTACCTTCATCGGCTCCACTTCCATTCCCATTCTCTCCACAATCGTCCGAGCGTCTACCTACATAATCTAAACTCATTAATAATTTAAGCCTACCTTTGACCGCTGGGGGGGTATGTCCGAAATCAGCTCCAATCTTGCTAGCAACCAATCAGAATCGATCTTCCATTATTGAAATATCACAAACAACAATGGCAACACTTCGAGGATGTATTAATTGTTGAATCATACGTGTTTTTCTATTGAAATAAGTAGTATTTGGTTGTTTTCTTGTCGCGTTAGAGGCCTAGCACTTCGTCCCCGTGGGCCAGGTGCTCGAACTGCGCAGCCCGCCTTCTTTATGGTACACCTGTGCTATCGATTGGTCGCCCACAGCTAACACCTGGCGCCTTCTGTCGGACTAATCGACAACTAGGTAATAGCTGACATTGTTGGAGGGGTTGACACGTGATCAAGATGTGAAACAAGGTATCAACTGTCCTAAAAACTAACTGATCTAAAAACCAACTGTCCTAAAAACTAACTGATCTAAAAACCAACTGTCCTAAAAACTAACTGATCTAAAAACTAACTGACCTTAAAACCAACTGTCTTAAAAACGAACTGTCCTAAAAACCCACTATGCTAAAAACCAACTGACCTTCAAACCAATTGAACTAAACTTCTACTTATTGAGCAACCTGTACAGAGGTGAAAGTGGGAGGTTTGGCTCCTCCCCATCAGAATTTTCATTGGACACAAATCATCTCCTTTGGCTTATTCTCATGGGGATTTTGAAAACTTTAAAATTAGTTTTATCAGAAACTAATAGAACTCAAAACTCAAAACTATAGGGTATCGAGTTGTGTGAGGACAATTGTGCATGGCAAGTTTCAATTGAATCTGAATTTTCGTTTGACCTGTGGGGCAAACAATTTTTTTTTTTTTTTTCAATCAAGTGAAATTGGGCCTTTGCTTTGCTCATCCAAAAAAGTAAAAACCCATACCTTATACGGGACACGAACCCACGCCCTACTTAGCTTCAGTTTCTAAAGCAATGCCTTGACTTACATCGCCAAACGGGTAACAAATCCACAAACGAATACAATCCACATATTCCCAAACTAAAAATTCATATTTCCTTTTAAACTAAAAATTCACACTTTCAAAGAGGATCAGTGGGCCAAGGATGTTGTCATTTCAGTGAACATCAATTAAAAAGTACGGTAAATATCAGAAAAAACAGTTTTATTAATTATAATAAATAATAAATATTCAACAATGAAATAAAATTGATATATAAAACAAGCCTCACGGCTAAACCCTCAGTGACCCAGTCAAGTCACGACGCGGGCAATATACCTAGGAAAAAGTGTTTGACGTACAAAATACTCCAACGATAAGTACGTATCATTTACACTCGTATCGCTAATGGTTCGGTGATGGTGCTCACTGTTCAAATCCACGTATTTCCGCTGCCGTCCCATCCGCCGGTTACTGCCCGTTAACACCCCGTTAACCTTTTAACTGCTACACACGCATTTACGTGTTTTGATTCCCGCGCTATATTGTTAATTTTCAATTGGACGATATAATACGCTTTGTTCGACCGATAATAAGTAACTTCTGAATCTAAGTAGGTGAAACCTGTTCTTATCTTGATTCTGATCTCGGTTACAAATATAACGTATTCAGTAGTGAAGACGAAAATAAAATAAAAGCTCCCGTGGCAAAGCCAAGGTCTACTTCACCTAGGCCTAGGAATCGAAAATGGGTATTTATAAATTACCCATAGGATTTTCTATCACTCTTTCATTTTTATATTCTTACGTGTTCCTTCTTCTGTGGTGAGTCGAAAAAATCATGGATAAATAATCACAGATGTAGCATCTGGAATCATTTGTATAAACTATGGTACTTTGGGAAAATTAATACATCACAGGGTGCACAGCTGCTGTCACAAAACTCAGCAGTCAAAAGGTTAACATCCCGTTATCGCCCGTTATCGCCCGCCCTCGTCTCACAGGTCGCTGAAGTCTGCGCGCGCGTTGAGAATGTAAAGAGCCTTGTCGACAGACAGCCGATGTACTCCAACGTCCGCGAGCACCTCCGTGCCCTGGACTTGGTCGTCGTCGTCCTCCGGCTCCGAGGTCATCAGCGTCTCCCGCAGGAGGAGGGCTGAACCTCGGGGAAGAGTCAGCAGGACGCACGATTCCTTCACCCTGCGGACAAACGGTTGACAGTTAATAGCGTGAAGCGTTTTGGAACATACATTCACTTCCCAGGTAAGGTTTTACAGTTCTTGCATTAACGCGAGTATATCACTTTCAAATAACTATCAAATTACCTGAAACATTCGTATTTTAATTGGAATTTCATGTGCTATATAGTTGAAGACCGGGTAGGACCGGTCTTTACATCAAAGAAAAAAACGTGAACCTTGCAGTAACGCAAGACTGTCAAGTATAATGTGACGAACTGATACAAATCAAATGATAAACTCTTTGAGATATGGACACGTTAAAGATAACATAATTTAATTATGATTTAGATATCAACACCAAGATTAATATAGACAGACATCAGCAAAGAAACAGATAAAAACAATACAATTATTAGATGAGCGTTAGCGGAGATTTCCATGCAACTCTTACGGAGCTTTGTCTGTCTGTTTTTTTGTTTGTCAGTTTGTTTGTTTGTTTGTAAACACTGCACAGGTCGCAGGGTTTGACCGATCAACAGGAAACTTTTTTTTATACGCAAACTTATCCAACTTAGAACCCTATAGTTTTCGGGTCAAATCGGTTGGACCATTTTTGAGAAACATCATCTAAAAGTTTCTGAAAACCCCATAAGATTAGGCAGGGCAGAAAAAATTGAGAAACAAAATCTCTCCAATATAATCCAAATTTTACTCACATGTAAACACGGAAATTATACACATAATTAAAAATTCCTATGCAATTCGGACCAGCCGTTTCCAAGAAAATAATGTAATACATGTTCTTTATTCATCGAATAAATAGAAATAATAGCAGAAAAATGTTGCATTGTTAATTCACGGCTCTCTAGATTCGTTGGTATCGAATGAAGTTCATTTTATATGATCAAGGTGTGTAGAGTTTTAGATTTTACTTTTTAGATATCTCAGTCATCACACAACGCACATTCTGCGTTTGCCTAGTAAAATACAATATAAAAAGACCGGTTATGCAGATTGGAGACCGAGCAGTTCAAAGACCAGTCTCCGGGTACCCGGTGTTATCACTAATATATGTATCGTTAGTTGCACGAGCGAGCCTAGCGACAGCTAGATTGTGATTGTCTTACTCCGGGAACAGCGAGTCTGGCTTGAGCGTGTACTGGCCGAAGAGCGGGAACATGTTCCGGACCATGTCGTACTGGAGTTGCATGGCTCCGCCCTCGTTGAACACGTTCTGCAGGATCACCTCCTCATACACAAACTACAACACACGGACACTCGGGTAAAACAATACACCGACAACGTACTTGTTAGTCTCTGAGCATCATTGACGATTGTATTGTAAACTGAATCTGTAATTATGTGTATGAATTTTTTTTTGGGTCAGAGAGAATGTCAATTTATTTGACGGCTCGTTCAATTCGTTCGATAGAATTCAAATTTTCACCGAATTTCAGTATATTAATGATACACATTATTCCAAACTTCCACTGAAATCGGATCAGTCATTTGATGTAGCAAAATAGTATATAATGAACTTTCAATACATCGCTCATATTACAAAACCATTAAAATCCCAGCAACTGTCACCAATCAGCCAAGAACGCCGGACTAACCTGGTTGAGCTCCCTAGCAACGGACGGCCAGGCCTTGTCGAACAGCGGCACTGACAAGTTCTCCTTCAGCTGGTGCAGCTTGGCAGCGAGCACTTGGAACATCGGACACACGCTCGGGGTCAGCGACGGGTTGATCAGGTCCTTCGGGGACGACATCGCAAACCATCTGACAACAAACATATTATTTGTTCACCATTTATTTCGATATTAATAATAATAATAATTTCTTTATTCAGTGGAACAATTTACATTGTTATAGAATACGTCAAACTAAAACTAGATGAGTAATTTCATTAAAAGTGTGAAATCAGAGAATATCTAACAACATTCACATATCTTCACTGCTGTACAAACGCTAATGTGATATCTTTCATCATTTATTACTTAATTCATTTTTATCATTTTATCATTTATTTGAATAAAGAAAATGAACATAAAAAAATAAATAAAAGAAGAGTGGGGAAAAGTGTGAATCTGACTAACTATTTGAACGTATTAGTTTACAATAACCGCGAGAAGATTGCGCTACTCGCACGAGAGAGCCAGTCTTACTTGTCCTTGCGGTACGGCCTGCTCCTGGCCTTGACCTCTAGCATGACAGACTCGCAGATCGTTGCCAGCAGGTCATCTCTCATGCGGCGGTACAGCGCCAGCGCGTCGTCAAACACGCTCCCCTCCTCCCCCTCCCCTTCCCCTCGCCCCGCCTCCAGCTGACACTTGTAGAACTGCAGCTGGAGGAAGTTCTACGGACAAGCAGAGACCTTACACTTAACACACAGCGTAACATACCTATTGACATTAGAACAACTAAAAGTACAATTTTATTCAAAAAGGGCATTAGTGAATGGCTACAGAGTATGGGTCGACTTTTTGTTCTTCTTTAAATTAATATATTCATCATCTATCATACGTATATAAATACATATATATGTTCTTTTTGCATCATAATCATAATTCAATCGTAATATGTTCACTCTGTTCAATTTCAATTGTCACTAAACCACATGCCTATAAGTGTCTTCTGTTTCAACTGTTAACTAAACATAACTATGATATTTTATTTTGGTCAGCCCGCACACAAGAATCTTTCTTATGCGGGCTTCTACATTACATTGTTATTTCTCAATGAACATCCCTACTTCTTTTTCAAACAGAACCTTCCAACTTGTTTTTCTTCTTTATGTATCTTTATTTATTGTACATTGTTACTATTCATTACGTTGTATGGAAAACTGTCTAAATGGATATGTAATGTGGAATAAAATGAGAATAAAATGAAAATGAATGAACATTGCCAGCGCCAACATAAAGGATTACCTACTCTACTGTGACAAAGGTAACAGCCGAAACGTCGGAAATCTCGTGTGTTTTTCATCTCTGTGTTCTCTTCAACGGCTCTCCACCATAAGTAGGCCTATCTACTTACGAACCTCGGTAAACTGTTCTCTCTTTCCTTTTTACCCAATGCATATAACATAATGAATTGGAATGGATTAGATTTAGATTTGCTTGTAGCTTTGTACATAATACAGATAGACCTATAGGAATCGTCAATTTGACTTTGAGAATATGTATTTAATATTATTTCTATATTTATTTTTACTAGAAAACACTACGTGTTTCCCTCTCGTTGAAGGATGAGCTACAAATTAACACCAGTAATTCACACTGTATCCTACTCCTACTGTGGAGTCACCTGATTTGAATGACCTATAATCATGATAGCACAACCCAGGCAGTTAGATCACGCCAGGTCTGAATCGGTACCTAAAAGTAGGTAACCAAGTCACGGTCTCTAAAGCTGGCCTGCCATGAACGCGGTGTTCGCTTAGCGTTATTTTTAGCTCGGATTCCGCGTCGCTCTCGTCAATGATTGGCCGCTTTTCAACATGGCGGCTAAAAAAAACGCTTAGCGAATTTGCTAAGCGAATACCGCGTTCATGGAAGGCCAGCTTAAGACTGCAAATCCATGACATTTTCGCTCTCCTCTATTCCGGGCGGTACTGACCGGAAGGGCGCCCCACTCGGCCAGGACGGTGGCGATGTATCCCGCCGTGTTCAGGATGACGGGCAGCTTGGAGGCCAGAGGGTCCGGAGGCTCTTCCCGGAGCAGCTGGAGCAGGCGGACCCGGAAGTCGTCCAGCAGGTACAGCTGGAGTTCCAGGAACTGCATCCTGGAGACAGACACAGGGATGCTGCAGTCTTGGAATATATAGTAGGAGCTATGCCATAAGGGCCTACGTGCCATTTTCGAAATTGTTCACGAGAATTAATTTAATATTTTTTTGCTAGTTCCGCCTATATACTGGTAGCAAAAATTGTCAAAAAAATAGTTTGTGAGTAGTCTAATATATGTATTTTTGATTGGGTCATTAATTACAAAGAGCTTTAATTACATATTTTATACTGAAGCCTTTCTGCTAGTAAAGAAATATCAGTTAGGCCTTTTTGGAGGGACATGTATTTCTGAAATGTATCATTTGCCTCAAAGGAGATAAGCCTTTCTTATGGCGGATAATCTTGAAGCGTACAATACAGTATATGAACTGTGTGAAAGGTAAAGAGAGAACAGCAGCTTACCGAGGTTCACAAGTAGATAGGCCTACTCGTGGTGGTGTTGCAGCCGTTGATAGAACACAGAGATGAAAAACGCACAAGATTTTAGACGTTTTGGCTGTAGCCTTGGTCACAGTAGAGTAGGTAGAGTAGGTAACCAAGAGTACTCTACCGGTACTGTGACCAAGGCAAGAGCCGAAACGTCGAAACCTTGTGTTCATCTCTGTGTTCTGTCAACGGCTCTCCACCACAAGTAGGCCTATCTACTTGTGAACCTCGGTAAGCTGCTGTTCTCTCTTTACCTTTCACACAATTCATATATCAAGCCTTGAGCAGGCTATTTTCCTAGACACGCAGCTAGAATTGAGACGAGAAGTATTGAGAGAGCTCACCTGTGTCCGGGCTGGGGGAGGCACGCGTACCGCTCGGTGATGGTGAGCAAGAGAGACAGGAAGCTCTCTCCGCACTCCGTGACCCGCAGGTCGTCAAGGTCAACGCTCCCTAGCGGGCTCCACGCAGACTCCGAGGTCAGCATGGCGTCCATCTTCTCAAGCGCAACTGAACATCACAAGCTCTTAGCTACACGCTTATAATAACAACGTTACTTATATAACTACTCGATCCTACCGTTCATACATAACCTTAGTTGGGGAATAATGAGTTGTATCAAGTTCCGATGTTATTGAAAGAAATTAAATGATGATTATATAACTATAGGCCTACCAATCGGGTAATGCCACTTTTTACACGACCTATCCTACTAAGGTTGTATTGTATGATCATTGCCTCAAATTTCTGTTACTTTTTTACTTGGGCCTATTATCGAGGGGTTAACAAATCAACATTCTAGTGTACACCTGATTTTTCATTTTTTTTTTTTTTCACGTTCTCTTTTGATTTTTCGTGACTTTTTTTACGTTTTTTCTAATTCTCATTTTTTTTCTTTTTCTTTTCATTTCCTGTAATCTTTCGAGTATTTGTGATTTTTTCATTTTTTGCGACTTTTTATTTTTCGTGATTTTTTGTGATTTTCTTAAATTTTTGAGATTTTTTGATTTCTTGTGATTTTTAATTCTTTTTTTTAATTTTTTGGATTTTCCGTGATTTTTTTGGATTTTATTCAAAGCGTACTCCTAACTTTTCAAGTCTTTTACCCCTTGCTTATTATATTATCTATCTTGTCCTCGATATCTCTCCCTTAACACTCGCTACTACTCTCCACTGGGTTTAACGCCACACTCTAACGATAACCACGAACGACAGCAAGACTCACACTTCTTCTCCATGTCTATCCAGCGTACGAACACGGCCGCCTGCGTGAGGACGCCGATGACCGACGGCTGGTTGGGCGGGTAGTTGAAGCTGTCGGTCAGCTCCTTGGCGAACCCGAGCGTCTCGTCTATCGTGTGAGCCAGCAGGGCGTGTTCCTCCTCCAGGCTCGGCAGCTCCGAGTGAAGCTTCTCCACCACCAGGTGCACCAACCCAACCATCAGCTCCGTCTGGAGACAAACGTGAGTCAGCGCTAGACCACTTTAGGGTAACGTCGGGTTGGAAGAGTCGATATTTGATTGATTTATTATCGAAACAATGATCGACACTGATTTAAAATTTGTATAAACAATTGTAAAAGTTGTATACAAAAATGTACAAATAAAATTGTACAAAGCACAACAATATATCAATACAATAAAACCATTTGGTGTGTCTAGGAAAATAGCCTGAGGCTTAATATATGAATTGTGTGAAAGGGAAAGAGAGAACAGCAGCTTACCGAGGTTCACAAGTAGATAGGCCTACTCATGGTGGTGTTACAGCCGTTGATAGAACACAGAGATGAAAAACACACGAGATTTTAGACGTTTCGGCTGTTGCCTTGGTCACATATACTTCTAATATGTTTACCTAGTTTACGGTTACCTACTCTACTGTGACCAAGGCAGCAGCCGAAGCGTCTAAAATCTCGTGTGTTTTTCATCTCTGTGCTCTTTCAACGGCTGTCTACCATGAGTAGGCCTATCTACTTATGAACCTCGGTAAGCTGCTGTTCTCTCTTTCTCTTTCACCCAATTCATACAATAAAACCATTTGGATTTGCTATAAAATATAAATATTATAAAAGGGCATCTAAACGAAAGTAGGCCTATCTGTGCGATATAACCGGAAAATACCCCGGCCTGGGAGGTAGGGTAGTGATTTCGTGACCTGTCTGTTAAGTGGTTAACCGAAAACAATAACTACACATCAAGATTTCGCTGTTGATAAAACAAGATACCAACCTTAGCGGAGGATCTCTTAAAGCCGAGCTTGTTCATGACCGGCTGGACCTTGAGCTGAACGAAGTTCTCGTGATCTCGGACCCACGTCAGCGTCTGCGTGAAGAACCACTCGGGCTTGTCGAAACGGTTCGTCTGGCGCGGACCGTAGAAGTGGTACAAGAAGCGCTTCTGGAGCGGACGAAGAAGAAGCGCTATCGGCAGCGACGGTGGCTTGAAGTCCATCATGAGGGCGGACGTCACGGACGGTCGTAACGTCAGGTCATCGCTGCGTGGAGGACGTTAAGGAACGTAACGGTGCGGCGACGTTCATTCAACGAGGGAATATTATAAATAAGGGATGCAGTTTAATGTCGCTTACAGAGTGAACGACGTAAACTTGATGCTGGGTAATATATTATACTACTAGGCAAACGCAGAATATGCGTTGTAATATAAGCAAGATATCTATATGAAGTATAATTTGACGCATATAAAATATATTTCATTCGGTTACTATCGAATCTAGGGAGCCGTGAATCCATCACTGCAACATTTTTCTGCTATTATTTCTATCTATTCGATGAATAAAAAACATTTATTACATTATTTTCTTCAGAACCACTGGTCCGAATTGCACGCAAAAATTTTATAATATGAATTATTTTCGTGTTTACATTTGAAGAATTTGAATTATATTGGAGAGATTTTATTTCTAAATTTTTTCGGCCTTGCCTAATCTTATTGGGGTTTTAGAAACTCTGAGATGATGTGTCTCAAAAATGGTCCAACAGATTTGACCCCAAAACTATACAGTTCCAAGTTGGATAAGTTTGCGTTAACAAAAAAGTTTCATGTCGATCAGTCACACCCTGCGACCTGTGCAGTGTTTAAAAAAATAAACACACTGACAAAGCTTGATAAGAATGGGATGTAAGATTTTGCTAACGCTCATCTAATGATGTTTCCAGAAGGATACGGAAGCTGTATTTGAAGCAGATATTCACAGAGGATTTGAAACTTCTGAAGTCCTTCGGGAGACGGATACGTCAGAACCGACTCGGATCTCAAGAACGGCCATTTTATCACCGTCAAAACCGCTTCGAATTCACTGGAACACGAAACAGTAACAATATTTTCAACATCAGTACGTCAATAATATAATATCAAAGTCAATTTTTTCAATTTTCTGAAAAATATTACTACAAACTTGATAATATTTGATACTCACCCTGAGAATTTTTCTTTGAGTTGGTTGTGCCAAAAGTGGACAGTATTCTTCAGAAATTCTAATAAATGTAAACAAGCTGTGCTTTGGAGCCTTGTGTAAAGATCGCACAATGAAACGTAGAGCTCGACACTTTGCTGATCGTCCTTTTCCATTATTGATAGCTCCAGTCCCGTGCTACAACAAATACAGACATATGGTACGGTAGTGTTTACAAGGTTAGGTGATGGTGAGTGATGGCTAGGGTCCGGTTTGAAACGTACAATTACAGGATTTCTCGTACATTGAAAAATATCGAATAAACCCACCAAGCCCAAACCATCAATGAAAAAAAACAAGAACATTAATAAGATAACCCTTAAAAAGATCGGTCACCGATAAGAAATATTTGCAGAACAATAATGTGCCACGTTTTAACACGAATACAGCCGACTCGAGACTTCATACACCTACCTTATATCTTCCACATCCTTGATGCAACACAAATAAGCCAATGCATGCTCCAGTTGATCTATTTTCACGATAGCATCTTCCATCTGATTAACAGATGCTTCTTCTTTTGTTAACGCATCGCTTACTTTTGCAGATAGCTCGTCAGATTTTGCGGTTAGTTTACTAATTCTGTAGCTCATTTCTTCAACTCCTCTCACTGCAGCAGATACCTTTGATGGTACTTCACTGCTTGCCAATGACAACTACAAACACAAAATATATTGAATCTCGGTTGAAAGGTGTTTACAGAAAATTATATTCATGTTAATTGACAATGGGGGGCCTAGGCCAAAAAGTGACAGGTCAATAAATGATAGGTTAGAACTTACTGATTTTTCTATCATCAGCTTCTCACTCTTTAACTTTTTACTCAGCTCATGGCACTTTCCCAAGTTTTTTACATCACTCCCGAATTCAGCATTTAGCTTTTCTATAACTTTTACCCTCAAATCTTCCATTTCAAACGCACAAGCTTGACAGTGGCAACAACCAGCTTACCACGACAAATGTTGTCTCAGCTGTTAAGTGGCAATATGGCCACAGCTGTTATTGACAAGTATCTAGTTCACAATTTGTCCACTAGTGTCATTTTAAACCTTCAAATAGCAGAAACAATAATGTCACTAGCATTTAAAGTATTAAATTTAAATACCATCAGTTCTGCTCTCAGGAATGGAATCAGCCACAGCGGATGCACAAACCGATTGTTAAGTCCTGGCAAAATATTCAGTTACCATGGGTGTAGAGCTTCCCTAAGTCAACACAATGACATTCCTGTGCAGCCAGAGGTGAAAAATTATCAAATGATTTATAGATTACCCTACATACGAATTGCAGCGATTGTTAATCACTTGAAATGGTACCAGACTTGGCTGAGTGGTGTTGCTATTCCAGCTACTATTGCACTGCAGGCTGCTGATATCATATCGACAAACGTTGCTGCACCAATTTTCGGACTCGGTAAGTAGACTTGAATGGTATTTAGTGACTTTGACTTGAAATAAATGGTTCCGCCTCTGAAATCATTCTTGTTCACCATTTTCCCACGTAAATGAGACTGTATCACGTGACACTGTAAACTGATGTAATGATCGACATTATTTTTTCAGGTGTCGTTGGATTAGTAACAGTACATGCAGTGGGAACACTCTGCAATCGACAAGTTGGAATGGTTTATTTAACCTCTGATAACACGTCGGTTAAAATGTCACATCTGGACTTCTGGGGCCGACGTGTGGACTCGATTTGTAACTTAGACGACGTTGTACCCATCTCGGAACTTCCCGATAACCCCAAGTCTATTTACATAAATATTAAACGCTACTCCACAAAAGAATCTGTAAAATTGAGTCTCAAGTATGGATTAATCGAGGACGTAGAATTGTTTAGAAAAGTTTTTGGGAATGCACCAATCACATAAACTTGTATATACCCTAGATTGCAGTGTCTGTATGTTTATTTAATAAATGTTTTTGTAACAATTTTGGTTTTCTTCATGGAGGTAGGCCCTAGATATCATTTGCTGCCTTATTGGCTCTTTCTGTAACAATTCTGTATTTTTATTGAAAAACCAGAGCATAGTATCATTGAGTTTGTTTTGTGAAGTGTCCTGGAGTCCTATAGCCGGTTTTACTTTTCATCTTGTTCGTGATGTAGGCCTAAAGATAGAACAATAATTTTTTGTTGAACCAAAATAATTTCAACTTTGAAATTATAGAAAGTTCCCTATGGTACTTGAAAATATTGGTAAGTATACGACCAATATCTTAAACTAGGAAAAGAGCATACATTGTAAGATCCCGAAGATATGTATAATTAATGCAATACACTAAATTATTAATTTACCTATAAATACACCTTGTTTATGAAACTATCGGTAGTCAGTATAATCACTGCTTTCCTCACTCACACTGCCAACTTGTTGATCATCCCTAAATAACTCAATATTTCACATTTTTAAATGTAAAATCAGATTTTTTTGTATAAATTGGTCACGGCTTACTGTACTTCATCTGACCTGAATGCAAAAGAAATCACAAAAATAAAAACTACAACAGTTCTTTTCCGCCAAGTGGAATTCTTTGCTAAGCTCTTCTAATAACAGATCGGAACATTGGGAACTGATCCTCGTACACTCGTTGCAGTTACACATTGCTGGAACCTATACTCATATCCATGGAAAGAAGGCACAAGCCAGCTGTGAGTGTGATGTGCGATAAGGGGGATGACAGATGGTCGCTCGGACAATCTTTGGTGAATACAAGTTTATATTTTCACACTGGATTCAATATAATGTATCAATTTTCAACTAAAGAGCTGTTGGAAGGGTGGAAATGATACATTCATTTTTTTTCTTTTTTTTAATAACTTGTTACTTACAAAAAGTAATTGCACCAAAGAAATGTTACTGGTGAGTGCTATACTTTGTCTAATATAATTATTTGATCAAATGTTCTCAACAAGCCAATCATCAATTTAACTCCACCTATAATGAGCATACGCCCGATTTGCTTCGCACTGTCGATGTAAATCCTGTTTCCTCTTCACAACTCTCCCTTGATTGGCAGCAGCGTCCAACAATTCCCACGCAAGCTTCTCAGAAAAACGTACTGTACGCTCTTTCTCCTTAGCCGCAATCAATATCCACTTGATAGCCAAAAATAATGACCGCTTCTCCGTGATTGGAACAGGTACTTGATAGGTGACTCCACCACGTTTTATTGGACTAAGTTGTAATATAGGCCTCGCGTTGCCAACTGCATTGAATAGTACCGTTTCGGGATTTGTTACGATTTTCTCCTTTTCTTCTAGGGATTCAATCTTGTTCACGCGTTCCAACTGAATTCGTTTAATATTTTCAAACGTTTTTTCTACCAACTGTCGTGCCAGCGCTTTTTGGCCCGATTTCATGACGTAGTTTGTAAATTTTCGTACAAGTTCATTATGAAATACAGAGCTTGTATCGTCATTTCGTGCAGCTTTTACAGGAATATGTGCCTTCTTCTGAGCTTCACCAGATTCATACAAATCGTCTTGTTTTTCTTTTTTAAACACAGGATCAATGAAGTATGGAGCATAGGAGCTGTAGTTGCAAGCTGCAACCTCTTTCCAACTGAAAACGACAAGTTGTTAGATGATGAAATCAATTCCTGATAAACATGCATAATGTAGTTTTACAATTTATAAACACTTACGGATTTACTAATGCAGAATTGTTTATAATAGAAGTTTTATTTGTAAGTCGGCTAAAAAGACATTTTAATGTCGCCATGTTGAAAACGTGAGTTTGCTACTGTCAGCTCTGTTGGCAAACTTGAGAACTAATTCACATCTGCTCTCCTATTGGTAGATCTACGATTGGGGGTAAATAGAAAAACATTATTTTCAGTAACTTCTCATAAAATTCCAGTCCTTCATGATGGGCTGGATCGGGCTGGATATTACATGGAATAATCAGAAGGTGGGTTTCACAAAAAATTATCTACATTTTCACAAATCATATAATAATCCAATAAGTAAATTACTGATGAATTTTAAATGTAATTTTGACAAATTAAAATGTATTGCAAATTCAGACATACTGTGGTGCAGGCCTACCGGTCATACATAATTGAGGCACAGGGACTAGTGTCCAAGAAAGAAGGTCACTAAATGATTGTAATAATGCAATACGTTTTCATATTGAAAAAAATGTAGAAATGAAGCTAGAAATAAATAACAATTTTTGGTGAGGCTTGATCCAATAAATCACGTTGGTTAGCCTAGAACTGAAAACAATTCAGAGACGCATCCAAAGATAATGCAGATTGCAGGAAGAATCGGATGAGTCATGCCAATCATAGACTACTATTCAGAGATAACAAGTCATATTATATTAAAATCTAGAAATTATTTATATTTCACTGAACTAGTATATAGGCCCCTACATATTTATATTATGCTTGCTTTAGGTCGACTTATTATTTACACCATTCACTCTCTACACTATTACTGTACCACTTCATTTTATATCTTATACTTACACAATATACAAGAATAATAAGATTTCAAGTACCGGTACCTGAATTGCCAACGTGGGGGTACCTCTAGCAATAGCAGTTTAGAGTTGTTAATTGTCATCACCATGGTTACCCATGCTGTTGGATTTTAGCAACTCTCAGATAAAGACTAGGGTACCGGTTCAAATACTGGGCCCTTACTTTTATTATTATACGTTTATTTGACTGTAAACTTAATCTTATTTATATAATAATAAATAATAATATGTAAATATCAACATCTGCCACCGAGGTACCGGTAGCACCTTCCTAAGCAGGTCGAATAAATCAGATTTGATGCCAAGTTATTTTCATGGGCAGTAGGCTAGGCCCACTGGTACTTGTTTTCAGGGTATTTCCTACAAGAAACAACAAATCAATGAAAAAGACAATATAATATGAATTATTACTAATTTTTTTTATTTACTTTTCTGTACCATTATAATAATCCATATCTTATTTTTCCATTTTATACACTTCTATACCAAACAAAATCAACACAACTAGCTTCAATGCTCGGATTTCAATAATAAAAATAAGAAACAGATGATAACAAAGATGCACAAAAATCACAATTGCACTGATCGTAATATTATTAAAATATTTACAAAAAACACGGTAAATACATCTAGTCAGTATCCAATCTTTTTTAGGATTATGTAGCCTATATATTCCAAGGGTGCGGTACTGTGAGCTTTGTCTTATGGGCGATACTGTAATTACAAGGTTCAAACCCAACCCTAACCTTCACCTAACACAACCCTAAAAGAGATCCGCTATTGACAAAAATATATTTACCAAAAACAACGAACATAATTTAAGAAAAAATGGTCCATTTATAATAATATATAATAAAACAATAAAAATTACAACCATTCATTTCAAACTACGGTTCTAATTACCATTAATAAGTTACGGCTACAATATTTTCTGAGGTCAATTTATCGTTTCATTTTACAATTGGAATTACGTTTTAAAACCTTCGAGAACGCTTTTCATTCCCGTCCAAGTGTTTCATGTTTGTATCGTCGTCCAAGACACAAGTTTCAAACCAGAGATTACCAGTATTATTATTATTATCATTATTATTATTATAATATAAGTATATATATTTTACAGCTGCATAAGTTACTTTACAATGACACACGATGCGAACCCGTTGCCAGAGTACATGAGCAACGGAATCCGCGCTAACGTATCGTGCCGTTACCAAGTTGCATCTTCTTCGTTCTGTAATAGAAAGAACAGAGCCGGCATAATACTAATCCACGTGCCTGTTGACATTTTTATTGCACCAACAATAAAACTTAACGCATGATTCTAATGAAAAATGGGTTTTTGCAAATTTAAACCCATCGAATCAACGGTCGAATTTATTTTTATCCCTATACAGTATATATATGGTTTTATAAATGACACAAATATAAATTTGGTTCATTTTATCTGTGAAAATGTTGTAGCAAATATAATCATCGGTAAAAAGATTTCCTTGTACTGAAGTTTCCGACAATTTCCTAGTTGGTCAACCTGTAAATAAATATACTTGTATTGTTGTAAGGTGCTTGGATTCAACGGAGTGCGATCGTGATTGCTTAAAAGACGAGAGACGACGTGAGGAAAGCTGTCGACAAAATCCCGTTCGCCGATTCCCTACGTCGCTCGCCGAGTTAATACGTAGACGAAAGATAAACTCCAAGCGTTCGGCAGAACGGAACCACATTCTCCCTGCACACTCCCAAAGATTGTAGCGCTTTCTAGTGGTAGGGAGATGCGCTACAGATTGAGCGGTAAGAAAGAAGTATAAGTATAATAGTTATATAAAAGCTGGGATCACTTTTATTTGAAATTTCCAACATTATGTGACGGTATATCTTCAAGTATATCTTTCGCCCGTGTTTAAACGTTGAACGAGGTTTACGTCCAGCCGGTGAGCTGCTATTTCTCCTAGCGTACGATGAATACATTTAGTACGCGTTTAATCTAGGTGAACTACTTCTCGTACGAGCGGTCGGACAAGAGTTCAACCTATTCGGCTGAAGTGTTAACCACGCATGGTTTCTATGGCGACATAAGAACAGTGGTAAAGCGTCAGACAAATCGGTTGAATCACGTCACAATATTTACTCCACTCCCGCGTATGTTCGAGATGCACTTATAGCCACGGAAGGAGTTGTCTACCAACTGCAAAAATTTGATAATTATCTAATCTCACAGCAGTTTCAATGATCAATGTTTTTTAAAGATTTAGTTGTGTTGGTATACCTAAAAAACTATATCACTGTCTGCTTAACGACCCCACCAACAGCTAGGTTATACGGGGGTACGAATGAGCAGATGATTATTATAATATCATTGTCTGCTTAACGACCCCACCAACAGCTAGGTTATACGGGGGTACGAATGCGCAGATGATTATTAAACTATGAAGTGATGATAAGTGAAAGGACTTTTACAAAAACCCATGCCTTATGCAGGACTCGAACCCACGCCCAACGGTGACCTCAAAGCGGTGCCTCAGCTGACCGAGCTACCGAGGACAGCCCTAAAAAACCAGCATCAATATAAACATAAAGATGATATTTCTGTTTGTTAAGTTGGTAGACGATCTTCTCCTTCCGTGGATACAAGTAAGTCACATTATAAGTGGCCTTTTAGGTTCAATTCAATACTATATTTGTTTAGTGGCAGTTTCGTTCATCGGCCACAATGTCAGAGCAATTCTCAACACGCTTTTTGGGCTACTCAGTTTCCTTAAAAATAAAAACACGACAATCACATATGTAACCGATTCAAGCCCACAAAAGAAAGACTCAGAATGTTGGTGTTTAGTTCATTCGGAGACGTCGAACACGAAAACGTTGCGACCAATAGAGAAGAAATGTTCGGCAACATTTGCCCGTAGTCGACCAATGGGTGACGAGAGCCCAGTCTTCATCGTTAGGACGATTACACGCTCGTACGCTGGTGAAAACAGCCGCTTCCAACTTGAGATCAATAATTAAATACATTTGTCTAGTACAGTGATTCCCAGCCTACGATCCAACGATCAACAAGAATTAACATATCTTTTCAACTTGCAATCGGGCCAACTTGAGACTGAAGTGACAGTTGGACGTGGGTTCGAGTCCCGCATAAGGCATGGGTTTTTGTAAATGTCCTCTCACTCATCATCACTTCATCGTTACATCATCACCCACTCATTCGTACCCCCGTATAACCTAGCTGTTGGTGGGGTCGTTGAGCACCATTGAAAAAGGAATAGAACAAGATTGATAGGTGAGTGAAACCACCATCTTGGTTCACGCCTACAATAGCTTTCTTGAAATAGTTTGGGAACCACTGATCATCTAATCGATTGGAAAATTAATAATCAAATTAATAACGTTAAATAGGAATAGGAGCTAATTAATAACCGCTAACGACGACCTCTAAGATTCTAATTATGCTTAGTCGAAGAATTGAAGCTCGACGAATGGTCTGGTTACCGTCCGAGTCAATCGGACGAGACGAGATCCGAGAACTACGAGTGAAACTTGGGTAGATAGAAGAGACGAAAAAATTGATCGATTAATCTAAAATAACCTTCTACGTGATTTTTTACAGGCACATCAATTTCCAGGACAGACGTTGATATCTCGAAATATAAAAATTAAAAAATTAATTCGTTTAAAACCGTGCTAATATCAACGCAAACAGTTGTTAGTAAAGGTACTCGAATCCACGGAGGTAAAAGTCGTCGGTCGTTAACATCAATCAGGGGCTTCGTTCCTGTACGTTGCAAGTGACGTAAACGATCACTTGACCCAACGGTCGTAACTTCAAGTTACTAGTTGCGATTACGTAGATAATGGAAATGTATGTGATAGAGAGAGAGAGGGAAAGAGAGAGAATATTGTGACGAAAATGACACATTTATAATTGGCGTTGGTATTTGAATTCCCACTTTCATGAATTGAAAGTGACAGTACGAAAGATGAAAAGTGACTGCTTACACCGTTGACAACGTGCAGGAACGAGGCTCCTGAACTCTTGACGACAGATTGTTGACGCTCTCTACAGGTCACTGACCTCCCACGTCGTAAACACGAGAACCGCGTAGTCACCGAGTCTCCTCATGATACCAATATCGTCGGCAAACTGACGAACACGCGGAATTGAGAAAGGAAACCACGATCGGGAGGTGACGAGAAAAGTTCCAAGTTTATATCGAAAGAGGTTATAAACAAAACTTGACCGTATGTTCCGGTTATTGAGCATCGCTTCGAAGAAATCAGTACGGAAAAATTACTCTCCGTCACCCTCGGCGGTCACGCTCGTTTGCCGGTAAGACAACGCAATTCAGTGAGATACGTTTCTTCCGATACCGTGCGGAATACGAACAATACCAGACGAACATGCAGGCGCATATAGCGGTCAATTTAGCCACATTAAAACGTACCGTAAAGACAATTTACTGACATTATACGCACTAAAACCAGTAGACAATGTGCGCATGCACTCCACGAACAGTCTACGATGAAAGTACGCTAGTACGGTAACCGTAAAGATTGCACTAAATTTCAATTTCGAAAAAAATTGGATAAATTTGTGTTACTCGGTACCAAATGGTTGGGTTAGTGGTCAAGTTGGTGTCCTCACCTCCAAAGATGGCTGACTGTGATCAATGTCCGTGTAATTTCATACATATTGAACTTTGAGATAGCAATTTTATGCGTCAGGTACCTTTTTTCGATAGATTTAATGTTCAACTATTAGAAAACACCATTTTTAAGATTTTTTTTTCAAAATTACGGATGGTACCGAGTATGACAAATTTACCAAAAATTCATACGACAGCAAAAGTACAACTTGAACTAGAAGTGATAATACCTCCTTCTACCTGGCTGATTACCAGTTAACCTAGTGATAGGAATCAACAGGTATCAGTCCAACAGAAAGCGGTCTCTTACTTCCGGGCCAAGCCGAACGCGGCGGGCAAGTCGACGGGTTACGCCGAGAGGAACCAGAGAGCCATCACTCGTAACGACCCCACCGATAACTCGTACATTCGGGGGAAATTCGACGACGGCAACCGAAAACACCTTATCTGACAATAAAAACGTTGCGGCGGATGAACGGGTCCCTACAGCATCATCTTGAGGCGGTACGAGATGTTCTGAACGCCGTCGGGTCATGGCTGGTTCATGGTGAACGCCGTCACGCCGTTGTTGGCCATGTTGTCGAGGATGCCGCTGACGTAGACCGCCACGTCGATGCTGGCCTCGTCGCTGCGTCGGATGAACGGGTGCTCGAGGAGCTTGTTGTACTTCGGCCGCTGCGTTTCCTCCTTGATCAGGCTGGAACACGGACGGGGTAACGTTATAGTTGGCGGCACGACCGTGACACGAGCCAAGTGGTTAACACGCTCGCTTCATTCGATCCGGGAGGCGTGAGGCCTATGACATAGCTTCCTCTAGTGCGCAATATGAACTTTTCGGTTAATCCAAATTTCACAAATCGACATTTTTTTGTGTCCCTTCTATTTCGGATTAACGAGGGTTTAGTGTAGGGTTGTGCGAACCCGTTTTTTTGGAAGTTCAACTCGAACTTGAGTTGAACTTGAACCTTCTAACTGAAAAATATGCCGATAAAAATGAGTTGTTTGAGTACTAGAAATGCTAGAAATAATATGAAAATACGCCATTTGAAATAGTAACAAAAGTTCGAGTTCGTTTTCGAACTGTTCGCACAACCCTAGTTTACTGTATTATAAAACCAATACACCACGACAAAACAAAATAGTAACAAGAACAAAAGATGTCTCTATTCCCATTCTCACCATGTATTGACAAAGTTGACGAACTCGGCCGAGAAGTGATTGCCGTTCTCGTTGGGCGCCAGCCGCGGCGGCTCGCCCTGCACCACCTGGTACAGCTGCTCGAACACGGAGTTCCACTTGGGGTACGGGAACCGTCCGGTCGCCACCTCCATCAGCGTGATGCCGAGCGACCAGACGTCTGAACGCACGTCGTAGCCTCGCGCTCGCTGCGGGTCTATGCGCTCCGGCTGAGGGGCACACGGGAGGGGGGGGGGTTAGTACACGAGGTCAACACTAGAGCTGCGCCACCTCAGGGCACAGGGGGGGTCATGTACTAACTTGAAGGTACGACTTGCCGTTCACGCGCGCGATCTACCGAAAGGTAGCGCGGTCGATCAACGTTTTAGATCCGAACGTTGCCAACCATATCAAAACTTTTTTTTACCTACTCTACAGTGATAAAGGCAACAGCCGAAACGTCTAAAATCTCGTGTGTTTTCCATCTCTGTGTGCTCTATCAACGGCTGCAACACCACCATAAGTAGGCCTATCTACTTGTGAACCTCGGTAAGCTGCTGTTCTCTCTTTCCCTTTTACACAATTCACATATCAAAACTTGAATATCGATTATAAATATATATATAAATACAGTGAAACCTCTATACATTATTCCCGGATCCATTGTTTTCTCGTTTCTATCATTCATTTTCTCTCACCCTACTCCCATATGATCAATATTTCATTCTCCTGGATGGATTGTTTTCCTGCACGTATCCCTAGTTTACATTTCCTGGTCCCTTGAAAAATGCTATCTTGACTGTATTTGACTTTTCAAGACGGTTAATTCGTATTTCAAACGAGAGCGTCGCCGGCTTGTACTCACCGCCATGTAAGGCCGGCAGCCCGCGTCCCGCGTGCGAGCGATGGAGTCCACCAGCTGGCCGGAGATGCCGAAGTCGCACAGCTTGATGTTGCCGCGCTTGTCCAGCAGGATGTTACTCGGCTTGACGTCGCGGTGGATTATCTTCAGCTTCTCCTTCAGGTAGTTCAACGCCTTCACCGTCTGAAACACGCAACGCAACATATAAACGATCGCAGTGACTTTCCGTTGGAAGATATTGTAGTGAAACTGCTTCACAACATTCAGAGAAGTATCTTATCAAACACTGTCCATTCGACGAGTATTCCGAGCTCAAACTGCGTCGAGGTCGACTGCATTCAGACGGGTTCGGTTAGATTGCACTTACACAAAGCATGGAACAGCTGAGCGTGCTTCCACTCATTGTTATGCGCCAAATGAAAACGATGGAAATTGGGAAAAAAATTCTAAATTCAAGGAATTTTTTCAAACTATTTCAGAATGAAATGCTTATACCTTTAGCCGGGGACCGATTTCAAGTTCGAAATACATCAATTTTGGATTAACTTTTTTTTTTTTTTTTTTATTTATAATGCTGCTTAACGACCCCACCAACAGCTAGGTTATACGGGGGTACGAATGAGCGGGTGATAATGAAACGATGAAGTGATGATATGTGAAAGGACG
This sequence comes from Brachyptera putata, assembly GCA_907164805.1. Lineage (NCBI taxonomy): Eukaryota > Metazoa > Arthropoda > Insecta > Plecoptera > Taeniopterygidae > Brachyptera > Brachyptera putata. The sequence continues at coordinate 26,651,921 of OU015469.1, read as the reverse complement.
TTTACAAAAACCCATGCCTTATGCGGGACTCGAACCCACACCCAACGGTGACTTCAGTTACTACCGCTAGCGATAATTGACTTAGCCACCGAGGCGGCTGAGTTTGAATTAACAAGGGTTTACTGTAATGCTATATTTCACATAAATATACGCTACTAAAACTAGAACTAAATGCTATATTCCTACAAGTGTAGGCATGTCGAGTGTAATGTACTGACCGCTACGGTGATCTTCCCGAGTATCGTCTCGGGAATGCGCTCGTGCTGGACCTCGTACGTGAACTTGTAGAACTTGTCGAGGGACGTGTCCATCAGCTCCATGCAGATCCAGCAGTCGCCCTCCTTGAACAGCGCCCCGTAGAACTGCACGATGCACGGACACTCGTTGCTCTTCATCACCACCTCCAGGTCCATCAGCAGCTGCTTCTGCTCCTTCTCGTCCACCGTCGACCTGATGCGCTGCGGACAACACGACACGGTTATACCTGCGGCACGGTGCGACCTCGCTAGACCAATCAGGGGACGGTGTGACATCGGTCACACCGTCCCGGTCCTGGTCCTGGACTGGTCTTTGAACTGCTCGGTCCCATTTTACATAACCGGTCATTTTATGTTGTTACAATTATATTGTTGTCATCTTTTTTTTTGCTCACGTCTGTCTTAATTAATCTTAAAGTTGATATATATAAATCATAATACGATTATGTTATCTTTAACCTGTCTGTATCTCGAAGAGTTTATCATTTGTATCAATTCGTCACATTATGCTTCACAGACATGCGTTATTACAGGGTTTGTGATTTTGGTACTTTCACGTTTTTTGGGGGGACGTAAAGACCGGTCCTCTACCCGGTCTTTACAAACGGGTACTCGGTCTCAAATCCCAGGACCAATGTCATCATCACAATATACCCTCAGTTGGTCCAATCAACTGAGCCGTCTAAACGTTGGATATTATGAAATGAACCATGTTCATCAGACCATCGCTCTGTGTCACCATACGCAGCATCGGTCCATTGTTGTTGACGTTGATCACATTGTTCATACATTGGACAATCAACAATGGACCGATGGTGATGTTCTTGCATGCAACCTAAACTAACCTAAATGACCTAATCCAACTAATTCTAATCAACTAACTACCGTACCTAACCAAGCAGATTTCCTAAACTAATTTAATAAACCTAACCTAACCATCACAAACCAATTTAATGTAGAGTAAAACCTATTTCTGTTGTTGGTGGTCCGACGAATAGCCACTTCTATTTGAAATACCCACTCAGGTTATCGCTATTCAAGCAAAACAATTGATACTGATCCGGATGGCCGACAGTCACTGGTCGTTAACGGGGAGCTGCGTACCTTGACGGCCATGACCGTGTTGCTATGGCGATGCACCATCTTGTTGACGGTGCCGAAAGCTCCGCGTCCGATCTCTCCGAGGTCGCGGAGGTCCTCGCTGGTGAAGTCGTAGATGTGGTCGGGCGACATCTGCAGCTTCCCGGTCGACTGGATGCTCTGGCAGATCTTGAACCTCTCCCTGGAACCAACGCAGCGCAACGTCAAAACGCGCACAAAACGGGAACGACGTGAATTAAGGTCCGTTTTCATGGCTCGCGGCCGGCGTTTTTTTTCTGGCCAACTAGAAAGCCGTGAATTCTGCCACTAGAACCTGTTGCTTGCTGCCGCGAGTGATGGAATAATTGTAACTTTGGAAATGAAACGCCGCGGTTAAATTCCCTTACACATACAAGAAGTAAGGTTATGTAGAAATATAACATCTAAATTAGTACATTGCAAATATTCATTATTATTGTATTTGTGTGCCACATAGTACGATGCTGAGAATCACTTCAACGCCTGAATTGAACTCGAATTATATATTTAAATGAATGAATGAAATCTCGAACTGTATGAGAAGCACGACTTTGTGAACAGCGCAGGCGGCTGGCGATTTTTCAAACGCCACCGCCTGCCGCGAGCCATGAAAACGGGTCTTTAACGTGATTGTAGTAGTAGTAGCAGTAGCGTTTATGCCTTTAACCCTCTTTCGAGGAAATCGGTACACAAATGACATATTTTACAATATAACTTATAGATCACATTGAATGCTTGAGTGTGCCAATACCATCATTTACAAATTATTAGTACATTAGTGATTACAGTATATTAAACAAGTAGTACAACCCACGAATTGATGTTGTTTCATCGTTTCAACCGATTCACATTTTCTAAATTTACTATATTTACTATTACCAGAGATAAGAATTTGGGGTTTCAACGATAAACGCGAAATGTCAAACAGAAAAACCAATTCATACCTGAGCGTCTTCACTACACACACCTTGGAAGAATCTGTTTATTGGACATGAAATAATGTTAAGAGCGTAAAAACTAAAACAACGAATAAACCAAATGGAGAAAGCAAGCAGTTGGCACTGAATACGATGAACATGGCAAACAAGTAGCGGATAAAATGATACATGCAGAAATGAGGAAGAAAATTAAAGATAGGCCAGCGGTGATATACAGATTATAGTTAGCTCAACGACCCCACCAAGAGATAGGTTATTTGGGAGTACGAATGAGCGGACGAGAGATTAAAATACATCACAGAATCATGTAGATAGATTTTAACGTAATCTAGAATATCGTAATTATTCACTTTCATATATTTTCTGGGTTGTTGATGGTTTGTTGATGTTTACGCAAAACCCATGCCCTGTTCGGGACTCGAACCCACGTCCCAATTGTATCAGGTTTCAAGGTAACGCTTCGACTTGCTGAGACAGTAAAAACACTCATCCAACCTTTCCAACATTTTTTTTTTTTTTCTTTTTTTGGTGACAGGAAAATATACAAAACTCTTTTTAGTTCAATTATTTTGATTTATGATTCTTTTGATCCATATTTAGTGATTATAACTTATAAGACCAGGTTATCTAAGGGATAACAGCGTAATCTTCTTCACGAGTTCTTATCGACAAAAAGGTTGAGACTTCGTTGTTGGATCAACTGTGGAATTGAAGCTAAAGAAGGACTCTCGCAACGAGAAACATTGGTTCATCAACACAAAACATGCAATCGGTTTCATGCAACATAACCTCAAAAGCCAAGCGCAATACAGTGAAACCTCTATGCATTGTTCCCGGAGCCATCATTTTCCTAATCGTGTTCATCTTCCACGTTCAAAACAAACGTTCAAATTTCCTGGATGGAACGTTGTCAAGCATAGATTTTTGGATTATTTTGTCGAGACCTTTCCCTTAACCAATTTCTGTTTGATTTTCGGTTTTATGGTAGTTCCTGATAGATCTTGTTTATATCTATCAGAAAAAGTTTTGGCAAGGTAAGAATTGTTGGTTTTTATACATTTTTCAACTCCCTTCAATATGATGGTTTCTGTATAGACGTCTCTATTTTGACAGCTGTTTGAATTATGTTTTTATAATTACTGCATTTATATAATTATACATAAAATCTTTTGGTCTCAGATTATTGGTGCGGTCCTTTTTTTATGACCACATAGAGTGTTTTTGTGCACTTTCATGTACTGGTAGTGTGTTTCATGTGTTTAGGTAAACGCCACTACAAATCTACAGATTTTCTATCCCGGTTCCTTGTCAACAACGAACAGAGGTTTCACTGTAAAGCCAAGCAAGCAAGCAAGCGGCGTTGAGAGCAAACGAGCGACAAGGGCGATAAAAGCACGCCGACTAACCTGAGCTTGGTGCGTTCAGACGGTCCGAAACTGTGAACACACAAGTGAAAAGAGGGCACGTCAAGCGGTTGTAAGAAGCTATTGTGCGGCGGCATTTTGCGTACCCATTAAGCTGCGGCTCATGCCTGGTGTAGTGGTGGGGGGAGGGGGGGGGGGCAATCGCTACGTTACTGCAGGCAGTAATTTAATGAAAAACTTGAAACTTAATTATAACTTGATAAACAAAACTTGATTTTAACCAAATTTCCATTTTGTCCAACGACAATCAAGAATGCCATTAAATAAGATGACGTTTTTTTTTTATATATTGGGTTTAACGACGCGTTGTTATGATAGCTCAGATCTATTGGCGTCGGATGGATGATTAATGAGATGATGGGATGATGAGATGAAGGTTTCTTGGGTAATGGGAAGGATAGTGGGAAGGAAGCAGTCGTGGCCTATATTGTGGGAATCATCTCGGCATTAGTCCAAACTATAGAGGGAAACCATGGAAAACCCCTGTAAAGATGATCGAACTGGGTTCGAAATTCCCCTCGCCTCCCGAATCACATGAAACGAGCGCGTTAGCCACTGTGCTACATGTGCCGGTAATATGGCGTCTTTTGCTCCGAATTTGTTTTGCAATATTAGTTCAACTTGGGGGAGGGGGATTATTGAAGGGATAGTTCATAGGCAGCAATATATCTGCAGCAATAAGACTCTGTAACGTAACGATGGGGGGGGGGGGGGGGGGGGACACGTGATTTGACAGCTTCTACTTGAACTTGCATTTCAGCGGCTAGATAAATTACTTGCTGTACAAAGTAACTAAATCAGAGGCAGCAGTGGATAGGTCTACTAGAAAAATTGATAACTAAGGCATCACATAACAAAAATACCACAAGCTGTAATGATAATAATAATAATAATTATAATCTTCCAATTAATCTTAGTAGGCCTACAACTGGCCTAATCACTTAGTTTACTATGTATAGATCTAGGCAATAGTACGCTTACTAGTTCAATAGCCATTTATAATTTTAATTTGATTTGATATTATTAATTATTTCAGGCCTCAGTTCCAATTTATATCATTGAGCAGGTAGTAAGGCCCATGTTGTTACAGGACTTCTGCCTTATTCTTACTTCCTATATACTGTGTATATCCCTCTATAGAAATCATAATACATTTTTATAATGAATAAATAAACATTACGGTAATGGTACTCTCTGAAAACTATCTCGTAAAATCTTCATAATTGTGCAGAATTTGTAAGAACGTAGCCGAACATCGATTGACGTTTCCGCTTCCCGCCAACAGACTTACCGAGTGGTTTTATCAGGTACAAATTCTTGATTAAAAGGACGAGCTCTCGGTAAACTGGGACGTGCTCTGGCCGGACTCGAATTGGATCTATCTTCTTGCGGAGGATTTGTTACTGAACCAGATGTTCGGACTCTACAAAAGAAACACGAAATATTATAATTCACATTATGCCCTACAACGGAATATAATATGCTCACACGACGAGTGAACTTTTTCGACAATTCTATTTAATTTATTTAAAACGTAATACACAGAACAATCAACGTAGACACCGATCTTTCTTCGCCGATCAATATGACTATTGGATGTTCTTGTTTGATTGTTACGTTTTTCTTTGATAGTTTCCACCAATATTTACAAACAACTAGGTCGACACTAGGCCTATTATGTCAATGGTCTAGTACAGTCATTGAGTTTGTGGGTAGGCCTACAGAGACACCAGGGTAGAGCAATTTTTTTAGATATTTTAGTCTAGGCCTACTTGTAAGAACACATTGAATAAATTTAAGTTCTCATTTTACTCTTAAGTGAGACAAATGGAAAGCTTACATATTTGGTTGATAGACGCTGGTCCCGCCACCTCCGAACGATAAACTGCCTGGAGAGGAGGCTAAGCTGAGTCTCATCAATCGTCGTTTTTCAGCTGGAAGATCAAAATTTCGTGATAACAATTATGATTCATTATCACCCAAAGTTACGTGCATGGTGGAACTGGGCCTTAGATTATGATTATTGATTGCTTGACAACCCCACCAACAGTTGGGCACAAATAAGCATGTGATATTGAGAGGAAGGAAGTTTATAAAAGCCCATGCCTTATGCGGGACTCCCCACGCCTAACTGTGACTTTCGTTTCTACAGCGGCGTTGACAGAGTTACGGACCACGGCCCCGAGCCATAGCCCATAACTAGTTCTATAACATACATCAAGCATATATTTACTTGATGAATGGAAGGCCAATAACGTAGGCCTATATATCTGCACCAAGACTTCAATCTGAAAGCTAACCAGTTTGGTATCTATAGGTCTAACTGATATGGAATTCAATGACTATAGACAGGCCCATCTGTCAAAATACTGTGTGTCTAAGGTTTAGGCCTATTGGGCTTAAGCCTAATTGGAGGTGGCTAGAACTTACCTGATAAGTCCGTATGCTGGAAGTCATTATCGGTTGAGGGTCGCAAGTCCAATTTTTGGTAAATGCAAGGTCTGCTACTGCCTGACATAGCTGCAAATTATAAAACATGTAAGAAATTCGGCAGAAAAATGAAAATTCCATGGAGCAGGAAAAATTTATGAAAACATTAGGCCACTTGTTAATGCACAAAAGAACATAAAAAGTATGCGGCACGGTCCTATTTGAAGAGTAGAGTTAAAATTTCGTTACTTAAATGACACTTTAAACCCCAGCAATCACTAAATCCATGTATTATTCGTAAAACAAACCTTGATTTATTTGATTAGGACTAGGTTCGGCCATCTTGGAATTTTTACTACTAATTTGTGCGCATGCAAAGCTGCGCACAATGGCTTGGCGCGAGTGTCACAGAAAAAATAGAATACAACCAATCATAAATTATAATTCAACACATTACTTTCCACATAATCTATGATGAAAAATGTCGAATCTTCTCAACTAATTACAGAATTAAAGTTAAATAATATTTACATAGTCCTCATCGATATCAAATACATCATTTTACAATTCAGTAATAATATATTTTAATAACAATAAGTAGTGATGATACAAGAAAAAATATGTCCAATAAAATGAGGCCAACAATAGGCTAGTGAGTCACTCAAGGAAGTTGGAATATTAGGAAGGTACAACACAGCCTAATCACTAAATTACATTATAACACCTTAGACCTTCTGTTTAAAGGAACAAAAAGTCTGAGTTCATATTTGTTTTGTTTTATTTTTAATAATAATTCTTCAAAAGAGTAGTATACAATGATTAAATGGGCATACATAAGTGATACCACAAAATAATTCAACAGAATGACATGATAAAAATAAAGTGTCCAGACTTTTCACTTTGTAGCAACTTTCCAGAAACAGAGTTTACGATCAATGCTGACGCAAACGTATGGCAGCTTATAGTGCCACGTCATACCGCCGTAAATCTGCAACAAAAAACAACATAATTAAATAATGAGCATTCTGATTCACTAGCTTTATAACTAGAGTTGTAGCATTTATTTTCAGTTTTGGTAGCCTACCTATTATTATTATTATTATTGAAACTCTCTTTATTTATGTGAAATATAGCATTTTGTAGCAAACTACTAAAAACAGGAGCTGCAATCTCTAGATCAACAACTAGGGGACTATCAACGAAAATTACACATTGTTTCGCACTTTTCAGTCTGAGGCAGGAAGTTGTTTGAATAGGCTAGGCCCTACCACTAATTTTTTATAGGTAGGCCTATTCAAGAAAAGAGATAACGATTCTTTTCAACTTGACATTTAGTTTCTACAGTTAATTTTATATTTTAACACACTTTTGAAAAATATTTTATACGATCCAGCTCAATATCTTCCAAATCGTGCAAATTTTCATGAAATAGCTAGGCTAGGCCTACATATAGCTAATAGCTCTGAAAAAGACATTTATAGTGAAAAATAGTGAAATAGAATATGATGTTAAATGAATCAAAATACCATCCAACAAAGAACACCAAATAGGCCTTACACATATTCTTGTAAAATATTTGGATTTGATAGTCCATTTCATTAATGCTAAATTCCTACATCTCTATTATAACCTTCACTCGGAAATTGGCATTTTGAAAATTTAAAGTGTAAATAATACGGAACACTAGAGATTTTCAATGTTTTTGATGTTGAAAGATACGGAATTTGTCGTAGTCATTTCATTGTTAATCTGAAAATCTAGAAAGGTAGGCCTAGGCCTAATTGGTTATTTTACTGTGACACTCAGCATTGCCAATTGGTGTTTGATTTTCAAATTTTTGGTGTTTGCTGAAAGATCTTGTTTATATCTTTCAGAAAAAGTTGCAGGAGGTTGAGAATTGTTGTTTTTTTATAGATTTAAACTCACTTGAATCTGGTGGTTTTTGCATATTGTTTGGTAGGAGGGATGCTGGAGGGAGTGATATGTAGGGTGTGGGAGAGGTTGGAAAAAAACACACAAATAGGCGTGCTCAGTATCTCAATAATTTTGTAATGATTATTTTTGTTAATTTCTGTACTGAATCGGAAATATACCCTGAATATCATCAGATATAATTTCTCTCGTTTACGCAAGAGCCCCGTTAAAGCCAGGACTCTTGACACGCGCCGCACTTACCTTGCACGGCGTTGCGAGAACGGAATTCCTCGACTGCATGTGCGTGACCTTGAGTTCGTGCTTGGGCTCGCCGATCGTCGCCACCACCTGGTGGTTGGAAGGTGCAACGCGGACTTGCACCGCTCCGTCACCGTACAGGGCTCGCGTGCACTCGTTGTGACTGCAACAAACACCGCCCCCTCGATCAACAATCCTTCTACGGCAGGCTTATTGTATCTTTAATACATCTTTTAATTATTATTTGTTATTAATAATTATTATTTCAACATTGACCGTAGGCCTGTTCACTCCCTGAAGAGAACACTTGGTCATTCTCTCATTATTATTTTTGGAAATATTTCATACATAATTTTACAACTGTACATTTTCCTGTATTTAAGGTTTATTCATTAATAATTATATCACTGTAGTACAGTTAAAATGTAATATGTAGTTTAGGTTATGGTAGAGAGCAGCTAATGTAAACCAGCAAACCAACTAGTCACTACTAACTACTAACTAGTACTAAGTAGGACTACTAGTAGGCAGAACTAGCAGCAGGATATTGCTTTTTTTATACGTAGTTGTCTCCTCATATTGTTGATCACCATTTCAGCTTCAAAAATCAAGTCTCTCATTATTATTATCATCATATTTATCTCCGTTGCTACCAGTTCCGAGACTTGCTTTTTTGCTTTCTTGCTTGCTTCGACCACAGGTGACAAGTTTAATTGCTAATTATTGCCTACAGGACAGCACAACCCTGAAACTAGATTTCAATCAATAATAACGATATTTATTTGCATAATTTTAGAGTTGACTAGAAATCATATTCTCAATTCCACAAATTATAATTCATGTTTTTGTCCTCCAGATAAGCCTACTAAGTCATAGATATTTACGATTCTGTATAGAAACATAAATAGAATCGACTAATGTCTACGTCACAACTCAGAAAAAGAGCCCGATCTCGAAGGATAAATAAATAAATTTCTAAAATTGAGATGACGATTTCTAGTTTTCTCTGGAATTGGGAAAATAAATACTGTAATTACTGGCATTGATTGAAATCTAGTTTTATGAGTTGTGACGTCCTTTAATTCACTAATAATAATCGTTTTGCACAACTGGTTCTCTGCCCGACAGTTTGTCGTAGTTACCTCGGCCGCTGCATGTCCCACATGATGAGGTACTTGGACGCGACCGCCGCCACGATGTTGCTGTTGCTAGGCGCCCAGTGAACCCCCGACAGCGGGAACTCGTCCGTGGACAGCGACAGTATCGCGCAGTACGTCTGCGAGCTGAACAGGCGAATCGTGCCGTTTTGCTCGCCGACCAACAGCTTGGAGGGTTCGTCGCGATGCCAGCAGACAGACACGACTGGAACCAATCAATTGGGATCAGTTCATTACGTTTTTTTTATATATTTTAATGTTGCTTAACCCTAACAATCACCTTACATAACCCTAACGCAAATCGGTTAAGGATACAATATATTTACCGACAACTGTATTCCCCAAATTATGTTCACCAATCACAGTTTCAGTATTAATTTGTATGCCTCCAACTTAGCTTGTTGCTACGGTAACCTGACAAACAAGCTGTCTCCCAATATGTAAACAAGCTGCAGTAATCTGCCTGCATACCTGTAGTACCGTATTGTACAATACGGGTATGACCAACGGAAGAAGGTACAAGTATCAAGTGTGGTTGATATCAACGGCAGACCGAACTGTACTATCGAGTCAGAATAGTACCGTAAGTATAATAGTCCGATAGACCTATACAGCCAGCGCTTACTTTCAACAGGATCCGTAGAGCTTGATAGGTCCTAGCTAGGTCTAGCCATCGATTTTATAATTATATGGTTATGGTTAAAGGCCTAGCATAGACATAGACTCTGGGATATGCTGGATATAGGCCTAGACAGGAGTAGGCCTAGACATACAATATGTTGGTAATTATAGATGTACTTCAAATTTCTCACCTGGTGAAGTTACTGAAATTGTTGCCAGACAGGTTGTATCTTCCCAGAGACGAACAGTTTTATCGTCGCTGCCCGAAGCGAAAGCTCTGCTATTCGGATCGTACGATACGGAGTTGATGTATCCTCTATGTCCATTTAATACGTCTATGGTATCGTTTTTTGACAAGTCACTTGTGATGACACGTAAATTAAAATCTGATCCTGCAATAGCAAATTTAACAACCTTCGGTAATACACTCAGCGACGTCTCTGGGCTCCATGCTATGGCACTGACTCGTTTATCATTGTGGAATTCTCGTAACAGAATAAATTCTAATTCCTCTTCTTGATCTATGTTTTCCTCCTAGAATTATACACAAACAGTAACATTTAGACTTAATGCCGATTAACATTTAGAACTTACATAAAGATAGGCTAGGCCTAGCTGGACCTTCCTAACCTGAAATTTCACTTCACCAACAGATATTTTGGAAGCCATGGCCACACATATTAAATTTTGTGACCATACATATGACGAAAATTCAATTGTTGAAATGTGATTTGTAAACTCGACTGAGTGAGTCGGTTCTACCATATTATCCAAGTCCATTTTATAATATTTTCCACTATCCGTCAAAACTAAAATGACACACTTGTCAGATAAACCGCTCCCGCGGAAACGGTGGCCGGTGTTTGTAGTTCTAGAAGTCACCAAGTGGCGTCGACGTAACATCGACAAGGCACTGGCAGTTTCGAATCGACGTGACCAAATGGCGGTATTCTTTGACACTGAATCGTCGACGGCAATTTTATAAATTTTACATAAATTAGAAAATTATTGTACATGAACAACTTTAAGGAACAATGGATCCTAGTAGTGAGATACGATTTAAGCCTCAACGTAAAATAAATAGAACCGTATTGAATCAGTATATCCATGGTAGACCAGCCGGCCCTTCTAATACTGTCCAAAAAAACACTGCTCCAACTAATGCTGCTGATCTTTTGGCACCAATACATGACCAACCAATACGAAATCAACAGAAACATCCGCTGGATCTTCAGTTGGGCAATACTCAAAATCAGGTACCTCGAGGAAATGATAAAAAGGTTGCAGTAAAAGTCAACAACATTGCAATTGGAGCCAAACCATCGAATAGTGGTCGCCCAGCTTTATCACCTCGTGATGACTTGTCAAAAACTAATAAAAAACCAACGGCTAAAGATCTTTTGGAAAGCAGTTCGTCACAGAGCATGCGTCATTTTAAATTACGACTGCAAAAGATGGGCAAGATGGATTTGAATGAGGGAAATCAATGTGAAACAGAGATTTCAGTAGAAACGATAAACCCATGCCTAAAGCTTGCAGCAGTTCTTGCGCAAGTGTTACTCTTGGCAAGTACCGTACCACTAACACACTCAGTCTTTTAGTCTATTTGTTTCTATTATTACAGTAATTTTCATCTGAATCTAGATATATGTTACACATTTTAAAAACGTGAATTACCAGCTATATCACCATAAAAATTTGAATACCATTATGATATTATTAGAGTAAAAAATGATTAATTTTGACAACTGAACTGTAACTTTAATAACTTATTCTTTCATTATTTCTATTTATATATTGATAAATTGGTAATTTTTTGAAAACATGTTATCATTATTATGAATTATTAAAAACCAAATTAATATCTCATTATTTCATTTTATTTTTTTAATTTACTTATAATGCCAATTTTTTTACTGATCTACATCCGAGCATAATAATATATTACTACCCAACTTATATTAAAATGTCCAAAATTGGATATTAGGCCTATTTTGGTGGCACATACAGTATTTGGTTGTATTGATTGTAAGACTAATTGTACAATAATATACCATTGTTTCCTTAAATTATTTACTGACCAGACGTACAAATAGACATACTAGAGTACCGGTACTGAAATATATGTAGGCCTATTAACTCCATGAATATTCATCTATTTTCCTATGTACATTCCTCCTTCTCCGTTAGAATACAGTTCATTTCCATCTTTCGTATCATTTTATATTGTCGTGTCAATCTAACCGTGTGTATCTTGTTCCCATCCCAGATATCAGGTCTCATGTTGATAGTCTTGGGGATTTGTACGCTAGCCGACAGAGCATTTATCTACAAATTGTTTGGCAATTCATTGTACGTTCGCTTTGTCTACGTGCTAATCGGCACGGGTTGCTCGTTGACCTTGGTGGCTGTGATTGGCTGCTTGGGAGCCATCAAGGAGTATTTATATTTTATGAAGTTGGTAAGTAATTCATTTTGTCTTCAAAATAAACCATTTTGATACCAGTCTGGGTTACGCTGAACATTTTACCACGTGGCATCATACGAAACATTTGCCCCGCTGCCAGTAGGACTATTGCTAGAAAAAGTATGGTTACAGACAGCTCAGTCCTGGGTCAAAGTACATCGTTGTTTATTTGAAATGATTAAGATTGCCCTTGTGGTGCCCCATCCAAAGATCCTGCTTTCATCCATGGTCTTAATAGGGAAACAATGATTTTATATCAAGTTTCAATGTTATTGAAAAAAAAAGTATTGCTATGATGGCGCTTGTAATTTGAGAGAAAATCTGATATTGATTGTGATAATATTCTGAAGTAGACCTCTTCCGTGCCACTTTCAGTTTAAGCACTGCTGTCTAGTTGAAACATGTATTATTCACCATTGAATTTGTACAATATACAAATATAAAAGGTAGGCATACTCACAAAATACAAAATAAGAATAAAGACACAATTATTATTGTTAGGTAAATTACATTTAATTGTTGGGGTGGGTTGATGGTCTTTTGGTTGGCAAAAACTGGAAACTGAGTTTCAGTAAGAGAACGTAATCAGGCTGATCGTGGGTTTGAGTTCCGCATAAGTCGTAGGCTTTAGTAAACATCATTGTCTGCTCACAACCTAGCTGTTAGCAAACTTTATATTATAACTTCAATTTTAACTTTATTATCTACTTTATTTTCAACTTTATTATAACTTATATTAAACACATATATTTATATATTTTAACTTCATAGCAAGATTTATATTCGATAGCTTTTCTATTCTTCATTGTCTGTACATCCTAACAAACATGTTTAACTTACCCTATACTTTTGTAACGTGGATTTTGAATGACAATAAATATTCTATCATCTAAGGAGTCTGAATTATAGCACGCTTACGGGGTGAGGGAAGGGTGGGTTGTTAGATTTGCGACAAAGGGGAGGGTGGGATGCACTGTGGTGATGACCACATGTTTGTTACTGACGCATTTGGTGCCATTCTCTAATTTAGGTATATTCACCCACCTAAAGAAATCTCCCATGAATGCATTGATATATATTTTTAAGTCTACAACTTTCAAAGCAAAAAATTTAATGAATATTTGATGTATTACTTTAGTTTACTTTGACACATGTAGTCAAAATTTTTCGAAGAGTGGAGATAAAATTTGTGACATATTTAAAGGGGAGGGTAAAAGGTTTGTGACACTTTACATTGAGGGTGGGCAGTTCAAAGTGGCCTAAAAAGTGTGACATAATTTATGACGTCCTAATAGAATTTGTTGCAATGTTCCCCAAACGTGATTCTGACGGTGACGTTCTTCGGCATAATGATGAGCCTGACGGCCGCTTTGATTTACCGCAACTACCTGCGGACTAATGCCGCACATGTTGATCCTGATGGTCGTACCGACCGACGAGACTGCTACGCTTGGGACGCCACGCAGCAGAACGTACGCCTGGTTACATATTTTACCATTCAGTTACCATATGGATGAGCGACAGCGAAGACATCCATCCCACTCTTACGAAGCTTTGTCTGTGTGTGGTTGTTTTTTACCTGTTTGTTTGTAAGCACTGCACAGGTCACACGGTTTGTTCGATCGACAAGAAACTTTTTATGCATAGGTAGACATGTCCAACTTGGAACTGTAGGCCCTATAGGTTTTGGATTAAATCGGTGGGTCAATTTTCAGAAAAATCATCTATTTGCAGAAAAAATAAAAGAATTAACTTTCTCCAATATGATTCAAATTTCCCCTAAATGTAAACACGAAAGTGATACACATTATTAATGATTTTTATGCAATTTTCGGACCAGCCGTTTTGACGAAAATAATGTATTAAATGTTTTTTATTCATCGAATAGATAAAAATAATAGCAGGAAAATGTTGCAGTGATAGATGCACGGCTCCCTAGATTCGTTAGTAACCCAATGAAGTATATTTGATCTGTGTCAAGGTGTGTAGAGTTTTTGATCATACTTCATACAGATATCTCGCTCATCTTTTTATCGCACAAATATTTTCATAAATATCTTCAACGCACAAATAAATTATTAAACTGAACTATTTTACCTTGCTACCAACCATATTATCCACCAGGATCACTCGTTCCATCCAGCCCCCTCCTCACTCTCAAGTTTCCTCAAGTTCCTTTCTTCTATATTCACTCGTCGTCAACGCAACCCGAAACAGCAATCAATAGCAATCTTAATTGATCGGCTCACTGTATTCACTATTCATTATTCAATCTAGATATTCACAACTGAGTCTATGTCTCGACTACAGTTACATTGTTGCGGAGTGTTCTCCGTGAGCGACTGGCCGAAAGACGCGGTTCCCGCCAGCTGTTGCCGGGGCAACGATTGCACGACGAGCAAGGTCTACCCGGCGGGCTGTTTCGGTCAGACCTTCGAGTTCATCAGAGGTCACAATCTGCTCATCTTCTGTATCTACATGGGAGCAGTCGTTATTCTGGTGCGTACGAGCGAGGGTTATCTCGGACAACGCTCGCCACGTTCCAGAACTTCACAACCGTACATGTTTCCCAAACTTGCCAGTCCATACTTGAGACGATTAGCGGAATCAGTTTCTTGGTGATAACTTTTCAACGGTATAAGATATCGAAATTCCAATAAAGTGTAAACACATACATTAGCAATACCTTCAAGAACTAACTAATATCTAGTAACAACTATTTATCTCATATCGCTGAATTATCACGTGTATACAGTTAAAAATGTGTTTTTTTAACCGTATACGCGTGACAATTATGTGATTTGAGATGAATAATTATTACTTGGACACCATCTTGAAAGTATTGAAAATATCTGTGTTACCTTGTTTTTAGAATTTCGATGTGTTATACAGTTGAAAAATGATCACAAAAAACTGATATTCTGCTAAATCGACTACCATTTTAACGTTTATCCTTTAATAATTCTGTCAATTAAAATGTAATATGTAGTTCAGGTTATATGATGATGCAGCTAATGTTATCTAGCAGTGGCCAAGTTGAATATGTAGAATATGCTGAAGTTGAATATGTTATTTGTACATGTTGAATATGTTTCCGTTGTTGTTGTCTCCTTATATTATTAATCACTGTTAATACGGGTGTATTACATTTGTTTTAGTTGAATGGACTTCTTACGGCGTGCGCCTTCCAAAAGGCACTTTCAGAACGTCCCTGATCACTAGCCTTGTCTACTCTTCCACTTGTCTCAATTCTATGTGATAATTTAATCAATGTTGAGAATATCTATTTATTTTATAGGTTGTATTTTCTTACGAGAGTTTAAAAACATTTTTAAAATCTATTAAACCAAGTCTTAAATCAGAATGCTTTTGAAGTAGGTCTACTTAGATATAATTAATATAACGTATAGGCCCTAAATACTTCATTGGTAATGACATTGACCACAAATCTATTGTTCGACACATTTTGGATAAGAAATATCCAAAAAACCGAAAACTGTCTTCTTGATTATAATCTGTCATTGAAATTTCCATTCTAGAATCAAGAGATCGATGCGTCTCTGTTACGTGATGTCACCGAGAATGTGGTTAACGCTATGGGAAGGTCTATTTTGGTTTGTTATTCATCAGGGAATGTGTCAGATTCAAAAAACAAAATTATAAACAACGATATTTTTACTTACAAACGAAAGGTACATAAACGTTTAATACGCTCTAATTAGGTTACTAGAATATTACAATACGAACAAAATAAACGGTGTTCACGTTAAATTGAAAACCAGCCAGGCGTGCCAGGTCGACTTTTATTCCTCTCGAGAAATTGTCGGAAGCCAGCCTTCGCCTGATCGATACTCTTCTCGTCTTCTTCTCTCGTATCGTTCTTGGGTGACAAATCAGGGAATTCAAAATCTTCATTAGCCAAAGTAACGTAAGCAGTTTTATGGTCGTCTTCTTTGACGATATACCCCATGACCCTGTCGCGTTTCGTTTTTCCCGGCACTATCCTCGTTCTCACGTCGATCACCGGAACGTTGTAAATCTTCTCCAAGTAACTTTTCACATCTTGTCGTGACATTTCCATCGAGACGATGAACTGAGCAACATTAGGAGGTTGTTTGTGCTCGGGTTTGACTAACTTTAACCAAAAATCGGGCAAGAATACTCTTAGCTGTGGATTGCCTCTCTGATATAAGGGATACCTAAAACATATTAAACATCATTTTGAGCGAATAACAAATAGGTTAATTCAATCGATGTGATCTATATATTGAAATTCATCAATACTTACCATCTACTTGACATTTTAAACTGATATTGCCGCACGGTGCATGAACCTGAATTCCTACAACAGCTGATGACCTGAAACTGCGTGCGCATCGTCCGTGCCAAACCGAGACTCTCGCGCGACCGACGTAATCATACGAGAAACATCCAATCGAAATCCGCTAGGTTTACAATGTCAACAAGAATTAAATACTAGTAATCTGAGTTATTGATAGGAAATAAGGAGTGACAGGTGATATAATCTAGGACTTTAAGAGTTTACAAGAAGTGTAGATATGTGTGAGGTGTCGGTAATAGAGATTTTCATGTTCGAGGAATAGATATTAAAACAATGAGGCAACATAACCTATTTGTTAGAGTGAAGACTCTGTCGAAGTGTCGATATTTCACAACGAGCACCACTGAGTACTCTCAGTCTCCTAAAATATGCATTGTTGGGAGTGGACCTGCTGGATTTTACGCTGCTCAGCATCTGATCAAGGTAGGTCAATTCGGTCGCAGGCCTATGACGGCTAGGTTGGGTGATTGTGTGTGATGATTCTGTTAGGTACGGTGAGTTTTGTGACGAATGAACGAGACTGTAGTGTTACGGTTCAGATATCACTTAACTGAGCCATCACTCACGATGTCGTATTTAAGATGTGCCATATATTTTATCATGACCAGTTGAGATAATGTACAGAATCGCCTCGGTAATTATGTTGAACGCGACTGTTTTCATGGCCATGGCCAGAAATAACATTGAGATTGAGTTCAGATTGAGATTACAACAATAATATAATGGTATAATTACAAATGTATCTTTTGGATATTGTCGGAAAAAAGATATATTTCGTTTTAGTATACGTGTACATAAGTCTTATATATGTGACTACCGGTACTGTGAAAATGTTGTGTACATATAACTTCTGAAGTTTGTCAGAAATATAATGCTAGGAAGTTAGTTCCTTTTTAGGCCTATGACACTTGAATCCTTATTTTGTATTCTATTCAATCTTATATTGTGTTATAACTTTTACTGTCTATTCAATTAATAGTGTATGTACCATTTTTATGTCATGTATTTATTGAATAGCGCACTGACATTATTACACGAACATTATTATTATTAATGTTATGCCTACGTCTTGGTCTTGGTTCCCTCAGACGTTGCCGAGCGCCCAAGTGGATATCTACGAGCGTCTTCCGGTCCCGTTCGGGCTGGTCAGGTTCGGAGTCGCGCCCGATCACCCCGAGGTGAAGAACGTGATCAACAGCTTCACGAAGACGGCCGAGACTCCGGGCGTCAGGTTTGTCGGTAACGTCAGCCTCGGCCAGGACGTGGCCTTGTCGGAGCTACGAGACGCTTACAACGCGGTTCTACTCGTGAGTACCAACATGACAGGCACGAATATCCCCGGTTTGTGCGTATAGCTGAGGCATTTTATAGTAGGACACTAGCAGACTCGGCAAACGTTGTTCTGACATCGGAGTGATTTGTAGTGAATGTTGGAGGTGCCAGAAGGCGGATGGTGCGGTATCTAGCGTGTAGCTGCGCAAATGTCACCGCTCAGCAACATTGAGTAACGCTGTCAATGTCATTGAACAACGCCATTACTGGTGTTGTCCTTGAAGTGCCAATTTTTTGGATATTGCTCATAGGAGAAAGCTTGGCGGAAGATCTCGTATACTTTAGGACCTTCTACCAGCCCTATCGAATGTGCGTGAGGAATTTCACGGCACTCGGTCGAGCCGTTTCGGAGGAGTTCATCCTTTAACATGTGACACGAGCTTTTTATATATAAGATTATTTAAAGAATATCAATTGGTCACGGACCATATATGTTTTAGTCTACCTATTATTAATGTTTCTGTGATTTTTGCCTGTTGGTTATTTCTTTCTGAGTGAGTGAGTGGGAAACTTGAGTTTGTTGATTCTTGTGTAACCTACCTCATGTCCAGTACATTATGTGTTATTTTGTGCTCTGTCTCATGTTTTTCCTCCAACCTGTACCCACCTCATTATCCTCACATCACTTGCTTCTCTCACGCTTATCTTATCCCCAGTTTGTGCATATAGCCGAGACATTTTAAAGTAGGACATGATTTAAAGAATGTCTATTGGTGATGGACGATATGAGTTTTTCGTTTGTTATTAATGTTTCTGTGATTTTCGGCTGGTGGTTATTTCCTCCATAGTCCGTGGAAAAGGTAGCGGGAAACTTGAGTTTGTTGACTCTTGTGGAACCTCCCAGCACTCATGTCCAGTACATTGTCTGTGTTTTTGTGCTCTGTCTTATGTTTTTCCTCCCACCTGTACCCACCTCATTATTTCTCACATCACTTGCTTCTCCTACAATGTGTCATCATCTATCATCCTTCTCTGAGTCATAGCATTCATCACAAACTAATATTCTGTGACATTTTCAGGGTTTTATGATTTTTCAGAGCGAGGTTACGAAATGAAACGAAACCGCATATTTCGTTTGAAGCGTTTATTGCTTGAAGGTTATCATATCTCTGAAACTAGATTTAATTAATAACGATGATATTTATTTTCCCAACCCTAGAGAAAACTAGAAATCATCTCATTTTCAGAAATTGAGAATTTGAATTTCAGAAATTATGGTTTAGAATCCCTCCCTTTTTCTGAGTCGTGACATAAGCATTACCTACTCGAGTCTGTTCATGTTTTCTTGCTTACGTCATGACTATGGTCTCTGGAGGACAAAAAAACGTATCATTATTTCTGAAGAAAAACTATTCAAATTATTCACACTTCAGACTGAATGTTCCTTGTCCAATGTCTGGGAACTTGACGAGATCTTGACGAGAACTTCGACAACAAAGTTCTCGAAGATTTATATTTATATGTGAGAGTATATCGAAGTTGTTGTCGAAGTTTTTCTGAGTTGTAATTATTTCTAAAGATTTCTAGTACACTTTGAGTGTGATATCAATATTCTAATAAATATTTTATATTGGGCTTAAAGACGTACTCTACTCTAATGAAGATTTTCATTGTTAAAATAATTTCTGTTTCATCCCAGACGTACGGTGCCGAAGAGGACCGCGAGTTGAACATACCGGGCGAACGTCTGGGCAACGTGTTGTCCGCCCGCCGCGTGGTGGGCTGGTACAACGGTCTGCCGGGCTCGCGCGACCTCGACCTCGACCTTGACACGGACGTGGCAGTCGTGCTGGGTCAGGGGAACGTCGCGCTGGACGTGGCTCGGATCCTGCTGACCCCGGTCGCGCGGCTGAAGGGGACGGACATCTCGGAGCGTGCGATGGTCGCGCTGGCTGCCAGCAGGGTCGAGCGGGTCGTCATGGTCGGACGGAGGGGGCCGCTGCAGGTTGCGTTCACGATCAAGGAGTTGAGGGAGATGGTGAACCTGCCTGATTGTAGGACGGTGATGGAGGGGAAGGATTTCATAGGGATTCCGGAGTTGATTCCAGGTGATTATTATACGCTGGGCTCGTGTTAGCGGAAAACAGAGGTTGTGTCTCAACTAAATAGGCCTAGTTGAAAAAACTTTGGTAATTATGTGAAACAATGCAACTGTGTTTTTGGTGCTTTTGAAAGATGCAGTTGTGTTTCGTGTCATAAACCTTGTCCTGAAAAATACCATGTAGCCACTTTTGGCTTATTATTTGTTGCTATTTATTGAGCTTTTTCCTTTCACATTTTTATTTACATTGTTCAACATTTAGCTACTTATAACTTTTTCATACCAATATGAGCTCAAGATTCTATTAATAAGTAATTTAAAACAAAATCATTATTTTGGTCATTTTAGAAAAGTTGAGAAATATGCAGATAAAAATGTATAACGATAATGTATTTAAAAAAAAATTACAAGAAATATCACAAATATGTAAAAAAAAAAAAAGGGAAAAAGTACAATTACCGGTATATAAAAAAAAAGGTAGTCAGGCCTACAGGAAATTTCAGAAACATATCAGATAGGTGTATTCTTTGTTGTGTACTTGTTGTATGTTTATTCTGTATGATATAAACATAGAATGAAGTACCGGTAAGATAAACTAACCTCGATTGCAACTGACAATGTCCGCGTCGTCTGTTCTAGACCTGGCCCGCCCAAGAAAACGTCTAATCGACCTCCTATGCAAGACAGCCCTCGCCCCTCCTCCCTCTCCCCCCGCCTCCAAGATCTTCCAGCCCGTGTTCCTACGTTCCCCCACCGCCCTGCTGCCCTCGCGCGACGCCCCCACGCAGGTCGGGGCCGTGCGATTGGCTGTCAACGTGATGGAGGGGGAGCGGGCGGTGGCGGCGGGGGGAGAGGAGACGCTGCGCTGTGGACTCGTGCTGAGGAGTGTCGGGTACAGGAGCGTGAGGGCCGATCAAGAGATACCGTTCGATCAGGCGCGGGGAGTCGTTCCCAACCAGGACGGGCTTGTGGCGCCAGGTACGACGATAACTTCGGCGTGGAATCTAGATTTATATGAATTGTGTGAAAGGGAAAGAGAGAACAGCAGCTTACCGAGGTTCACAAGTAGATAGGCCTACTTATGGTGGTGGACAGCTGTTGATAGAGCACATAGAGATGAAGTAACACAATCTCTATATGCTCTATCAACGGCTGTCCACCATAAGTAGGCCTATCTACTTGTGAACCTCGGTAAGCTGCTGTTCTCTCTTTACCTTTTACACAATTCATATATTAAGCCTAAGGTTATTTTCCTATAGGCCTACACACCGAATCTAGATTTATGTTTTTTTTATTTCATTTGATTTATTCAGGGTTTTGATGGGAAATAATATAAACATGTATTACAGTGAAACCTCCATTGTATTTTAAAGACCAGTAAAATGAAATTATCCATGCAAGAAAACGATCCATGCAGGAAAATTCAATGTTTGTCATATGGGAGAAGGGTGGGACTTACTGAATGATAGAAGCAGGAAGACGATGGATGCGGGAACTATGTGTAGTGGTTTCACTCATACCGATTCTAATGTGAAATTGAAGTTAACAGTTTGAATAATGTGTTAAACCACAGTGAGCTTTGTTCAAAAGTTTGTTGTATGTTTGTAATTTTGAATTGTGAAGAGTTGAGGGTTTTTATCTCTGCTGGGATGGGTGAATAGTCTTCTGCAAGACACTGTCAGTACTGTAGTTGGCTTTAGTCGCCAGAACTCCTGGTATTTTAGCATATATACGGTAGGTGTATATACTTTGTCTACAACCGTATTTAACGATATTGTTATATGTGATTCGGCAAATGTTTATGATTAGGGGTGAAAAAAAGTTGGGCCCAATGATTTCCTAGTCGATAATTATTCCAACATTTCCATGATTGCATTGATACTACAGTGAAACCTCTATGCATCGTTCCCTGATCCATCGTTTTCCTGCTTGTATCATTCATTTTTTCTCACCCCGCTCCCATATAATCAATGTTAAATTTCCCTGGATGGATTGTTTTCCTGCATGGATGGTTTTATATTCCTAGTTCCTTGAAGAACGATAGATAGAGGTTTCACTGTATATCCACATTCATTTACCATGACTTTCAGAATTAAAACGCCGTAAAATAGAGCTCCATATTTTTGTTTCCCTCTCATTGTGTTCTATTTCCTGTCGTCAGGTTTATACGTTGGCGGCTGGCTCGGAACCGGTCCCGTTGGCGTGATCCTGTCAACGATGACAAACGCCTTTTCCGTGGCGAGGACGATCGTCAAGGACTTGACGGCAGCTAACGACGTCAACAAGCCGGGGTACCAACACGTCAGAGAGCTGTTGACGGCTAGGAACGTGGAGACCGTGGATTGGCAGGGCTGGGAGAGGATTGACGCGGCCGAACGGGAGAGGGGGGAGGGGGCGGGGAAGCCGAGGGAGAAGATCGTTGACGTTGACGAAATGCTGAGGATAGCCAATAGATGATGAGGACTTGTTGATAGATGTGTTGTTCAACGATAACGATACGCTTTCTTTTTTACAGAATGAGAACTGATTTTGGTTTCGGTTTGGTTCCCAATCTTGAAAGAAATCACAAAGGCGGAAGGATCAGTGGCTAGAGCACTAAACCGTCATTCAGAAGGCGGGGTTCTGTTCCCGTAATGGTCGACCGTCCTGACAGTGGCTAGCACGCTAAACCGTCATTCAGGAGACCGGGGTTCTGTTCCCGCTATGGTCGACCGTCCTGACAGTGGTACATCGTGGTTTCCCTCTGACGTTAAATTCAATACTGGGATGGTTCCTTAATGACAGGCTTCCTTCACACTGACCAAAACAAACAATAAATAACTTCTCATCTCATTCATCATTCCCCGACGCCAATAGATCTTAGTAATCATTACAGCGCGTCGTTGAAAGAATATGAATGAAACAAAGTAATTGTTTAAACGTCTATTGTCATTTCTGAATGATAGGCCTATTTAATCAATTATATTTTCGTTGTTATTTCTCCGATTAATCGATCAGCGGTCGATTGATTCGATGAATTGATGTCACGTTTTGACAGTTTTTGAAGCAGTGCCGTGGTTGACTGCGCTACGGAGGGCAGTGGATCTTAGCTTGTAAGCCTAAGCCTTAATCGGGCAGCAGTGACCCTTTGCTAGTGTTATATATGTTTACAGTGAAACCTCTATTTATTGTTTTTCAAAAGAAAACCATCCATGCAGGAAAATTGATCATTGATTTTATGGGAGTGGGGTGGGATAAAATTAACGATGGATCTGGGAACGATGCATGGAGGTTTCACTGTATTTAATTTTTTTCTGTTTGAATTTATGCACACGAAAATGTCAATGTCTTCTATTTTCAGTGAATCGTTTTAACAAGTTGGCAATCAAGCCAGAATATATATGTTAAGTATAATTTTTTTCCAACTTTAGTTTCTATTGAAAATTGATAAATTTTTCAATTACCGTACATTGAAAAAATTATCATTTTTTTTTTTCAGTGAAAGTGTTTATCCCTGTAGCTAGTAGGGTTTTTTATGTATCTGTTATTTTTTACGTTATTATTCTTGTTGTGGGGCCCTGTTTGTTTGAACTTTGCCCGAATAATGTTTGTTTTCTTTAAACTAGTGCGTGGGGAATTGGTCACAATCAAAGCAAGGTTTGTAGACCTGCAGATATTGACGATGTGTTGATTTACTCTAAGTCTAATGGAAGGAAAGTATCGATAGTTTAGCGTGTGATTTTAAGGTGTACGACTGTTTCTACTTTTCACGGGTTTTGGCGTATTTTTCTACTCAAGGTGCCAGCGTATTTCTCGCCTTTTACCGTAACTCCGTAACAGATGCTTGTTATATGGGTGCGTCATGTTATATGTATTCTTACTTCTTAGTGAATTGTTATTTAATTTTTAGTAGGCCTATAGAATAAAACAATGTTCTCGAATTCAATATATATTTCATTTTCTTGATTTTTTTTTTTTTAAATCATAATTTTCAGATTTTCTTATGTGCTTTTCTTCTAATTTTTATTTTTCTCACTGTTTTTACTTTTATTTTTTTGTAATCGTTTTCTTTGTTTTTTTGGATTCAAGTTTTTCGTCAATTTTCGTCGATACTATAAAAACTTGATGAACGACATAATGAAATGGTTTTATATTTTCTGTTGTATAGCCGTGTGCTATAAAGTTACCTAAAAGTGATTATGTTACGCTATGTTTATTTTAACCTCATTCCTTCTCGTACTTTCCTGGTCGTCGACTCACAGGATATATTATTACTCGTTTTATTTGCCAACGTTATCAAGTTCTACGAAGACGTGCAAATTACGAAATCTCCGTCAAACTTGGACCGGTTATACGAAGCTTTAGTGAAGAATAAATTATCTAATTATTAGTAAAGGTAAGAAAAAATCCAAACTTCAATAATTTCCCCCAAAAAATACCCTAAAATCTAACCATAGGCGATGGCAAGTAGTGCTAACCCGCTTGCTCCACATGACAGGGAGGTGAGGATAGATCGGGCCTCGGTTCGAACCCCTGTATTGTTAGGTTGTACCACAGACAAAAAAAGCCATTTAATTACAGTGAAACCTCTGTACATCAATCCCGGATCCATCGTTTTCCTGCTTGTATCATTCATTTTTTCTCACCCCACTACCATATAATCAATGTTAAATTTTCCTGGATGGATGGTTTTATTTTCCTCGTCCCTTGAAAAAAATTGGATAGAGGTTTCACTGTGTATATTAGTTAAAAAAAAAAACATTTTTTGTCTGTGGTTGTACAGACAGGTACTTTATAGCTGCATAAATAAAGCTGAATTATAATATATTTATGAAATAAATTTGTTATCAGATAAATTATGAAATAAATTTAGGCTGAATAAATAGAAGAATTTAAAAACTGTCAGATATAAAGTCTGAAAAATAATTTACTATCTAATATAATATATATTTATATATCCTACTGTATTAATGCCAGCGTCTACAATATTGCACCTGTTTTCAGCCCCTCTATCCTCCCCCCTCAATATCAGGACAGGCTATAAAACAGCCAGATGGGCATTAAGCGAGGCAAAGACTGCAGCGAAATGTCTTGTTATAACCGTCCAGTGAACGTCGTTATGTCGGAATAGATGCCTCGTACGATGCTATACTTGCAGTCACGGAAGAAGATGGCCAAGATGAACCATGATTCTGGAGACGGGTTTGATTCCCGTCACGCAAGAGACTGGTGTGAATGAAATGACCGCCCAGCTGGACACCACAGCAGTGCGCTAAAAGGGGGTCTAGAGCTCTGCAGTGAATCTTTTGGAAAATATATTTTTTTAAGGCGGTGCATGCACGGTGCTATAAAAATAGTGGAACTATTTTTTCTTCATCACCAACAAGTGTATTTGAATAAAAAGTATATCAAACCCAAGATATGTTATGCTCTTTCATTATATAACATTCTATTTCTGTAAATTCAATCAGCTTCAAGATAATACGTCAATAAATTTTATCTCATTCTTGATATTTATTGACGTATTGTTTTAAAACTGGTTGAATTAACAAAAATAGAATGTCATAATAATGAAAGAGCGTAAAATTATTTTGGAGTTGATATACTTCTTATTCAATGACACTGGTTCGTGATGAAGAAAAAAAAAATAGTGAAGATGAATTTCTCTATTTTTATAACCCCCCCCCCCCTCCCTTGAGTGCTTGTGTGATTCGCAAGCAATTTTGGAGTCTGTCAATTGAACCGTTATGGACATTTTCGAAGTTATATTTTCAATAATTGAACAGTTATGAATATTTTCCATAGTTATTTTTGTGACTTTCACCAGTAAAGCCCCGCAGGGAATTTTTTTAAATGGATTTTTTTTCGGTTCACAAGCAGTTTGGGGGTCTAGTAATTCAATCATTGTGAACATTTCAGAAGTTATTTTTAATATTTTAATAATTAGGAAATTTTGGAAGTTATTTTCGCGAATTCTCACAGCAAAATATTTTGTAGTGTGTTCGTTTGTGACTCGACATTTTTTTTTTAAGTATAAATTATTGGTGGGGTGGAAGTGTCGATTGGTGGGGCGACCCCCCCCCCCTTGACACCCTAACGACGTCCCTGCACAGTGGGTGTCTATACCTTCTTTCGTGAATACAAGCACACACATAATAAATATACCATCTCATATTTTTGCAATATAATATTATTTGATACTTCATTAAGTGTGGAAGTATCTCTTGGAATGGGTGATAGCGGAGCCCATGGTTACCGTAGGATCCCGTGCCCCCCCCCCCCCCCGCTGAGGCGTCGTGAACCAGGAAAACAGCACAGTCGACCGAGCACTCGAGGTGTTCACGCCGTCGCCTCCATCTCCAGAAGGCCGTGTCCAACGCCTTAAGAGTGCATGGGAGGCGATTCAGCGGAATATAATATAATAGAGAGAGGAGAGGTATGAAGTGAAGATGAGAGCGGTAAATGGTGGAAGAATAGAAAGAAATGGAGGGAGGTGGTGAAAAGAGTTGAGATGGAAGTGGAGGAGGAAGAGCAGAATCAGGTAGAGGAGACGTAGGAGGAAGAGGACTTGGGACTGGCAAAATCAAGTTTATATGTTGTGCCCTTGTGAAATGAACTTACCTAACTTTGTTGGAAAAGTAGTTAGAAATAAAAAAAATCAGTTTTTCGGCGATGACTTTTGAACGAAATAAGATATCGAAATTCTGAGAATGTGGAAACACAGATATGTTCAATACCTCGACACTAATTCGACAATAAAAGTAAAAACAGAATGCGCTTCTAAATACCAATATGGCCGACGAAATGTTACGAATAAACTGTCACCAATGTTATATTTATAATAAATGACATTGTTGAAATGAGAGCGCGCTCTATTTGGTGACTTTTCACAAGTTCCTCTTTCTAACACTGAAAGCATGAATGTACGAACATTTACCATTGGCACATGCAGCGCAGTGGTTAACGCGCTTGCTTCATGTGATCCGGGAGGCGAGGGGAATTCCGAACCCAGTTCGATCCCCGCCGCCGACCATCTTCACAGGGGTTTTTCATGGTTTCCCTCTGTAGTCCAGGCTAATGCTGGGACGGTTCCTACAATAAGTCGGTCATGACCGCTTCCTTCCCATTACCCAAGAACCTTCATCTCATCATCCCATCATCTCATTGATCATCCGTCCGACGCCATTAGATCTCAGTTATCATAACAGTGCGTCGTTAAACCGAATATAAATAAAAAAAAACGAACATTTACTTTTACTGTCGAATCGAGTGTGCCCTTAATGTGCCCGCCGATAACTGTATAGCCTTGCCCGCAACACGTGCCTGTATGTCCGGTGGCCTAAACGACAGTCTCCTGGAATTGACAGGTTCATTAAAAGTACACAATCAATCAATAACCGAGTAATGAAACGTTCTCAACAGTTTTCAAGAAGAATGGGATAAACTTCACATTCTAGATAGCATTATCAAATATTATATCGAGTATTATAATTAATATAAATAATATATTATTAGACGAGCTTTAGCGAGGATTCAATTCGACATACTAAAAAAAAATTGGTGTTCGTTTTTTTTTCCTTTTTATGTTTTTTTTTGTCGGTTCTCCACAGGTCAAACGGCTACAGCTATCAACTTCAAACTTGTTTTCAATATGGTTCCTCATCTAACTTAGATCTGTATAGTTTTGTGGCATTATCGGGGGGTATTTTTTTTTATGAATTTTAGAAATTTCAAAAATACCCGTTAGAATAACATAGCGAAAAAAAAAGAAAAAATATTTTCCAAAAAATGAAATTTTGCGTGAAGTTGAATTACATTTTGGTACACATTTCTAAAGAATTTCAGCTTGATCGGGTCAGCCATTTTGGAAAAAAAACACATAAAATGTGCTAAATTAGTACCATTTGAAGCAGTTTTTACCCATTTATAACGTAAATATCCGCTCGTCTAACAACGCA
The DNA here is from genome assembly GCA_907164805.1 of Brachyptera putata. Taxonomy (NCBI): domain Eukaryota; kingdom Metazoa; phylum Arthropoda; class Insecta; order Plecoptera; family Taeniopterygidae; genus Brachyptera; species Brachyptera putata. The sequence goes on along the minus strand of OU015469.1, from coordinate 26,623,684 downwards.
TGTATGGCGTTTTCCTAGTATTATCAAATATTTCATAATAAGTGTCTGTCTCAGTCACTGCCTCCTTGACTTGTGAACTTGATCTCAGCTCGAAGTAATGTCAAGTCAGGAGCGAACCACAGACGCGAGCAGTCATCTAATTACGTGTCGCGGTTTGATGCAAACTTCACCTCAATGAGAACACAGGAAACGCCATATGACAGTAATTACTGTAAATACTGTTTTCAGGTGAAGGAAGTTCCGAACACGGCTGTAATATTTCATTGGATGCTTTGTCTAGTAATTGTTATCATCTTTTCCATCGCAAATAATCATTTATTTTTTACAGTAAGTCATCGTTAGCTTAGTTCTTTTTTCGTTTGGTACCTTTGCATATTTCTTTCGTGACAAACTTGTAAATTTATGCCGCAATTTTTTCCTGTCTTTCAAATAATCTTGTGTGTTTATAAATATAGACTTAATTTATTCACTGTCAAGTCCTTATGAGGCTTTGTGGATAGGCGATGTCCATGTTTAAATAGGAAATATTTTCAAAAATATCTTCAGCAATTATACATCATTGAAAATAAAACATTCTATTAGGTGCATTGATTTTATGTTTCTGGTTATAATGTACACATTAATTCAGAAATTACCTTATGTTATCTTTTGGTAGCTAACTATTATGGTCATTATTAAAATGATTCAATGGTTTTTAGAACAATTAGTTTTTATTGTATTGCGCGCGGCTAACATACTATCAATTCAACGATTTCTCGACAACATTAATTATCACGACAATAATCAAACCCCGGTCTCCTGAATCACTATTCATCGCGCTAACATCTGACCCCATTTCAGTTAATCCTTTACACATTATTATTGCACTAAATCGACTTCCCAAGCTGAAACGCGATACATGTTGCCAGGTCCCGAGCGACCGTCCCGCCAGTGTGCCAACAGCACCGGTCGCGGGTGTCGGTCCTTCAACACGAGGTCAGCGAGTATTGTTCACGCTTGTAATGGGTTCTGATTGGACAAACCAGTTGATGCATTAGTTTATCGCTTAACACGACCCGTTGAACTCTTAGCTAACGATTGATCGCCATCTTTGTCTCGCAATCAACAATATAACGACATTTGTATGTGTCACCAATACACACGCGCACATATGTATAAGATAATATATATATAGGGGCGTTGGAAGACTTTGAAAGGTGGGAGGGGGGAAGGGGCAAGCTGTAGCAAAATGGAAAAAAATGACAGCCAATTTTAACAAGGTGGTTTTCAACAGGAAACAACGAGACAAATTGAGTCTTGCAAGAACTTTTCTTGCCCCCCCCTGGCCCCCATTGGCCAAAAGTTGTAGGGGGGGCATGCCCCCCTCCCATCCCACCTCGCTTCCGACGCCAGTGTATGTATATATATATATATATATATATATATATATATATATATATATATATATATATATATATATATCCGGACGCAAGTGGCACCACGGGTGTATTCTGTGACCATCTATACACCACTGCTTACCCAGTGTCGATATAGAATTTCGTTCGCGATTTGGAGTTCGCTTACACGAGAGATATAATAAGACGAACAATCTGTAATTTTCAACGTTAACGCTCAAGTTTGATCGTGAATGGGCCTCAACTCTCGTATAATACCACTAGTATGTGGTTCCGACCGACCGTCCCCCCTAGCCGTGACCACAAGCGCGCGGGTGTTCCGACCTGGCCCAGACTCGATAATAGAACTCAATACCAACTGTACACCACTAAAAGTTTAATACCAATCGTGTTCAAGTGCCGTTAGGGCTGCAATAACATAGAAATTATTCTGAAATCAGATTTTAATACTATTTTTACTAGAATATGAATGTGGAATATTGGAACTAATACTCTACTTGTAGAATGAATGCTTGAAACTCCCGTGCACTAGTGTTGTGGGATAGGTGGGACGGTCGCTCGTGGATATGCTGAGTGGTCGCTTCACTCAAGTGCTAACCAAAGCGTATGTTCAATGGAAATAAAACTAATATGTTCTAAGAACATTGATATTAATATTTGTTATAATACTTTTATTGAATGTTTTCCCATTCTATCGATTAACCCACTTGAATTCGACTGTTGAATTCAATGAATTTGATGAGAGATTGAACCGTGTAAACGGACCTTGAAAGATAATAGCGTACTTTGTTGAACATTTCATATTACAGGGCTTTGATTATTGTTCTCTCTTTCTCCCTCTCTCTTTTCTCTCCCCCCTCCCTCTCCCTCTCCTCCTCTCCTCCTCTCTCTTTCTCTCTCTCTCTCTCTCGCTCTCTCTCCCCCTCGCTCTCTCTCTATCCATTTATCTCTCTATCTCTCTCACTATCTCTCTCTCTATCTCTCCCCCCTCTCGTTTCTCTCTCTCTTTCTCTCCCTCTCTCCCTCTCTCTTTCTCTCTCTTTCTCTCTCTCTCTCTCTCTCTCTCTCTCTTCTTCTCACAAAGGTTTTATTATTACAACGCCTGATTTTCTTTTACAAGCATTCCTCTACTCTGTCTTTAAAACATTCCAAGCGATTTTTCTTTTATTTGCTTGTATTTTATCGTTATTTTATTTCTGTTGTTCCCTTTGTTGGTATCCTGTTTGATGGGCCGCTATACTGGCCTGCATGCGATTACATTGTTGAACAAAGCTGGCAGCTTTCTGTTCGATCGACTTCGGATTGCGATCGTCCACTAAACAGAGTTGTCGAGGAACTTGGACTTGGACTTGCACTTGCACTTGCACTTGCACTTGGACTTGCACTTGGACTTGCACTTGGACTTGCACTTGGACTTGCACTTGCACTTGGACTTGCACTTGGACTTGCACTTGGACTTGCACTTGGACTTGGAAGACGCTTTAAGACTGTGTTGGTACAACTTACGGGTTCATTTTTTTTTTTGCAATAACATTGAAACTTGATACAAAATCATTGTTCCCCAATTAAGGCTAAGGGGACGTCCATAAATTACGTCACAGCTTAGGGGGGGAGGGGGGGTGTCATAATTTGTGACAAGGTGTTACAAGGGGGGGGGGGGGGAGACAACTGTGTGACGTACCAATTTTTTTTTGTTCATTATATTGGCCATTCTTTTAAAATCCTTACATATTTTACCCCCCCCAAAGAAAACAGTTGGGGCCAGGGAGTAACTCTAAAATGGTTTTAAAAATTGAATGAATTCTTAAAACCTAGCTTAAATTTCATAACAAATAATTCAATAAAGTAAATAACGAAATGAATATTTAAAATTTTTAATTTTTTTTTACCCTTTTCTGCCCTTTAATTTCAATTTTTTTTAGAAAGGGGGGTTTGAAATTTTTAAAATTTTTCAGCGTCTGGAAGTTATTTAAAACGGAAGGGATCCTTAACAATTTTTTTTGTCAGAATTTTCCCAAAAATATTCGTTTTTTCCCTTTTCGACACAGGGTGGGCCCCATCCCCTTTTGAACATATATTTAATTCAAAACCCTTCTTAGCGGCTGAAAATGTCATTTTGCATAGAGGGATAACCAACAATTGTTATTGCGAATTTTCCGGGAAAAAAATATTCAAATTTCCCCGTTTTTTGACAAGGGTAGGAACAGCCCCCTTTTTAACATTATTTAATTTAACCCTGCTCCCACGGTCTAAAGTTATTCATGCGAGAAGGGGCAATTAACCTTTTATTTTTCGAATTTTCCGAAAAACTATTCTTTTTCCCGTTTTTGGGGACGGTAGAAAAACATGCCCCCCTTTAAACAATATTTAATTTAAAAATTGCCCCAGCGGTCTGAAAAGGTATTTCATGCATGGAAAGGGGTAATAACAAGTTTTTTTTGCAAATTTTCCCAAAAAAACATATTCGAATTTTCCCTTTTCGGAACAGGGGGGAACATGCCCCCGAAACTATATTTTTTTCCAAATTTTCTCCCCCGGTCTGGAAAGTTTTTCATGAGAGAAGGGCAATTAACAATTTTTTTTTGTCAGAAATTTTCCAAAAAACAATTCGAATTTTCCCGTTTTCTGGACAAGGGTGGGACCATGCCCCGTTAAACATTATTTTTTCAACCTGCTCCAGCGGTCTGAAAATGTTATTTCATGCATGAGAAGGATCAATTAACAATTGTTATTTGTCAGAATTTTCCGAAAATCACATTTGAATTTTCCCGTTTTCTGGACACGGGGAGGACAATCCCGCGATGAAAATATATTTAAATTTTAACCCTTACCCCATCGGTTTGAAAATTTTATTCAGCATGAAGGGATCAATTACAAGTATTTTTCAGAAATTTTCCAAAAATCATTTTCAATTTTTCCATTTTCGGGACACAGGGTAGACACATGCCCCCGTTGAAACTATATTTAAATTTCAACCATTTCTCTAGGGGTCGGGGAAATGTCATTTCATGCAGAGAAGGGAATCAACTTTTTTTTAAAAAAATTTTTTTTTCCAAAAATCATATTCGAATTTCCCCCTGTTTTCTGGAACGGGGTAGGACCATCCCCTTTTGAAATTATTTAATTAAAAACCCATTGCTCCCTCGTCTAAAATGTTTTTTAGCATGGAAGGGAAAAATTAAAAATTGTTTTTTGTCAAAAAATTTTCCGAAAATCATATTCGAATTTCCCGTTTTCTGGACAAGGGTAGGACCCATGCCCCCTTTGAAACAAAATTTTTCAATTTCAACCTTGCCCCCACGGTCTGGAAATGTTTTTCAGTAAAAGGGGTAAATTTAAAAATTTGTTATTTTCAAATTTTCCAAAAATCACATTCGTTTCCCCCTGTTTTCGGGCCCCACAGGGTAGGTTTGCCCCGTTGAAACATATATTAATTTCCCCCTTGCTCCAGGGGGTTGGGAAATGTTTTTTCTGCTGAAAGGTCATTAAAATTGATTTTTCAGAATTTTCCGAAAATCACTTTCAAATTTTTCCCGTTTCTGGACAGGGGTGGGACAATCCCGCGATGAAAAATTTTTAAATTTCACCAAATTGCTCCCAGCGGTCTAAAAAATTTATTTCATCAGAAAAGGGGATAAATTAAAAATTGTTTTTGTCAAATTTTCCAAAAATCATATTCAAATTTTCCCCCTTTTGGACACAGGGTAGGAAACATCCCCCGTTAAAACATTTTTTTAATTAAACCTTGCCTGCTCTGAAAATGTTATTTATGCATGAAAGGGGGATCAATTAAAAATTGTTTTTTTGTCAAAATTTTTCCGAAAATCATTCAAATTTTTCCCCGTTTTTCTGGACACAGGGTAGGAAAAGCCCCCGTTGAAAAATATTTAATTTCAACCTTTGCTCCAGCGGTCTAAAATTTTATTCATGCATGAAAAGGGATAAATTAACAATTGTTTTTTTGAAATTTTTCCGAAAATCTATTCGATTTTCCCCCCCGTTTTTTGGAACAGGGTACGACAAAGCCCGCGTGAAACATATTTTCAATTTAAACCATTGCTCCAGCGGTCTGAAATGTTTTTTGCATGAGAAGGGACACAAAACAATTTTATTTGTCAGATTTTTCTAAAAACTATTCTTTTTTCCCTTTTTTCTGGACACTGGGTAGGCACTGCCCGAAAAAACATATATATTTTTTCAACCATTGCCTCCGGTCGGGAAAATGTTATTTCATGCATGAAAAGGGGTCACTTAAATTTTTTTTGTCAGAATTTTCGAAAACATTTTCAATTTTTCCCCGTTTTCTGGTCAGGGCCCCGCACTGCCCCATGAAAATATTTTATTACCACCTTGGTACAGCTCTTGAAGTCTTTTAATGCATGAAGAGGTTGAATTGACATTTTTTCTGCCCGAATTTTTTGAAAATCATTTCGAATTTCCCGTTTTTGGACACAGGGGACCATGCCCCCGTTAAACTATTTTTTAATTTAACCAGGGGCCCCGGTTGAAAATGTTTTTTCATGCATGAGAAGGATCATTAACAATTGTTATTTTGTCAGAATTTTCCGAAAATCTTTCAAAATTTTCCCTTTTTTTTGGAACAGGGTAGGACACTTCCCCCCCGTTGAAACATATTTTTATTTCAACCCTTGCCTCACGGTCGGGAAAAGGGTTTTTAAAGCATGAGAGGGATCAATTAAAAATTTTTTTTGTCAAAATTTTCAAAAATCTATTCGAATTTCCCTTTTTTTTCTGGACACAGGGGGGCACATGCCCGCGTAAAACACGTTTTTAATTACAACCATTGCTCTCGGGGTCTAAAATTTTTTCATGATGAGAAAGGTCAATTAAAATTTCATTCGTGAAAATTTTCCCGGGAATCATATTCGAATTTTTTTTTCCCGTTTTCGGACCAGGGGGACACATCCCCCTTTGAAAATTTTTTAAATTTTCCTCATTCCCTTTCAGCGGTCTGAAAATGTTTTTTTGCTGAAAGGGATCTTAAAAATTGTTTTTGTCAAATTTCCAAAAAATAAATTTTGGGAAAATTTTTCCCCTTTTTCTGAAAGGGTAGGAACCAGCCCCCTTTTAAAAATTTAATTTAATTAAAACCATTGCTCTCAGAGTCAAAAAAAGTTATTTCTGCTGAAAGGGACCTTGAAAATTTTTTTGTCAGGTTTTTACTGAAATCATTTTCAAATTTCCCCTTTTTTCTGGAAAAAGGGTGGACACTGCCCGGGTAAACATATTTTTAATCAAAACCTTTTCCCCCAGCGGTCTAAAAATGTCATTTAAAGAAAGAGAAGGGGGATCTTTAACAATTTTTTTTTTGTCAGAATTTTCCGAAAATCATATTCGATTTTCCCTTTTTCTGGCCCAAAGGGTTAGGACACATGCCCTCAGGAAACATTTTTATTAAAACCCTTTACTCCAGCGGTTGAAATGTCTTTCAAGCATAAAAGGGGATCAATTAAAAATTTGTTTTTTGCAGAATTTTTTCCAAAAACATTTTCGAATTTTCCCGTTTCCCCGGACACAGGGTAGGACACATGCCCCGATGAAACAATTTTTAAATTTCAACCATTTCTCAGGGGTTGAAAATGTTTTTCATCATAAAAAGGGTACTTAAAAATTTTTTTGTCAGTTTTTTTGAAATCTATTCGAATATTCCCGTTTTCGGACCAGGGGGGAAACTTCCCGCGATGAAACATATATTAATTAAACCATGCTCTCAGCGTCTAAAAATTTTATTCATGCATCAGGGGGGATCCTTAACAATTTATTTGTCAAAATTTTCTAAGATATATTCGAATATTCCCGTTTTCTGGCCCGGGGTGGGACACGCCCGCGATGAAACATATTTTTAAATTTCAACCATTGCTCCAGCGGTCTCAAAATGTATTCAGCATCAAAGGGATCATTAAAAATTGTTTTTTGGTCAAAATTTTTCCCTGAAAATCTTTTCAAATTTTTCCCGTTTTCTGGACACAGGGGTAGGACACATGCCCGCGATAAAACTTATTGTTTAACCATTGCTCTCAGGGGTCCAAATGTTTTTCATGCATCAAAAGGGATCACTTAACAATTTTTTTCGTCAGAATTTTCTGAAAAAAATTCAAATTTTTCCCGTTTTTGGGACCGGGGGTGGGCCCCCACCCTCGCGTAAACCTATTTTAATTTAAAAAAAACCATTGCTCTGAGGGGTCAAATATGTCTTTCAAGCGAAAAAAGGGGAAAATTTAAAAATTGTTATTTTAAATTTTCCAAAAACATATTTGTTTTTTCCCGTTTTTTGGACACGGGGTAGGACACATCCCCCTGGGTAAAACAATATTTAATTTCAACATGCTTCAGCGAAAGGGAAATGTTTTTCATGTTAGAGGGATCCCCTAAAATTTGGTTATTTGTCAGTTTTCCAAAAATCATTTTTCGAATTTTCCCCTTTTTTGGCACAGGGTAAACATGCCCTCGGTAAAAACCTTTTTAATTACAACCATTGCTCCCGGTATATATGTCATTCAAGCATGAGAAGGGAAAATTCCAATTGTTATTTGTCAAATTGTCCGAAATAATTTCGAATTTCCCTTTTTCGGGAAAGGGGGGGGTAGGACCTCCCCCCAGTAAAAACGATTTATTCCCCATTGCTCTCAGCGTCTGGAAATTTTATTTCAGCATAAAAGGGTTTATTTTAAAATTGTTATCTGTCAAATTTTTTCCGAAATAAATTTTCGTTTTTCCCCCGTTTTCTGGCACAGGGTGGACCATGCCCGCTGAAACAAATTTAATTTAAAACCATGCTCTCATGGCCGAAAATGTTTTTCATGCATGGGGGACCTTAACGTTTATTTTGTCAATTTTTCTAAAACTATTCAATTTTTCCCGTTTTAGGAAAGGTACCGCTTTTCCCCCGGGTTTGAAACATATATTATTTACAAACATTGCTTCGGGGTCTGGAAATGTTTTTCGTGCATAAAGGGGGTCATTTAAAAATGGTTTTTTTCGAATTTTCCGAAAATCAATTCGAATTTTTCCCGTTTTCTGGACACGGGCCCCCCGTCATGCCCCGGGGTAAAAACATTTAAAAAAAAACAACCATTGCTTCAGGGGTCGGGAAAAGTTTTTTTGGCATGAAAAGGGGTAAATTAAAAATTGTTATTTTTCAAATTTTTCCGAAAATAAATATTCAAT